>QRDG01000087.1:378865-664256 GCA_012064385.1 Puccinellia tenuiflora
CCATGCCGCCCTCGGGAACGTTTTCCACATATAAGACACACATCACTTGAGCTTGTCCTCTAGCCACATAGAGGATTGGGCTTTCTCTCTCTTTGAGAGCTTTCTACTTGCTACTATTTATTTTAAGCATTTTTATTCTTTTGCATTTATACAACCAAAAATCCCAAAAACACTTGCATCTTTTATTGTTTTATTTATCATTCTTTCTAACCAATACCTTCAGCTCCTCGTGGGTTCGACAACCTTTTCTCATTGAAAGGTACTACAATTGATCTCCTGCACTTGGGAGTCATCAGCAAGTTGATTGTAGTGAACTTTTTCAGTTATACAATCAACGCGCCCTCGATAAAGCTATCATCAGTTGCTTTTGTCTGTAAGTGATTTATTTCTGTAATTTAAGTCTTTAGCTCAGCTCGTTCTATAATCTTTGGTACGCTATTTATGCAGAATGAAGATGCTCGATGATGCCCACAAGTATAGGGGATCGCTGAAGTCTTCGTTGG
Organism: Puccinellia tenuiflora; assembly: GCA_012064385.1. Taxonomy (NCBI): domain Eukaryota; kingdom Viridiplantae; phylum Streptophyta; class Magnoliopsida; order Poales; family Poaceae; genus Puccinellia; species Puccinellia tenuiflora. The sequence goes on from QRDG01000087.1 coordinate 379,369, forward strand.
GAAGTATTACCCCAAATTTATATTTCGACACGATGGGAACACAAAAATATCAATAAGACTTTAGCAATTGAGGCGTCACTCTCAACCACACATGTATATCAATAACTTGCAGCAGTAGTAGTGATGGCAGTAAAGGATTCAAGCGAGCAGAAATAAAACAGCAGTAGTAACAAGTATTTCCCAGTTTTCACCGGAAAAGTGAAAGTGTAACTCAGAGATTAAAAACGTAGGCATGAGGTGACAGCGGGGTGTTGCATGAATGAGATTGATCATATAATAAAGTAAAGCTAGCAATGGGGCTTTTTCTCTAACTCCGATATATGTATGTATGTGTTCCTTAAATAGTTATGCGCACTAACAAAGAGAATTTGCACAACATCTATTACCCTACCTGCCCATTTCTCCGGGGCCAACTTGGAACTACAGGTAATTAAGGTCTACCCTTTCGTGAAGACCGGGACAATGCATTAACACTCCATGAACACATAGGATCCTCAAACTAGAACATCTCCCCCTTGTTTTCCCCAAACGTCACTTTTAGGGTTCGCAGGTTCGACATAACAGCAGGTGATACACTTTGCAGGTAAATACTAAACTCAATTATATGATGAAGCAAAAAGGTTCAGTACTGAAATCATGCCACTCGGGCCCTAGTAGCAAGCATTAAACATAGCATAAGTGCATCAACACAATACAAAAGCATCCTCAAGATAAACCCTAAGATTATCGAGCAACGGGTAGCATTACATGATCAATCTCATCCAATCCCCATCCACCTCACATGCCTACAGCAAACTACTCACACATGGTGATGGTGAGGGAGCTCATGGTTGATGGAGATGAAGGCGGTGAAGACGGCCTCCGGATCCCTCCACCGGAGAAGAAATCCTGGATCGATCTGTCCCCCGAAACGAAGATCGTGATGGTGGCGGCGGTGTGTTTCGCGAAAGCTCCCCTCCTCCTAGGGCAAGTTTTTTCCTCATATATGAAGGCATACGTCGAAGACTGGAGGCGAGACGGTGCCCGAGGCCCATTTGGGAGGGGCCCACGCGGTCAGGTACATGGGCCGCGTGGGGCCACCCCTTTTGGCCCTCCGGCACCCCCTCGTGTCCATCTTTTGTCCATCTTGCTTCTTTTCCATAAAAACTGATGTGGTATTTTTCCCCGATTTTATTTCCTACAAAAATAGCCAGGGGAGAGACTTTGCTAAAAACAGCGTCAGAAACAGCAGTTTTATTCGAATATGGAAGTATCTCGGAGCAAATTATGAGGCAAAGTGTTTGGAAAAGTGGATGCATTTTGGATGCATCAGCTCCCCCAAGCTTAGCTCGTTGTTTGTCCTGAAACCACTCAAACGTAGTGCAGAAGCGATAAAAATACTTTGACAAGAACTTTGCATTGCATATGTACTACTATTTAAGAGCAACAAGTATTCAACCCATAATTCCTACAACAGCTAACAAAATGCTAGCGAAGGTATATCTTATCAATGTTAAAGCATCTATACATGTCGCAGGAGAAATAGCACATAGTGTTAATACCTGGATGAGTTTGCCTAACTGTAGAGATAAACAAAGGTTCTTGCATCGCTTTTGGTTGAATCATGTATTGACTAGTGAAGTCATTGTGCTTACCACTTTGCTCTCACTTTTATCAAAATATTTGATGTTCCCTACTATGACTCACATGCTTGAAAAACTTGTAGTTAAAAGCCTCATGCCCCGTGAATACGAGTACCTACACCATGTGCTACTCAACTCGTGTAGCTAGGCAAGCTCGAGTTTTTTCAGTCATTGCGAGAATAAAGGCATCCTTAAGAGCGTCAACCGGGGTACCTCTTGCCCCAGGACATGGACAAGCCCATGTCCCAACAACAAGACAAACGGACAATGAACAATCTCAGCACTTCTTTTATTTACTACTGGTTTAGCTTTTTATTATCAAGTGCATCACTGAATGTTCAATGTGATATGCCGTAAATTTCCACCATGAATGATGCATGGCTTAGATTGGCGGCCCGGGCGTCTCTCTAGCCAATTATTTCCACTCCTCAAACTTGCTAGTTTCCACTTTTATTTCGACATGATAGGCATCCATAGACAAAGGTACATGATATCAACTAATTTTTTTTCATTTGAGTGCAATGTTAAAAGCTTTCCATGTGTCAGCACATTTAAGCTAGCTCCTAACCTCTAAGCTTGTCAAGCATATGACCTCATTTTTGAACATTTGAAAAATTCTTTCATTTTCTCCATGGTTGGGAAGTTTAGTAAGCACAATGGGATGCATAGACCTTTGTTTAGAATTACAGTTGTTCAAACCATAGCAAAGTATTATCCCTAAATAATATCTCACTTGCATCATCATACATACTAAACATGGAGAAGATAAACGTTTGCTACCAGTTCCCTAGATGTTAAAGAAATTAAGAAGTGCACACTTGCTGTTATTAAAAAGTCTTCATAAGCACAGCAAAGGAGTCATACCTTTTAACTAGTTCATGCACATCAGCTCATCATTGTTGTTCTCCTCTCCCAACTCGAACTGCACATTAAAAACTCAAATCTGCCAGAAAATGTCACTGCATACACTACTATTTTTACCCTACCTAAACACCTCAGAAAATTTTCATAATTTACAGGTGTGTAGGTTATGAAAATTTACACTTGTGATTAAAATTTCATCTCAATTGGAGTTCCAGAAAAAAATGAAAAATAAAACAGTGAGCAGATTTCAGAAATTCCTGCATCTCCACTTTTGCATCGGATTCAAGAAAAAGAAAATCTTTTTGTTCTTTTTGGTTTTTAGAAGGATAAAGCAAATGACCAGAAGTAAATAAGCAAGAAGAACGAATAAAATCTATTTGTGTTTTGCAATTTGAAAGAAAGAAACCGAAACAAAATAAGAGTGATATAAAACAATGAAATGAGAGGGAGAGAAATACTCCTCCAAGCTTGCAGTCAAGCTAATATCCTGGGTGGTAACCATATCCACCACTTCCACCTCCAGGGTAGTAAACATATGGGTAGCTTCCCATGCTTGGGTATTGTGGCATCTCTTGAGGTTGGTACCCATGCTGTGGTGGAGCTTGTGCCTCCTCCTGTGATGGCTCCTCCTGCGGTGGCTCCTCCCTCACGATCCACTTTCCAGTGCTCCTGTCAAAGAGGTCAGGACAAGGGTGCTTTTATTCTTGTACTTGTAAGTCTCAGGTCCTTCGAATCTGAAGGTAGAGAGGAACTCTCGTGAGAGCTCCTCATAAGCGTCCTGCGGATTTTGAGCAAATGCCAGCAACCCGGTTGCTGTGGTGAAGGAGTTGAAGTCCTCTTCCATTCCCCATTCTTGAAGAACATGGGGGTCTTGCCATCTCATGGTGTGAATCCTCAACTTCTCCCCCACAAAGAATGCGGAGTCCTCCCAAAGGTGATTGTCATCGTAGTTGAGGGAGACCTTGCATGCTCTTCTCTTGGGCCTTGAGCTCATCCCAAGCAATCCTTTGCCCTTGCTAAACATGGTACCTTGCTGCCCATAAATAAATTTCAACAAAACTCAAGATGTGAAACTATAATACAACATTAAGCCATCCACATCTAGTTCCCACATCAATATCATGCATCAATATCAACTAGGAAACCTAAATCCATGGATTTCTCAATCATATTTAGTGACAACTAGTGTAGCAAAATACTCCATATATAAAGCACAAGAACAAAAACTAATTGGATGAGTGGAGGAGTCACATACCAATGAGTAATCCCACCAAACAGATTTGAAAAATCTGCCCTAAACTTGAAGATCCAAGGATAGCAGGAAGAGGGCTCGGGAAAATTTGGAAAAAATACCTGGAGCTGGTTTTTTGTCGAGGGGGAGGAGATGGGCACTAGCCAGCCACCTAACTCCCTCTGTGGCCCAAGATGGAGGGTCCCATGTGGCCAGGTACTGTGGCCGCGTGGGGCACTCCCTTTTGGCCCCTGGTGGCCCTCTGGTGCTCCCATTTTGGCAGTTAGTTCCTCTGGTAAAATAACTTAACTCCAAATTTTTCTGAAATTTTATGAGAACATTTTCTACAGAGACTTTTCAAAACAAGATTTCTGAAATTTCTGCACTTTGAAATAAATATGCCCAAGCAAGTATTCTAAGAATTCTTGAGTATATAAAAAAAAATGCAAACAATCTTTATAAGGATCAAGTTTTCATCATTTCCACATTAATAATGAGGTTGATCAGGTCTCATTAATAATATGTAAAGGATATAACACATGATCTTTATTTTATAAGTAAAGAAGAGATTCAAGTTACCTCATATTTGACTGGGATAGTCCCAATCATTATGGTTGCATATTTTGGTTCAGGAGGTGGTAGAGGAACTTCAATACTTCCAATCATAAGAGTATTTCTTTTAATGCAATTCACCATTTGGTTTACCATTGTAACAACTTTCTTCTTGAGGAAATAGATAGTGTGCTCCTTTCCTTTAACGTTGAATGTCACTTTGCTTTCAGTGCAATCAATCACAGCCCCTGCAGTGTTTAAGAAAGGTCTACCCAGGATAATAGATAAGTTATCATCCTCAGGCAGTCCAATACAACAAAGTCTGTAGGGATTATCATATTAGCAACAGAAATGGGTACATCCTCACATATTCCAATAGGTATAGCATTTGATTTATCAGCCATTTGCAATGAAACTTTAGTTGGAACCAATTTGTTTAAGTCAAGTTTCTTATATAAAGAGAAAGGCATGACACTAACACCAGCCCCCAAATCACATAGTGCATATCTCACATAAGTTTCTTTGATTTGACAAGGAATAGTTGGAATACCAGGATCTCCACGTTTTTCAGGCACCTTCCCTTTGAAAGAGTAATCAGCAAGCATAGCAGAAATAGCATCAGTAGAAATCTTCTTTTATTAGTGACAATATCTTTCATGTATTTTGAATAAGGAGGAATTTTAATAGCATCAACAAGAGGAATTTGCAAATATAAAGATTTAATCAACTCAAGGAACTTCTCAAACCTAGTGTCATCCAAAGTTTTCATTACCTCTTGAGGATATGGTATGGGTCTTTGTACCCATGGATCCCTCTCTTTACCTTTTTGTGGATTTGGATGGTTTTTCTTCTTATTCTTTTCAATAGATGGTTGTGGGTCTTCCTTCTCAGCTGCTTCAGGTTCTTCAACATTTTCATCTTCTTGTGGTTCTTCTTCAGGTGAGGATGATTCCTCCTCTTCATTATTATTTTCTTCAGTCTCAGCATCAGAAATAGAGATATCATTATCATGTTCTTCAGAATCATCTTTATCTTGGTTTTCATTGGGAGATTTGCCTGCAGAAAGTTTCTTCTTAAGAGCTTCTTGCTCTTTCCTCTTGGGATGGTCTTTAGGATAGTCAGGGTCCTGAGTACTTGCACCTCCCCTAGTATTAACTACACAAACCTGCTTCTTCAAATTAAGCTTTTCATACAGTTGATTTTGAAGAGAAATCATTTGTTCTACTTGATTATTCATCATCTCACAATGTTTAAGAATTCTTTTTACCTCTCCCACATTAACATGCAAGCTTTCACGAAGAAATTTAATTTTGTGAGAGTTTTCCATGATCATCATTCTAATATTATGCTCTTCAGGATCATGACGATAAGCAAAATCATTCTCATATGGTTTTTCAGTAAAAGATGTTACCTTTTCATTACCTTTTGCGGTGCTAATAACATTGACTAGGATAGAGAAACATGGTTGATCATCAGGAAATTTGACACCTCTTTCAGATAATTCCTTGAGATCAGAGGTTTTAATTCCCTTCTCTTTAATGTCCTTTGAGGCTACTTTCATTGCCTCCTTATTCAGTTTGAGTATACCTCCTTTTTTCTCCGGAAATATCTCATCAGTGTTCCAATCGTCATAATTCTTTGAGATAGTTCGCAATAGCTCAGTTGCTTCATCAACGGTCCTTTCCCTAAAAACATTACCTGCAATACTATCAAGATAGGCTCTGGTGTTTTTAGTTAGTCCATTGTAAAATATATCAAGTATTTCATTCTCTTTGAGGCCATGGGTAGGACATTTCCTAACCATCTTATCATACCCCCCCCAAGCTTGGGGTAAATCCTCCTTCTCTTTCTGTGAAAAATTAGTAATCTCAAGAATAAAACCATGAATTTTATAGCAGGGAAGTACTTATCAAAGAACATCCGCAAACATTCTTCCTTGCTAGTAATACATCCAGGTTCTAAACAATTATACCAAGTTTTAGCACTTCCCCCCAAAGAAAAAGGAAACAATTTCAAGAAATGATAGCGTTGGTTAATTTCACCTTTCCCAATTAACTCAGATAATTCATGCAAATCAGCAACGTGATCGAAATGAAACTCATCCTCTCTCCCATAAAACTTAGACTTCTCAACCCTTTCAATGTATCCAGGATCAATATTAAACTCATAGTCTTTATCATTAATTTTAATAGCTGAACCATTCATTTTATCAGTAACAGGGAAAAAGTCATCAAGAGGAGAATTTAAGTAGCTAGCAAGTTTATCCATTTCATCATAATCTGGACTCATGAAAGCCTTAATTATAGCATCCTCTTTCTCAGAAGAAGTTTCCATATCATCACAATATTCCCTATCTTCTAATTCAGATTCCACATTTTTATAATAGAAGATTCAGGATTTTCAGGTGTTTCAGTTAACTCAGATATTTCAGTAATTTTAGGTGTTTCAAGTGCCACTTCTTTGTCTATGCTACCACACGTTAAATCACTTTCATTACTAGTAGACATTTTAGACAATGGTGAACTAGAAACAATTTTCCCCTTTTCTTAGGAACAACAGCAGAAACAGCATCAGGTGAAAAGTTTTGCCTACTTGGCAAATCTCTACCTACACGAGTAGTTGAAGGCCTAATTTCCTTCGGAGTGGTCTTTTCCTTTCCCATGGTTAGGAACAAGCAAATGCAGCAAATAAATGATATCAAGTTGTCTTACCGATAAAGCTAGGCTCCCGGCAACGGCGCCAAAAAACGTCTTGATGCCCACAAGTATAGGGGATCTCTGAAGTCTTCGTTGGGAAGTATTACCCCAAATTTATAGTTCGACACGATGGGAACACAAGAATATCAATAAGACTTTAGCAATTGAGGCGTCACTCTCAACCACACCTGTATATCAATAACTTGCAGCAGTAGTAGTGATGGCAGTAAAGGATTCAAGCGAGCAGAAATAAAACAGCAGTAGTAACAAGTATTTCCCAGTTTTCACCGGAAAAGTGAAAGTGTAACTCAGAGATTAAAAACGTAGGCATGAGGTGACAGCGGGGCGTTGCATGAATGAGATTGATCATATAATAAAGTAAAGCTAGCAGTGGGGCTTTTTCTCTAACTCCGATATATGTAGGTATGTGTTCCTTAAATAGTTATGCGCACTAACAAAGAGAATTTGCACAACATCTATTACCCTACCTGCCCATTTCACCGGGGCCAACTTGGAACTACAGGTAATTAAGGTCTACCCTTTCGTGAAGACCGGGACAATGCATTAACACTCCATGAACACATAGGATTCTCAAACTAGAACATCTCCCCCTTGTTTTCCCCAAACGTCACTTTTAGGGTTCGCAGGTTCGACATAACAGCAGGTGATACACTTTGCAGGTAAATACTAAACTCAATTTTATGATGAAGCAAAAAGGTTCAGTACTGAAATCATGCCACTCGGGCCCTAGTAGCAAGCATTAAACATAGCATAAGTGCATCAACACAATACAAAAGCATCCTCAAGATAAACCCTAAGATTATCGAGCAACGGGTAGCATTACATGATCAATCTCATCCAATCCCCATCCACCTCACATGCCTACAGCAAACTACTCACACATGGTGATGGTGAGGGAGCTCATGGTTGATGGAGATGAAGGCGGTGAAGACGGCCTCCGGATCCCTCCACCGGAGAAGAAATCCTGGATCGATCTGTCCCCCGAAACGAAGATCGTGATGGTGGCGGCGGTGTGTTTCGCAAAAGCTCCCCTCCTCCTAGGGAAAGTGTTTTTCCTCATATATGAAGGCATACGTCGAAGACAGGAGGCGAGACGGTGCCCGAGGCCCATTTGGAAGGGGCCCACGCAGCCAGGTACATGGGCCGCATGGGGCCACCCCTTTTGGCCCTCCGGCACCCCCTCGTGTCCATCTTTTGTCCATCTTGCTTCTTTTCCATAAAAAGTGACGTGGTATTTTTCCTCGATTTTATTTCCTGCAAAAATAGCCAGGGGAGAGACTTTGCTAAAAACAGCGTCAGAAACAGCAGTTTTATTCGAATATGGAAGGATCTCGGAGAAAATTATGAGGCAAAGTGCTTGGAAAAGTGGATGCATTTTGGATGCATCACTCGACTACAAATGGGAAGGACTGATCTCGGACGTTGGGTTCATTGACCCGGATAAAGTTCATGAAGTGAACATAGAAGACAAACCCGAGGAAGTAAAGGAGACATTGCTAAGGTGTTTCAAGCGACAACGTAACAAAAAAGAAATGCTTCTTTCTTACAACTTCAAGTAAGTGTTACTTTCTTGTACATATTCTATTTTTGCTCACCCGATCTTAAGTGTAATTGATAAGTTATGCATGATTGCGTATATAAACGTGCAACTTCCACTATATTCTTATAATCATTAAAATTGACGCTGGAGAAATTGAGGTCCTAGACTCATTAATGAGACATCCTAAAGAATACAAGAGCTGCTTTGATATGATCAAAAGGTAATTTAAATTCTTATCGCACTATATAGGCCTCTTTCGTTCATTTCGTGATATCAAGTAATTAATAACTCTTTTGTTCATTTTCTTTGCCGGGCAGAGTTTGGGAAAAGTTCATCAAGGAAGAACCCGGTCAATGGAAACCGAAGCTGATATGGTCTCTGAACAAGGTAAGTAGTACTACCTAGATCCGCGCATCTCTTTAATTCTAGTTTCAATACCATTATCAATCTTGATTTGATTGAATTATATTCTCGAACAGTGGTGTTTGGAACAGCCAACCGGGACCCACTTATGTGGATGCTACGTTTGCGAGTTCATTCAAATGAGGACCACTGAGAAATTCAATAATCGAAGAAATAAAGAGGTACGTAAACATTATTCACAATTTTATTTTGTTACCATCAATTATGTTGAGTTTCATTCATAATTGTTTTTCTCCTTCTTTTAAAGGTTGTAAGGAAGCGGAACGCCCTCCTACCAAATGACCGCATAAAAGCAATTGCGGAGGAATTGGCGGGATTTTTCCTTGTGGAGGTCATACCTGAAAACGGAGAGTACTAATACCGACATAAGTGATCTCCATGTACTAGTGATAATCGCCATGTAATTAATTACTTTATACGGAACCGTGATCTTCATGTACTAATTAATTTGTATGTGTTATATATATGCATCAACGTGATCTTCGTGTAGTAATATAATTTATATATATACCAAAACGCGTTTTTGGCGTATCGACGTGATCCCCGTACGATGGAAACCATCCGAAACCCCTAAACCTCAAACCCTAAAAAATATTCGAAAAGAAAAAAAGAGCCTAAAGTTAGTCCCGGTTCGTGTTACGTACCGGGACTAAAGGTCTCCAGCCCCGCGGGCTCCTCCGTGGCCACGTGGGAGGGCCTCTTATCCCGGTTCGTGGACAACCGGGACTAGAGGGGGGGGGGCTCTAGTCCCGATTGGCTAGTCCCGGTTGCCCAACCGGAACTAGAGGCCCTCTGGAACCGGGACTAGTGCCCCGTTTTCCACTAGTGGTTGAGCCCCGAAGGCATACACTTACAGGTGCAATTCTTACAACTTGAGATAGGAGTACATGCATGTTAATTGTTGGCCCTCTTAGTACAACATTGATGTTCTGAACTAGCTTGCAGATCTGCTAAGAATTGAGATTAATGCCTGAATCATTATATTATATCGTGCCTTCTTTTTCATGATCGTTTATATTGCATCGAATCATAGACCTAATGTAACAACCTACTATTCTCGAACAATCACTCTCTCAGATCTGGATTCAGTTACACAACAGTTTGGCCAGTAGTCTGGGCAGGAAGGAGGAGAACAGGTAGAGATAAAGGTTCTGAGAGAGGGATAGGGAGAGAGACAGGTGAGTAAGTTTAGGGATTGGTTCTTCGATGCCGTCTTCTTCGGGATCGCCGCTACTTAAGGACCCAGTCCTTGGGGTCCAGTAGCCTGCTGACCTTGCGCGGGCGCACCGGACGTTCTGGTGCCAGCGGTGCCACGGGTGTGGCCTCCTCGTCAGTGGTCGTAGGTGTAGTTGCTCCAGCCGTAGTCGTAGACGTAGAGGCGGGCGTGACACCTAACGAATTCATCATATCGTTTCCCTATCTGTAGAAAATGACTTGTCATTCACAAACTCTTATTCATCCTAACATTCGTTGAAGAACTTAAAACTAAGCATTCTCTAGAAGGTTGATCTTTCTCTTGGAATAATCTGTAGTTTGCAAACAGTCTTCTCAAATAGTCTCTTCGTTACCAATCCTATTACCGATCTTACGCGACTTGCTAAATGTGACTTATAATAATTATCAAAACTAAACATGATACATCACAATTTCTTGGTATTTGTGTTGGACCATTAGCTCAAAATGTTCTTTTTTCCCAAATCTGGCCATTTGTTGAAACTAACGACACATCTGACCCCTAGGCTAAACTAGTTTCAAGTCTAGCCTCCGAGGTCGGCTCCAAAGAGGATAGAGCCGAACCTTTGTAGACAGCGCTAACCAAATTTAGCATGAAAGCAAGGTCGGCTCCAAGCTCCTTGGAGCCAACCCCTCAGAGCATCTGAGTGCACAGAAGTAGCGTTGACACCCATAAATCCGGCTCTACCATTTTTAACGTCGATCTCGAGGGGGCGTGGGGGTGGGGAAGGGGGGAGGGGCATTTTTACAATTAATTTTGCACAGGGGCTAGATATGACATTAATCTTGGCAAATGACCAAATTTGACAAAAAAAATGTACTCCAATTGGGGCGCACCTGACCGGCAAGGAGGCGTCCCAAGGGGCGCTCTAGTCTCTAGTTAACATAAAACCTACACGCATCTCACTTCATGATCTGATAGTCTAGAAACCGACAATGAGTTAAGAGAAAAAACAGGCGCCTCAACTGTAGCCTGTAGCAAGAGTCGTTTTATTATGTTATAAGGTGGAGGCCTCTTAAATGAAAAAGAGAGAAGACACGGTTCTGCTTTAGAATACGGCTCAGACCCTAAGAAAATATGCATGGCTTGGCCAATTAGTGTGGGTAAATACTAACTATCAGAGTACGATGGAAAGGAAAACAACGGACTGATTGTATGCCGCACATTCCCGTGCCATCGTACGTTCCACATGCATCATTATTTCCTACGAAATAATTCTCGCCCAATAACGTGGATGTACATAGAATAAGCAAATGTCATAAATGCTAGTGAAATATAAGAGACGATGGCTGAATTGTGCCGTCACCACATGGTGTGACGTGGAAGGATTTAAGAAACGGCAATGCTTCCCATTACGGATTAGCGTACCGGGCCTGATATATGTATCACTATATCTGAGGCGATGTTGGGTCAGTGAAAACAGTCTATGTTTCTTGGGCCTCAAATCCGGTCAGCCCACAAATGTCAGTGTTTGATCGTTGAACCCTAAATAAACCCTGGCCGACGGCGACACAGTCTTCCTTCTTTCCATCCCAAAATGCGGCAGTTCTCCTCCCTCCCGCGAGTGCTCCGCCGGAGCGCCGCCCCGAAACCCCACAGACGGACCGCCGCCCCGAAACCTCACCCTTCCCCCTCGTCGTCCCCCGCGCCGGTTCCCGACGCTCAGCCGCCCGTCGCGCCGGCGTCGATGCCGACGAGGCCATGGGAGGAGGCCCTGGACGCAGCGCAACGCGCGTTCTGCCTGCCCCTCGCCGGCCGCGTCCTCTCCGCCGCCGGAACCGGCAACGCGGCCGTGTCCCCTGTCGGAGTCCACGCGGCGCTCGCGCTCGCGGCCTCCGGCGCAGGCGGCGCGACGCGGAGGCAGATGCTCGGTACGCTGGGCTCCGGCGGCGGCGGCAAGGGCGCGGCGGCCGACGCCGCCAACGTGGCGTCGCGTGTGGTCAAGCGCGTGCTCAAGGACCGGGCGAAGTCTGGTGGACCACGGCTCGCCTTCTCCTGTGGCGTCTGGGCCGACGCATCGAGGACGCTCTCGCCGGAGTTTGTGGAGGGTGCGGGTGGCCTGTATAGCTCAGCGGCCAAGACGGTCGATTTCAAGGGCACGGTATATCATATGGATCCTTTCTTACAACTGCACGGTGATTGTAATTACAGAGTAGGATATGCTTGTGCCATGAGTTAGCGGCAATGTGGCAGTGAAAATGCGAAACGTTTCAATTTCATGTTGATGAATGTTCTAGCGTCCTAATTTGACAGGAATCAGCCTCTTTGTTCCTGTATCATCTGATTACTATGTGTTGGTGCTTTCTACTTTACTGTCTTATACTTATCTGCTCAACTATTTTGCTAATAACTTGGTAATACAATAATCTGTTCTGTAAGGCGTATTTGAGATGCTTTGTGTTTCTTACTTTTGACATTTATGGAAACTATTTTCTTGATGTTTGTAGCCAGAAGATGCTGCTGGGCAAATTAACTCATGGGTCAACAAGTCCACGAAACAAACCATTACCTCGCTCCTTCCAGACGGAATAATTGACCACAATACAGGGCTTGTACTTGGGAGTGCAATGTATTTTAGAGGCAGGTGGCTGGATACGACTGATATAGGGAAGACTGCTGAACTGAAATTCCACTGCCTGGATGGAACACCTGTCCTGGTGCCTTTTGTAGAGTATGACAGAACGCGTCTGTTTGCTGTGCATGATGGGTTCAAAGTTATTAAGCTTCCTTACAAGCAAGGGAAGAATGAAAGGAAGTTTTCCATGTACATTTTTCTCCCAGATGCCCATGATGGCCTGTTTGAATTAACCAAGAAGATTTTCTCTGAACCAACTTTCTTAGAACAACATTTACCAACAGAGAAGCGTCATGTTGGTATTGGGGTGCCCAAATTCATGATATCTTTTCAGATTGACATGAAGGATTTTCTAAAAGACATGGCCCTTGAATTACCATTCCGCCGTGATGCAGATTTCAAAGATATGGTAAAGGAAGATGACTCAAGGGAACCTTTGTTTCTATCTGATGTACTTCATAAAGTGGTTTTGGAGGTGAATGATGATGAGATTGAAGAAACTTCTGTAAAAAAGAGCATTGGCAAGCCTTTGCCAAGAGAGCACTTCACTGCTGACCACCCTTTCTTCTTTGTCATTCGCGAGGAAGTGTCTGCTACAGTTATCTTAATGGGGCATGTGCTTGATCCGTCATCACAGTCGTAGGATCAGGTTTGACATTTTTATCACCGTATTACATGTAATACTTGTTGGATTGTCTCTGCTTTCCTGATCTGCCTGATCTTCACTAAAGTACATGAATAACACGTGAAATAATTCATGCACTGCGTGCCAGCAGCTTGTGTGCTCCATTTTAGTAGTACCAAGTACTTATGCTTACTATAGTTGTATGTATCTTCACCGCAGTGCTAAACCATGAGGCAATATGAAAATATATGCTTGTTATCTGCTGCATGAAATCCTTAGGCACGTGTGCAATTTATTCCATGTGCCTATATTGGAACTCTTATGTATTTATTGGTTTTGTGTCTATTACTTTGTGGGTGATAGCCGAGTGGTGTTTGTGCAGTGCCGTCACCATATTGGCCAGTGTTTAAATAGCGTGCTGCAGATTTAACCTTGTTAGTCATTTCACGCTTTGAATAAACCTGATTCTCTCAGTACCGCCTTTCCATTTACTTTTGTAGCAATATTTTCTTGAAGATATTTTGCATGGTTTTGTTATTTTGTTTCCATACCATGTTCTTATAGCAGAGTGCTGTTTATATGCCTTTTTCTTACCAGGAATAAGCTTGGAAAGTTCGTCATATAGGCCTTCCATTTATATAAGTTTGTTGCTCATTTTTAGAAAAACTGCCCAAGTCTGAATCTTTTCCTTTGATGAGGCTTTTCATTTATATAAGTTTGTTGCTCATTTGAGAAAAACTACCCAAGTCTGAATCTTTTCCTTTGATGACATTCATTTGGTTGTCACCAGGCTTTTCTGATCTTTGGTGGTGAATGAAGCACAAGTGTGTGAATCGGTGCCAGCGACACTATTTTCTCTCTCATTGATCAAAAGAGAAGAACTTCCTTCTCAAGGTTCAGATGAATGGAAATAAAAGCATCATCGACTCACCGCTTTGGATTCTGCAAGAACTGTACCTGACAGTTAATTGTCACTAATCTGAGAACCACGAGTAGCGCTGCTGACCGAACAGGACACTAATGAAACTAATAAAAATGCTCACATGTGGGAATGCCGATGATTGAACCATTTCCAGAGAAGAAGAAAGTTTCTTCTTCAGCTCTCTTATGCTTAATTTACAAGGCAACGGTTGCTTCTTCAGCTTCACCGATGGCTACACTCTGCTCACAGCGTCGGTGCTTCTTCAGGCCTTTTTCTGCAATGGCTGTACTGAACTGACTCCGTTGTATGCGCATCAATGTCCGTGCGGCAGTGCAAACATGATTTGTGAGCATCTGGCCGTGCTGCTATTTGTCTTGCTCATCTGTAGTGGTGATGGTTACTGGGCGATCAGGTTGGTGGCCTTTCGACCTGGAAGAAGGAAAGGATGTCTCGTACGCTCTCAAAACTGCTTGGCTTTCTGGCTTTCTCTGACTAGTTTGTTCTTTCGTTTTCGTACCTTTATTTTTTGTCTTCTGTTCGCAACAACTTGGACAGGAAAAGAATTTTATTTCCTGTGGAAAATGAATCCCAGGATTTCTCAAATCAATCTCTTTAACATCATTTTGTGCATAACTGTGCAAAGAAGCCGTGCCATTTTGCATATATTGCAAGATACTCCCTTTGTCCACAAATAAGCGTACTTTTATGTTTGCGCCAAGTCAAACTTTGTTAAGTTTAACCAAACTTCATAGTACAAAATTGCTATTACAACAGTAAATTAATATCTCTAGATGTATATTGGAATGCAGTAATATACTAATTTAATGCCATAAAAAAGGACAAACTCAGCACAGAGGCTCACATACAAGGTGGGGTTTGGGGAGGGATTATAGGAACCTAGTCTTACCCCTGCAAAGTGCAGTACAGGGAGGCTGGTTCGAATCAGGACCTCTTGGCACAAGTGGGGAGGACCTTATCACTGCACCAAGGCCTGCCCTCTAATTTAATGCCATAAATATTGTTATATTTTTTATTTACAAAGTTGATCAAACTCAAAAATGTTTGACTTAGGACAAAACCTAAAATTACACATGAAGGAGTACATGTTATTGAATAACAAAACTAGAAGTGCAAAGTCCGAAAGTATAAGATGGAATCAGGAAAGAGTTTTGTATATAATTGTTGAAAGCCAGTTTCTTAGAAAGAGCAAACACGTCTTCCTACACGGGAATGCGACATTCAGTCTAACTACTTGCCACCGTGACAGATGTAGCACAAAGGTGCCATGCACATCACCCAGCCCAAACGGAAATACTCTATATACAAAAGGAAGGGAAATGAGTGACCACAACTTTATTTATTCAGCTGTTAAGGTATGCTAAACTTTCATCTAGTATGCCATACCTAATCCAGGAGGCCAGTCTGGCCAATTTGGTGGATTGATACTTCCAACCAGGGGTGCAGATTCTGTGGGCTCCTTTGTGCATGCCAACTCTACAATCCAGATGTATGGGCTGCGCCCCTGCCATGCCACAGTTTGTACGATTTGGTGTTAATATATAGTATTCGTTATAACCTGTATTTTATTGGGTTTTATTGCTTAAATATGGCTGGGTATGATCCAACTAGGAGGGTGCAAATATAGAATACCGAAATGTAACTCAGTTGAGCTCCCCACGACAGAACAATATGATCATTTTTTTCTGTAGCTGATTATGCTGATACTATTTCAAGATATTGAAGCTAATGCTTTTTAAATTTCTCAAAACAGAAAAAAAGAGAGGCTTAAGTGCTGTCTTTTTTAGCATGTAAGATGCACAAGCCTCCTCGGTCCAGCTTGCAGGTTTGGCAACTAGCCAGTAGCCACTAAGGGTGTGTTTGGTAGCCCGTATGGGCTTTCTCATCTCGTACATGCCCACTTTAGCTATGCTGAGCTGGTACAAATATGTTTCAGTGTGTTGTGATTGGTAGCCCGGATGAGGTGAGCCATGCTGAGTTGAGAGCCTGTTTGGTTGCCGGTATGAAATGAAGCCTGCTAGATATTTGTACAAAGCAATTAGGTCCCTGGAATAAAAAACGAAAACGCAATCAAGTCCTGGGTGACTGCCGCCGCCGGCAAGCCAGAGCAGCCGCCACCGGGAGGTTGAGCCGGTCCACCTCCGACGGCCCCGGCGGGATACTGCGCCGCTCCACTTCCGCGGGCGGCAGGGAGAGGCCGGGAGCGGCGGGGAGAGGCCGAGAGAGGCGGCTGCGCTGGGTGGCTGCGCTCGGGCGGCGCGACTAGGCGGCCGGCATCGGGGCGGGGCGAGGAAGCGACTGACGCTGGGACGGCGCGAGGAGGCGCCAGCGCTGGGGCGGCGCGAGCCTCTGGCGGCGCTGGGGCGGGTCGAGTCCGGCGGCGCTGGGCGCAGGGGGCTTGGGCGACGGGTGCGGGGAAGGAAAGAGAGAGAGAGCGCATGGGGGAAATGAGGCCAGGTTTCAGCCGGGGTGGGAGGCGCAGCGCGCGGGTGGGGCCCACGCGTGGGAATTTTCGTATGAGGCGAGCAGGGTTGAGATGAGAAGCTCGATTTGAGCTTCTCTCCTCGGCAGGGCTGAGGCGCGTTTCCGGGCGAGGTGGGCAGGGGTGCAGACGCACAACACAGGCTACCAAACAGAAAAAAAACGTGATGAGGGGAGATTTTCTGAGGGTAGCCGGGCTACCAAACACCCCCTAATGGTATGAGCACCTTCTCTGATTCTCACAAAGATTTGTCTGAGGGGAGATTTTCTGAGGGTAGCTGGGCTACCAAACACCCCCTAATGGTATGAGCACCTTCTCTGATTCTCACAAAGATTTGTCTGAAACAAATGTTCAAACTAACAAGTCAACCACCCACATTCTGCTCTGGCTCCCATGTTATTTTGTTGTTTCCTTTTGGAGCAGGTAATGGGAACAATGTTTGGGTTTTTGCTATGATTGGAGCGAACAATAGTATGGAACTGATTGATTTCCACGTGAAGTCTCGGAGTGTATGGCAAACTATCACATGGGAATCTAGCTAGCCACTATGAATCTCAAACAGAACAGTGTACAAATGGAAACGAAATAACAAAACCAGAGTTGAAGTCCTAAATAAAATGATGTAGTTGATATGTTAGATAAGTTCCATATCTTCAAATGCATTATCACTATTCAAACCTTTCGTACGGCCTTTTTTTTAGAGTTTTTTTTTTAATATTATTTTTTTTAATCGTAATTCGGAATATATCATGCGGAATGAAACAATTCCAAATCTATTGCGCCGTCGGCCCGCGGCTGGCCGAAACTCGTGTTTCGGCACTCTGTAGGCCGAAAGGAGTGTTTCGGCCAGCTGACGGCCGAAACATCCCAGCTACATCCCTCTGAATGTCGGCTATCAATTCAAACTGTAATTGAAAAATTACATGTTATGTACGATCAATAAAATGTACGTACGTAACGAGTAATATAGTACTATCCGCGTAGTTTCTAGAACCTGCAATACCCTCCAATGGGTACATGTCCGTAATAGAAGGGGGCGGCATCTGAGAAGGCTCAGTTGTTGGCGTCAATCGGAGTCGTGTAGACTGTCTATACCTCCGTAGATACTCCTGAAAATCATCCTGTTGAAAGGGGCCATCAGCCTGCCATAGTGTAGTCGTCGCACTCGCCCATTCGTTTATGAATGGCTGTAGAGTCTGAAGCCAAAGCACCAAAGGTTTTTCGCCTCCTTGACGTCCAAGTCTGAAAATTAATATTACAAAATTATTTATTAGAAATAGATTCAATGGACAGTTTTATTCATATTAGAAATAATTATAGACTGAAAAATAACTTACCGGTGGATTTCCGGTCGTAGTCGTGGCTGTCTGATGGGAGGGTCCGGTAATTGTCGTCGTGCAAACTGTCTCATCACCCTCTGCTGCGACATCTCCTCGACCATGACATCAAAAATAATGCGGCTCTGCGTCAACCAGTATAGCTGATCTCTCCTGCATAACTGAGATATGCCGAAGGGGTATCTCGCAACGATCCTCTGGTTATCATATGGCTCCCATATGACCTGGTCCTCGCGCAACTGATCGAACTGCATTGTGAATGATGGGTATGAATTCTTCACTTGAACTTGCGCATACCGTCTCTGCAATTTTAACGAATTATTTAGCTTGATGAAATAAGAAATGATGCGTACGTAAAGTAAGTACGGCGGTGCAAATTTTACCTCTCTACGTGTCCAGACGCTGCCAACTGTAGGAAAGTCAACCGGATCTGCACCGTTCAGTCTGTAATCCCAAGGCCTCTCAGCGTCGACGTCCGGTCTACCAATATGGAATCTCTCCCACGACCATAGTTGTAACAGTAGTGGACAACCAAGTAACGAAGATGACGACTTATTCTTCGTGCAAACATTGCATAAAGCTCTGTAAGTAGCAGCTAACACAGCCGAACCGAAGCTTCTGGGCACTATATCTGCTGGTGTATGTGCATCGGCTATCTCGCGGGCAAGAGATATGTAGCGCGCACTAATGGTGTCAACGTGCGTCTCAGTGAACATCCACTTACCGAACAGCCAAATTATGTATGCCTCCAGACATCTAGTAATCAGCGGCGCATCCATAAAGACAGCAGGATATCCCAAATTACCAATCTGTGGTGCACGGAGAAATAAATAAGTATACAATAATTCATACTTAAAATACTAACACTGTTGTATAAATAAATTACCTGGAACTGGGTCAACCAAGAAACACGAGGACCGTGTGCGTGATCCGGTAACTGCATAACTCCTGGTAGCGCAGCGGCAAATCGTGCCTGCATCTCCTCACATCAGTTCGGTAAATCTTTTGTGTGGACATTGCCCACCTTGTTACGGCGTCCCTTAGCTGCTGCTTCGAGGTATACTGAGCACCTACTTCAATATTATTCATGTGATACTCCCAGGCCGATTCCTGACCAGTATTCACAGTCATGACGGTCGACATGTCCTCATTCCAGGAATTAGGAATAGGCACATCCTCATCATTATCTTCGTCATCTTCTGCATTATCTTCTTCGTCAGAATTAAGATCCGTCATCAACCCATCCTCGTCTTCGTTCTCCATCTCTTGCTGCATACTTCCTACGCCCGCCTCCTCATCCTGATCCCAATGCTCATCACCGTCAGCCTCACCACTTTCAGGACCCTCACCGCTTTCGGGAGCTCCTGCCGACTGACCACTCTCTACACTTTGAGACATAAATTCAGACGGATCAACAGGTTCTGACCCAGTTGCCTGGCTATTTTGTCCAGCTTCATAACCAACGCCACCTTGTGCCAAATTGTTCTGCTTAGGCACAAACAACACGAGGACGATAGGTTTCGTACCTCGACGTTTGCATGATGCTAGCCAATTCACCCAGGCCTGTGTCCGATCTTGCGGTATCAACTCCCAATAAATATTTGTACGAGATTTTGACCATACCGACTGAATCCTAACAGTCCACAAATTAGGATCAAAGCCAAAATTCATCGTCAAATAGTGCTGAACCGCGCTTATTCTCGCTTTATCAGGCTCAGTCAACGGAATATCCACATTTGCAAATTCACTCAGATCAACCCCGGACTCATTTGTGCGGACAGTACCATAACCATAGTAAACGACAATACTAACCACTTCGGACATGTCTCCTCACCTAAATAAATATATTGCATCATCAAATACTATATAACTAAAAAATCTTAACGGGATCTCCACCTACAAAATTACATACACCTAAAATAAATCTTATCTCACAACTTATCTAAACAAAATTATACACCTATAACTAATATCTTAATATATATACCACCTAAAATAAATCTAATCTCACAACTTATCTAAACAAAATTATACACTAAACTTAAAATAACTATAAGATTAGGGTTTACCCTTGATGCGTGCAAAATCAATCTTCCTTGCAGTCAAGCTTCAACGTAGCATCACCACCACCGCTGCACCGCTCCTGCTACTCCACCAGCACCACCACATCCCTCCATTGTTGCCCACCATTGCTCCACCACCGAACTTATAACGATTCCAAAAACTATCCCATTAACAGATCCGGGATGCCCTTGACCTCCTCTTTCGATTTGTGGGGGCAGAAATCTAATTTATCGGCTATTTTTGGAGATCAATTGAGGTAGGAAGCCCTGTTTTTCGAGGTGGAAAGAGAGAGCCAGGGAGGAAGAAGAAAGGAGGAAGAGGAGGAAGAAGGGAGCAGCGGGGCGTGCGGTTGTCGAGTGGAGCCGTGTTTCGGCAGGCAGGCGGCCGAAAGGCTCCTTTCGGCCAGCAGGGGGCCGAAAGTCTGGGGCCCGCTCTGCGGCCGTGCCAGGGCGCATGCACGTCGGACAGCTGACAGCCGACAGCCGTGTTTCGGCTCGCAGCGTGCCGAAAGGATCGTTTCGGCCTGCAGTGTGCCGACGGCGCAATATTGTTGGAATAAAATGATTCTGCGCAATATATTTCGAATTCGGGTTAAAAAAATAATATTTTAAAAAAACTCCTTTTTTTTAAGGATAATACCATGGGTATGATAAATAAACTAAATACATCTGCTTCTTAATCCTACAAATTTACAAAAAACAACTCATTAGTAAAATGCCATGCTGTAAAAGAGTAGAGCCTCCTAATATTTTCGCTTTCAATCAAGCCAAATATGGGGATCTTTTCTTGGTAGCGCCAAAGGCATCAAGCAGTACGTGAAAAGTGAATACTCGGAGATACGGATATATCCCGGTGCAAAAACCACCAAGTCGAGCTTGGATTTTACTCCAGGGTCAAGGGGAGTAACCATTAGTGCAGTGGCATAACGAATGATTTGATCACTTCCATACCCATCCATCCTATCAAGTTATCTAGCTTTTCCTCCTTCCCCGCGAGAGGGTTGACCCGACGATCAAATATAGGTAGGTCAGATCGACTCAATCATATTCTTGTAGTACAAGATAGAGACCAAATGGAACCAGACACCCCCAACAGTTGGATCACTATGGTGAGTAGTAACCTATTGACAAGTCCACCTAACCAAACCCGTTCTCCCCTAGCTAGGGCGCCGTCCAGATAATCCTGGTTAAGTAACACCTTTCTTACGAGTTAAAATATCACTTTGTTAACAACAGACGTGCTATAAATCATTCCAGGAAATGGCCCTTGCCAAAGGTTGATTTGTTTTTTTTTTTTGTCTTTTGGAGTATAGTCAAACTTCCAATTACAAAATTCAGCACGCCTAAACAGTTTGATATGATCAATTTTTCGTCTCAGCATGAATGGAACATAGAAGACATCTAGCTTACACAACCAATATCTTAAATCACTTATTTTTGTTTGAGGTAATTTGTAGGATTTCAATCATATGAGAAGTTTTCATATAACAGATTGGGATAAACGGTGGTTGCCGGGTATCCTATAGAAATTTCCTATTTCCCTAGAAAATAAACCAATTGCTCAAACCTCATAGAAATTTACGTTGCGATCTATCGATTTTTCTCTCATCTAATTCTCTTCTGTTGGTGGTTTGTTTCAAAATACATGTGTCTTTCGTGCATTCGATACCTATAAAATCTATTAGTCAGTCTAATTTCAGGTTTATTTTCTTCTGTTTCGGCTTTCTTTTCTACTCCCTCCGATCCGTTAAAACTATCGTGGGAATTGAACTTGGGTGGTATAACTCTATAGCTATACTTGCGTCAATATTTTCGGATTAGAGGGGGTATTATATATTTCAAATGGTAGCCGGATCTTGTTAAGTTGCGCCTTTTCGCATCGACAATGTATACCATATGTTCCATGAACAGCCTGTTAGGCAATTGTTTTCTGGAACTCCCTCGACATGAGAGACGGAGTCTAATCCAGTTAGACCCAAATTAAGTAAAGGTAGTAGAATGGTCTATCAGCTAAGGTTTGAGCTAGAGCCTTTAGCATGTGATGCAGCCGCCTTTCTTTTCCATGTTCGATTGTTCGAACCTCTTGTTTGGCCATTCCGTCAGTGAAATCGGTGACGGGTCGAAGCCCCTTTAAATTTCATCGGCGAAAACACTGTATTTTTAAACAGGGCTTGCACGATCACGACGCAGAACAACACAGACGACGGTCCCACGGTCGGCAGCATATGCGTTGCTAGCTCGACACCCAGCAGCCATCATGGCAGCATCGCAGCTTGGCAGTACTGTATCAAGTGAGCTATCGACACAGCGTTTTCAGCAGTACTGTGTCAATTAACGAGAAACAGGGACGTTCCTTGCAGAAGTCTCCGACTGAACCTGCTTCTCTTAACCTGTCACCAACACAAGTACTAGTACATGGACATGGATGCTAATGATGTTTCCTTTTTCAAAGTTTCGTTTGACTAATAGTATTTGCTTTGCAAGTGCTATGCCCAACAAAGTTGAACACTATCATACAAGATGATGTGCTTGGTTTTCTAGTCTTCTCAAGGGAACACTATCATAATTCATACAACATTATGTATTCCAATGTCCCTCCCATGTTCGTCATATCTGAAATATTTGGCTGCCACTAAATCAATGGCCAAATGCTCTGTATTTTTTTTTTAGATTTTCTAGCTACGCCTCTTTCTTTCTTATGCATTGTGCGTTTAGTATATAACCGATAGATGTACAAGTAAAATACCTTTTCTTTTCTTTGTTATAGCACACCTCCAACACGATCTAGTCGTCGCTCCTTTCATCAGTAGAATATTCATGAGTAATCGAGTAACTTTTTATTTAACTAAACCATACAATCTTTTTAACATCGACAACCAAAATTGTAGAAGTCTGAATAAATACTGTTAAGAGATGATATAAGTTAGAACAAAGGTAGTAAGTATCAGACAAATTGGCACACATTTCCGTAGGAAAAGGATGGTGATACACAACAAACTAAACAGGACACCAAACAAGTAAAATAATTTTTTTTATAGCACGCCTCTAACAAGATCAAGTCATCGCTCTCTTCACCTTCGGAGACACTTCGATGTCGTCGGGTGGAGGGGAAGGGATCACCCTATGTGTGTACGAAGATCTATTTGGTTTAGCTTTGGTGTCGTTGCAACGTCGTAGCAATGTTGATGGTGGTATTGTCTTGAATAAAGGTCCTTCAGCTCCATTCATGCCTCGGGGGTCGTTACTCCGGTGTCGACCGGACCTGTTAGTTTTGGTCTCCGATGGTCTACATCGACGACTCGGTGGTTCTCTTGTTCCTATCCGTCGGAGTGGCCCGGTGGGCATACGACGTCATTGTCATCTTCTCAACAACCACTATTTTGAAGGCATCGTGAGAAAGGTCGTCGACCTAGTTTGTACATGTTGGCACAACTGCCTGCCAAGATTGGGTAGTGCCTTGGTCGTTGTGCTTAGCGTGATTGTCAATCTCCTTCGTACGCAACGGTCTACTAGCACAACAATGAGGTTCGTTAATGTACCGTTCTTTGCAAGTACATCAATGGCCGGTATGAGTAATGGTGGTAAAACGATGACGGGTTCCACTGCAGCTTTTGCTCAATTTTGGGATATCGTGTCTTTGTTGTAATTTTCTCTTTGTTTTTGGTCGTTTTTACTCATGTGGATTTTTTAGTTACCCAATTATCTGGTTGTATCTTTTATTCTCATATCTAATATAAGCCAAATTGATTAAAATAGATATATACTGGTAAAAAAGATAATAGCAGAATATTCATGAGTAATTGAGTAAATTATCTTTTTTTTACATCGACAACCGAAGTTAAAGAAATTTGAATAAATTCTTTTAAGAGATGATCTAATTTAGAACGAAAGTACTCCCTCCGTAGTAGGTATCAGAAACTAGTTTTCCATGTGTACCACAAAGAAATTGGCACACATTTCCGTAGGAAAAGAAAGGTCATGGAGACCAAACTAAACAGGATTACTTGCTCCCTTTTCGTGGATATTAAGTTGACCATGCTGCCTTCCCGATTGACCCTCCACCTGAACTGAATGTGGTGAGAGTGTGAGGGCCATACATACGCTCTTGATCTGTCCCCAAATCTTTTGCCATGATACCAAAAAAGAAATTAAAAATTCAGAGGTTAACAGAAAAGTCAATCGGATTCGTTAGCAAATGCCTCGTGGGCACCTCACGGGGGCTCTATCGGCCGCTCATCACTCACCCTCAAAGTGTTCTCTCTCAGGGCTTGTTTGGTAACTGTAATCCCGGGGGATCCCTGCCTTTCCCCGGGTAGAATTTTCCCTTAGTCCGGAGATTGGGAATAAAATCCCGAGGTTTTACACATGTTTCTTTAGATTCCCGGCCGGGATTATTTTCCCGGGGCTATTTAACCCGGACAGCCAAACAAGGCCTCAAGGGGGAAAAGATCCTGTAGCAAGTGAGAAGGTACTTTCGTTTGTCCAGAATTCTACCGATGAAAAGACACCCTGAATGCAGAATATCGTTATCGATCTTTTGTTAACGGGACGGTGGTAGGTAGTTTTCCTAAGATGACACATCCTACAAGCAAGCAAGCAACCTATAATCCCAGCACTGCTCAAGCGTGATCTTATCTGCACTTTCATTTCACACTTGACCATCCATCGCCGGTTGATGATGATGATGCAAAACTAGGGGAAAAGTTGACAGATTTCTGCGGTGAAATGAAATTCGATGAGGAGCTCCACACTCGTAGCAGTAGTAGTAGTAGTAGGCGGCTAAGCTAGAAGGTGTGTCGTGAGGTTAAGCTAAGCCAGGACAGAGAGCAACTACCATGTCCATGTCCACCCGCCTCCTACTCTGCTTCTCCTCCTCCCCCACCGCACGCGCGCTCCGCTCCGATGCGGCCGCCACGGCCTCAGCTCCGTCGGCCGCGCGGGCTCCTCTTCCTCGTGGCGCTGCTGCAGACGCTTCGGTCCGGCGCCGCGTCCGCGCTCGACACGTTCGCCCTGGCCAAGGCCGACGAGACGACCATCGTGTGCGGGCTGCTGCCGTCGGCGTCGTCGCCGGGGCTTGTTGACCTCAACTGCACGGCGGCGGGAGGGGACCACCAGCGGCAGGAGACGTACCCGTCCACGCACCCCTTCTCCGCGCTGGCCGGCGGGGAGGACTTCCTCTGCGCCGTCGGCCCGTCCTCCGCGCGCGCCGACGCCGTCGACATGCGCTGGTGGGACCTGTCCAGCAATCCGGGGCGGCCCAAGCGTGTGTACCTCGGCCCGCCGCTCCGGGCGCTCGACTCCAGCGGGTACCGCGTCTGCGGGGTGCTCGCCAGCGGCGAGCTCCATTGCTGGCGCTGGCGCGGGATCACCATCCCCGCCGGCCTCCGCTTCGTCGCCGTCGCCGTCGGGAAGGGGTTCGTGTGCGGCATCGTCGCGGGCCCGCCCACTACGCCGATCAGGTGCTTCGCCAACGGCACGAAGGACATAGAGGCCGTCCGCGCCGCGCCGCGAGGAGGGAGCTACGACGTGCTCGCCGCGTGCGGCCAGCGCGCGTGCGCGCTCTCCACGGGCGGGGGTCTCTCGTGCTGGGGCGACGGCGCGCCGGCGCTGAACGGCGAGAACGCCACCGCCGGGTACGCCGCCCTCGCGCTGGGCGAGAGCGGCGTCTGCGGGCTGCGCACCAACGGCACCATCCGCTGCTTCGGCGACGGCGTCGCCTCGCCGCCGGACGACCTCGCCGGCCTTCAGTACATCGACGTCCAGGCGCAGGACGCCGCATTCTGCGGCATTCTCATGGCGAACTACTCCCTGGTGTGCTGGGGAGGCCACGAGTTCAAGGCCACCAACCGCCTCGTCTTCGACCGCGTCCTGCCGGGCCCGTGCGTGCTCATGTCCTCGTGCCAATGCGGCGTCTTGGCGGGCTCCGCCAACCTCTGCGCCGGCGGCCGATGCATCTGCGTGGACTGTGCTTTCGAGCTCAACGTGGCGAACCCAAATGCGGCGGCGCTGCCCGCCGGAAATGCCAGCAGCAGTAGGAGGAGAAAGATCATTACTTGGGCCGCCGTCGCGGCGGCTGCGTTCCTTCTGCTGGTGGTGGGATTGCAGCTCGCGCTGTTCCTATGGTGTCGCCGCCGGCGCCGCCGCAAGGACGACACGGATGAGCTGGGCGCGCTGCAGTCGCTGATGCTGCCGCGGCTTGGGTCCAGCAGGAGCAAGGGGCCGGGCAGCGTTGTGGAGCATTTCACGCTGGACACTCTGCGCGCGGCGACGGAGGGGTTCGACGACGAGCGTCGGATCGGATCCGGGAGCTTCGGTTCGGTGTACCGCGGCACGCTCCCCGACGGGCGCGAGGTGGCGATCAAGCGGGCGGAGGACCATGTCAGCAAGTCGTCGAGCTCGGCGGCGCGGCCTGCGCGGCGCCGCGACCGCGAGACGGCCTTCAACTCGGAGCTGGTCGCGCTGGCGCGCGCCAACCACAAGAACATCGTGTGCCTGCTCGGGTGCTGCGCCCAGTCCGGCGAGCGCGTGCTGGTGTACGAGTTCATGATCAACGGCACCCTCCACGACCAGCTCCACGACCGCAACCCCATGGCGGCGGCGGTGCTGTCGTGGCGCGGGCGCCTCACCATCGCGCTCGGCGCCGCGCGCGGCATCGAGTACATGCACGTCTACGCCGTGCCGCCCATCATCCACCGCGACATCAAGTCGGCCAACATCCTCCTGGACGACTCGTGGACGGCCAAGATCGCCGACTTCGGGCTGTCCTCCGTCCTGGAGCCCGCCGGCGACTGCGAGGACAACAACAACGGCGACAACCCACAGCAGCAGCAGCAGCAGCAGCCGCAGAAGACGATCTACACGGGGGGCACGGTGGGGTACATGGACCCGGAGTACTACCGGCTGCAGCACCTGACGGACAAGAGCGACGTGTACAGCTTCGGCGTGGTGCTCCTGGAGCTCATGTCCGGCTGCCGCGTCGTGCAGCGGTACGCCGAGAGCGTGACGCCCAAGAACGTGGTCGACTTCACCGTGCCGCACATCCTCGCCGACGACGTCGCGCGCGTGCTCGACCCGCGCCTCCCCGCGCCGACGCCGCACGAGGCCGAGGCGCTCGCCTACGTCGGCTACCTCGCCGCGGACTGCGTGGGCCCCGTCGGCTGCGACCGGCCGTCCATGACCGAGGTCGTCGACGCCCTGGATCGCGCGCTCGCCGCCTGCTCGACGGCGCCCGTCTCCCGCTCCGTGACCGCCCGCCGCGTGCTGTCGCGCTCCGGCACGGACCAGTTTGACCTGACTGACACCGAGTAGCGCGAGGCCGCCATTGACCGACCATCCGTCACGCACCCAACCTAACCGGATGCTAGCTGCTGATGCAATGTCTCGATCCGCATTGCGTCAGCGGCCACTCCACTCGAGGCCAGGAACAGGAAGCCACGCGAGTCGCCATTGGAGCAGGGGACACGCAAACAGGACATCGTGCCGATGGGCCCTTTCCCCGAGATCGAAAGCAAGGGGAAGATGGGAATCAGAAAGCCGGAGAAGAAACCAAAGCGGCGGGGATTCTTCTTCGATTTTACGGCTAAATTTCATGGCGTGGGATCGTCCTCCTCCATGGTCAAATCAGGAAGCAGCGACCACTCGTTAACAACTCCACAGCGACGTGCCACCGAGTTGAAATGAGATGAAAAGACACTGCACGATGGAAAAAAGAACATTTTTCTATTCTTTCTTGCTGCTTTTCTTTGCCCCCTTTCCTTACGGCGTGCACGCATTCGTGCTGCATTTGTTCTTTCTTTCTTGTCTTTGCTCTTTGGTGCTATCCTTGGGATTATAGATTCTTTATTGATATGTAGTTGTGTATAGATTATAGATCATTTACAAAGGGCGATATTTTTTCGAGTGTGACCTTTTCTTCATGGTTCTTTCAACTGGGCCCTGTTCCGAAAAATAGAAATTTGAGAGAGTGATTCGAAGATAATGTAAATGAGATTTGTATAGTGTCGGCACACGATGCAAAGATAATGTTGAACAATCGAGCACATTTGAGAGATCTCCATGCTGATTTTTTTTTATATGGTCGAAAGGAGAAAAGTTCCCTTTAATTCTTGGTAGTGCTCATCTTTGCACGCTGCTCACTTTCCAGTGCTTCTCCCTTTCATATGTCACTCTGCCTAGCTACTCCAGATCCAAGTTAGTTAAGCTCCTAGTCAGCTCACTGCTGAGTTCTGCACTTCTGGTAATGCGGGAGCATCGTGTCCAGCTCGTTTTGTGGATCACATGGATCAATGCTGCTGTTTATTTCTGTAACCATCAAGGCGCGGGAGCAAAGAAACGGTTTTGTCAGAAACAGAGGAATCTCTTCAGCCTACCAAAACTGGTAGGGTTCTTGTTTTAATATAGCTATGCTGTGATTCTTCTTCATCTTTTAATAGCTCGGCATCTAACTTATGCCCCTCCTACGTTGGAATTTCATTTGTAAATTTAAAGCTTCGATCTGTAGAGTCCGTAGGGTTTAGATAATCTGGACGGTCCCAGTCGACTTTGTTCTGCATGAGGGGCAAATAATTAGAGCGAGCAAAGGGAAGCGGAGCTCTCACCACACCTCGTTCAAAATTAGGAATCAATGTTGAATGTCTCAAAAAGTGGACACAAATGGAGTTTTTTTTAAGTTACAAGGAAGTTGGAGAAGTGAATGTTGTTTAACGCATTTTTAGGTGCCTCTAAAGATATCACCAGAGACATTAAAAAGAAGAATCGCTGAATTGTTAGAGAAGTGCGTTGGTGCTTTCCGACAATTATTTTTACACAGAAATTAAAGCATACTAACGGCTATGATCACAATTCTCTCTCATATGGAGCACACATGGTGGGTTAGCTCTGATCACGGTCGCTAGCTTACTTTAATTTTCGTACAAAATAACTGCCCGGACAACACTCCTCCAATTGTTCTTTGTGGATTTGTCAAAATGTCTCAAATGAATATTCCAAACATTTCTCAAAATAGCAACTTATTATACTTAAGGCATTTTACAATTATGCCTTAAAACTCTTTGTGGGCATATTTTCTAGTACACTTAAATAAAAACTGACTTGCTCTGCATGGGTACCTACATACCCATGCGTTAACTGACACATACGGTAAAAGGAGATTACTCTGGGAAAACGGGAATTTCATCATTACAGTCACTATTGAAAAATCATTACCGACCATCTTATGAATTGTGACATTCAAACAGTTATTGTCAAGGCGAATAGTTCTAAAGAGAGCGTGAATTTCTCAAGACACGTAGAGAGACATTTGAAATCTGTCGGGAAACTAAGAAATTCCGGATTAATAACTATTACGTATATTCAAACAAACAAAAAACCTAACAGCTCCCTTTATAAAGGGACTATCACGAAATATGAAAGAGATTTCATCGACGAAGATGTGTATGAGACCCGTGAATGTTACACTATAGTGGTAACACAACCTTTGTGATCGTATATCTCGTGAATTAGAACCTAGGAAGAACAACTATTGGTTGACAAAGGAGAGTATTATGTAACTTTAGGTGAAGATGCAAAACTCTCAATATCTGTAATGCGGGTTGACAACATGGCTTAATGTGTTTCTATTGGCTAATCTTAGCAGAAATGTTGTTCTACTGAGCATTCTTGAAAGAACACACCCATATGAGCCCAAGTGTTAAACGTCGTAGTCTATGATACTTAAGCTCTTGAAGAGACAAGGAAGTATGACTTATATGCTCAACCCGAGGGGTAGGCTACTGGCAGCCAGGTACTAGTTATGACTTTGAGTAAAGTATGTTGGCACTAAACATGCAATTCAAGGCTTACAGTTCAACAACCAAAACATGTGTGGAGATGAACACCAACTAAACATGCCCGTGTCAGGAAGAAGTACTCACGACGTCCACCAGGCCTCCGACAAAGTTGACGGTGGAGAAGGTTGCCGTGAATATCATGATCATCTTCACGCTCCAAACGTGCTCCCAGATGACCGTCGGCACTGCGACTATGATGACATCGAAGAGGATAGACGCCACAATCTTCATGATGTGGATGTGGAACTCCCAGTTCTCCTCGGCTGTGTACTTGAGGTACAAGAGCATGTAGGCTGTCTCCACCTCCATCCCCACGCAGTTGACAATGAGGACGACGGTGTCACGGTGCTTCTACGAAATGGCGTCGAGGACCCAGAGCAAGTTGCTAAGAATACGATGAGGAATCCGTAGAATCAGGGCCGGTCAAACGGAAATTTAGGTCCGAGGTGAATAAATACGCTTTATACTAAAATTTTATACATCTATATATATTATTTTTAACATGTTACAATATTACAAATATAATTTTCTATTTTGTTCACAGAGTTTAGCCACGTTACTAATATGTTATTAAATATTAGTCGATGTGTTTTTGGGTTGTACTAAAATACCATTGAAAGATGTTGTAACAACATCTTGTTATAGAACTATTTTTCTGTAATTTATAATCTATATAATGTATACATATCTCTGTTAAAGATCCATAAAGAGTACGCTCTAACAAATATCTCAATCGTGTTTTCTAGGTTATGATTAAGTAAACATTTTTATGTAAACTTGTAGTCCTTCTCCTAATCATAATGATGATGATAATGTCAATATAGGTGCCCTGTCAATGTGCCTGGTAATAGTGGCTTTGGAAGTGCTGATCGGATACATGAATTATTAAGCGACTTAGGCGTGCCAGCAACAGGTTTGGCTCCTGAAGAAGGGGAAGGGGAGAGTGGACATATGGAAACAATGAGGATGAAAGTTTCCATTCAACCGCGACGAAATAGGCATCTTGTATGCTTTATCCTGGGTGCACCCAACATTCAGTATTCTCCTTTGTGCTCATCTTTGCACGCTGCTCAATTTCCAGTGGTTCTCCCTTTCATATGTCACTCTGCCTAGCTACTCCAGATCCAAGTTAGTTAAGCTCCTAGTCAGCTCATTGCTGAATTCTACACTTCTGGTAATGTGGGAGCATCGTGTTGAGCTCGTTTGTGGATCACATGGATTAATGTTGCTGTTTATTTTTGTAACCATCAAGGCGCGGCAGCAAAGCAACGGTTTTGTCAAAAACAACGAAATATCTTCTGCCTATCAAAACTGGTAGGGTTCTTGTTTTAAAATAGCTATGATGTGATTCTTCTTCATCTTTTAGTGAGCAAAGCCCCTCCTACCTCGGAATTTCATATACAAATTTAAAGCTTCGATATGTAGAGTTAGTAGGGTTTAGATAATCTAGGCGGTCCAAGTAGAGCCGGTCGACTTTGTTCCGCGTGAGGGGTAAATTGCGGTGACCCAGCACACCACTGCATGGTGTAGTGTGCAAGTCGTTGACATAATACTCACAGAAGGACCTATCCGTGAATATTACATCCTTCAGAGTGGTACAACAGAAACATAGCAGGTCCAAGGTAAAACTATAGGATTACAACAATATTCAATACAAAATCTCGAGAACCTCCTCGATACATAGAGGATAGCCTCGTGCAAATGAAATCCAGAGAGAGCCAATTCGTAGCACTAAGCTGGAGATCAACTCTAGCTTTAACTCCTAATCCACTACTGCTGTTGCCACCACCTTAATCTACTCTATCTGGAATAAGATTATCCTGACTTGTACTCGTTCCTTCAGTAAGCGTGATCTCTTTCATTGGCAGTGTGATCTCTTTAACATCGTTGACATTGCTCCTTCGTGGCCATAGTTGTAGTCGTGCTTCGGTTGGTGAAATAGCAGTTGACTCCTTAATGAAGATCTCGACGTTGTGATGGACCACCGTCAACTCCTTTGATGGCTCCAAAGTCTAAGCAGGGGTCAAAAGGGCAAGGGTGAGTAACCAGCGTTACCCAGCAAGTCCATTATGTACGGTGGGAAGTTTGATGCACTAGCTACAGCTTTAGACTCCAGGGAGCCTTAAGCTTAATGCAAGGTTTTTGTAAACATTTCTTTAAGAGGTTGCTTTATTTCTGAAGACTATGCCCGTCATCCTTCACAGGGCTAGAACTTTCATGGAGTTCCTTTCCTGCAGCGTTCGCAGCTCCTTCCCGGAATAGGGAGTAACATGTTACAATTTTTTACACTCTGCAGAGGTGCGTTACTTTACCCATAAGAGATCAAGACTTTGTTGCACAACCGGGTGATCTTTCCCGTCCACACTCTCTTTGGTGTGGGGCCCAGTTTTTGATCCAAGTCATTCACTATGCTTCTCCGCACAACGCATGCCCACCCTTTTGTAGGTTTGTCCTCCCCTAAATCTTTAGGCAGACCGTTCCGGACTCAAAAGTCCTCCCCTATGCCTAACAGATTGCCCGTTCCAGACATCCCTACAATCCATCATAGGCACCAGGTATCGTGGGACCTAAGGGTTCCCACCCATGTTGCGTGTAGTCCCGCAAGACCTACCGCGTACGACCCTGGTCACCCATTGGCATGCATCCGGGAGAAGTACAGATGGCATTTCCCGTCCCATTCCAGGTCTTATGGTTAACGCGTCTTTACGGTGCAATCATTATGACGGCATTTGTTGTTAAGTCCTAGGTAATACTTTCCCGTGCAAGTGGGACCCTCCGGACCAATTCATCTTACCATGGTCCCACCTGCCCTCCATAGTAGGTTACCACCAAATAGGTAGACAACCAATAGTCAAGTTATTAAAGAAATAGGTTTTATGCTTTCTTTTGTATAAAGGTGATAGTATAATAAAGTTTTACAAATAGTTTTCTAACAAATATTTCAAGAGATATGAGCAAGTGATGAACTTGCCTGTGATAGAGGTGGCAGTTCATGCCCTTCGGGGTTCTAGGGTTGCGTCAGAACCCGGAGATCTGAAAACAGCAGAGTAGTCCGGGTAAGGACTACTGGAAACACTTGCAATATGCTATTATGCATAAATATGAGATGCATCGTATATAACCCAAAATACCCAAACTCACAAGTAAGCGCTTAGTGTTAGTGATTACTTTGTTAAAGGTGAAATACTTTGAGTTATTATCACATTCAGACTTAAGTGTTTGTTATGATTAACAAAGTAATGTTTTACATGATTAATAAACAACTTACAGGTGCTCAGATAAGGATGGCATTTATTTCACAATTTTATTTTATTTAACTACTTTCAAAAAGTAATAACACTAAAGTGTAAGATTTTCAAATGAAATCCTTTTTGTGTGTTTTACCTAGGATGAGTAACGGGACAGTCATTTACATTATGGTATTTAGTTCAAAATTTTATGTGTTGAACCTTTATTTCAAATTCATTTTCTTTTTAGAAAATTAGTTGTTTTAGAAGTTAGTACAAATCAATTTCACTTACTACCTTTGAATTAATTACATAAGAAAATTCTTTTCAATAATTTATTTTAAAATAATTGAAATAATATCCAATTATGGATTTTAGTATTTTTCATTCAATAAAACCTTTTTAATAAATTAAATAAAAATTATATTTGAAATCCTTATAAAATTTGGAGTTGAAAACATATTTTTATTTAATTTTAGAAATTTATTTGAATTACAAAATTTTAGGTGATGTTTAAGTGGCATTTTGGTAATTCTAAACAACTTTTATTTTTATTTTATTAAACAAGTATGAATTTAGCATAATTGAACAGATTTAATTTTTCTGGTCATTTTGATATTTTATTTATATTTTTCTGATAAACAGATTAAAAGTTATTGATTTTATAATTTTATAACATTTTTTGGAATTCTGGAAAAGATTAAATCTCTGACGATGGGTCCCACTGGTCAGAGTTTTATTAATTTCTAAAAAGATAAACCTGAGCTGACGTCGGCTGACGTCATCAGCCCAGGCCGGCGGCCATGTTGGCCACGGCCCGGCCGACTCCGGCCTCCCCGGGCGACGAGGGCACGCGCATGAGGTGCGCGGGGCTGAGGCCGACCTAAAGGTGGCTGCGCCGCCCCTTTATGGTCGCCGGAGCTACCACGGCGACGACATGCCGCGGCGGCGCACGACGGCCAAACTCGAATCCGAAGAGCTAGGATGCAATCGATGGAAAAGAATGGGGCAAACGGATGAGGAGCTTACCCCGAGATTGTTGGACAAGGTTTCATGATCGGAGGAGGCTCGACGGCGACGGAAACATGCTCGACGGCGGCGGCTGGCGTTCGGGGCGTCGCGGCCGTTCTCCGTCTTCAGGCCATCCCAGCAGGCGCGTCAGGCACCACGGCGTAGCGAACGACGAGGCAAAGACGATGGACAAGGTCTCTAGCCGCGGAGCTCCACCATTCGTCGGCGATTTGAGGGAAATGGCGGCGGCCGAATGAGCTAGGGTTAGGGTTTGATGTGGTGCTGGGCATAGAGGGCAAAGGAGAGAGAGGAAGCGAGTGTGAGGGAGGAGGAGAGGAAGATGGGGACGCCTCCTTGGGTCTTATCCCCGAGCGAAAGCGGCGAGCAGGAGGTGGCACGGCGCGGCGACGTCGCTGTCCTCGGCCTTCTGTCCAGAGGAAGGAGAAGAAGAAAAGAAAAGAAAAGAAATTTGCAGAAAACCCCCTGGTCTTTTCATTAATTAATCAATTCCTTAAAACAGCAACTTAATACATTTAATTAGGGCTTTTAAATAAGTTCAAAAATCATAGAAAAATTCATGGATGCTCCTAATATAGTAGAGAAGATCCACTTATTTTTATTTTGAATTTTGAAATACCCTAATCACATTTAAAAATAGAGATATGTATAAGTCATTTAAATGTGTTCAAATTAATTTTTGGATACAACCAAGTCCTTGAGTTCCAAAGCAATACATGCCATGAACTTGGTAGATTATTCAACAAATATTACAGAGTTGGGATGTTAAGTAACTTTGCAAGATTCATATCTGTGGTCTTTATCATTGGTTTGATTTTCTTCCTTGGGAATTAATTCATTGGAGAAATATTTTTATGTTGCTTTCTTAAAAAGGCACTTGATTGGGTTGAAGAGGTTGATACTTTGCCTTCTTGGTCAGAAGATCATTGTTGCCTTTTGTCCCTTCTCTTGTATTGATCAGATGCTGCTCCTCATTCTTGTTGACTGCTTGACTCCAGATGATCCAGCTGATCCAAGGACCCTTGTTGCTCTTATATTAGAATTGATTCTTTCTAGTCAATAATTGGATATTAGGGCAAGTTCCTAATATCCATTACTTAACTTACAAGATTATAATGCATCACCCTTGTGGTGAAAGCAAACATTTTATTCAAAGGACACTCTCCTTCTGGCAAGCATATTCTTATTTGAAATTCAATTGCTTTAATGCATACAAAGAATTATGTTAACAAGGTTGCAAGGCTTGTTAACAAACTCCTTTCATATAACACCAAGCCTTTAAATTTCACCCCAAGTTTCTTTAGTATTCAAATTGTCTTGCAGGAATGAATTTGGAAAGATTTGAAGATAAGAAGCTAAGATCAGATAAGGAGATCAAATTAGATGTAAAATAGAATTGCTTAAGCATTTGTATTAGCTTTTGAGGTTAAGGCAAAGTAAAGGCAAAGTTTTCTGGTTTTCCATCAATTACATTATTAATTTGCTTAAATAACTCTTTGAGTTGTGATAGGTGTTGAGTTGGTAATTTACTTATGAGTTATTTTCTTATTTATATAAGCATGTATGATTTTGCTATTCATCTAAATAAGTTCTCCAATTCAATATCATTGGTATATTCCAATTTGGATCTTATTTCCCGCAACCAGTAAAAATGCCTGGAGGTCATGTCAAAACTTATCACATTCACCTCAGATGAGCTAAACTCTACTCATGAAGTTGAATGATCTCCAATCCCTCCAGGGTTTTATTTTGCGAAAAATTTATTCAGATTTTCAGATGCATGCATGCAGATGCACAAAATCATACTTCTACCCTTCATTGGTTGCTAAATACTGGGGTATTACAGCCTTCCCCCCTTAACAAAAACTTCGTCCCGAAGTTTCGGCTCCTCTCACGTAGTGATAAGTGGAAAGCAGTTTTGTTGATATTGATTCACTCAAATTCCATTCTGACGTGGACATAGATATTGGTGATCCTTTGTCCACATACTTTTCTGCATCTTCCCTTGATCCATACTATCCATCTGCCAACATTCATCTAGTATTTAATAAATTCTGGCGATTCTATTACTCTTTCATGTTTCTTGAATCATCTAATTCTGACTCCTCGTATTTCCATGGTTTTATAGCCCTCTGTCGAAGATCTTCATCTCCATCCTTATACGACCTTCCGATATGTTTGTTGGTTCACTTCCCTATAATCCCGAGACTAGCAAGACTTTATTTCTGATGGTAAACTGTTGGCTTTCGTTTCAGACCTCTGGGTTAACTGTTCTTTCCAGCTTTATAGAACATCATCCATCGAGATTTGGTACTACTTCGATCTTGTCTTCGTCATCGTATTCCCTTCTAACTACATGTCTTCTCCGTCAAGTACTAATCGACATATATAATTCCCTTTTGTCCTTGAAGTTTCCTGAGTCTTCCTCAGTTCTGGGGTCCGGTAAGACGAACTTCC
Source organism: Puccinellia tenuiflora (assembly GCA_012064385.1). Classification (NCBI taxonomy): domain Eukaryota; kingdom Viridiplantae; phylum Streptophyta; class Magnoliopsida; order Poales; family Poaceae; genus Puccinellia; species Puccinellia tenuiflora. The sequence goes on from QRDG01000087.1 coordinate 416,114, forward strand.
TTCCGTCAGCTCTAATCCATTGAGCTTTATTCTGTCAACTCTATTTAGTCGAGCTTCGTAACTCACCTTTTTGCTCGAATCTTGGTGTACCTACCTAATGGTCTCACGAAGATCATAGGTATATAACCAAAATATTGCGAATCCCCAGTGTCATCTTCCGATAAAGAGATACGATTACTAGGTTTTCAATAATTTTTCGAAGAATACAAGATATATCTACCTTTTGAGGAGAGGAATCTAAGACTTCAATCTTGTTGATAACATCCTTCTTAATAGTGGCTCCGGATAAAAGTTGTAACTTTAGTACTTTGGCTTCACCAGTGTCAGATACTCTCTTCCCAATTGGTCAACTTTCTTGGCTTATCATCAATCCATGACACACTAGACTCTTCTTCTATGATTCTAATATTCTTCGGAACAATGATTTCCGTGTTTGGCAATTAGTTTTGCTTCTTCCATCATTGATGATGTCTACAATAGACGATCAACTCCCTCTTTCATCTTGCAAAACTGGAAATATCCACGTTCTTCCTGTCTTCATCCTCCTTTATCTTCAACCTTATAGTACTCTTGGACACATATGTGTTGATAAACTTCTTTTCATGCTTGATCCCAGTAGTATCAATATCTCTTCTTTGCTCCTACAACAATCTCTTCCACCAAGTTAGAACAATCTCGTTAACATGTATCTGCATTTTATTGCTTCTTCTTTCAATGTCTTTGAATTTCCCTTTTGTCTCTGTCATTCCATGACCTCCGTCATTGTGTTAGTCAACTAAGGAATGACGTCGTGACTTGATAAGCAAAAACTTCACAATCTTCCTTCTTGGATATGTCTCCTAATTTAGCTTTCCTTGCAACATCTTTGGTAGATCTTTGTCTTCTTTTGACTTCCTCCACTTCACGAGCTTCCATTGCTGCAACAATTCTGGTCACTCAGAACGCTCTCATACTAACCTATATACTCTCTAGACCAGTAACATCAAGAAAGAACAAAATGTTGCAACATGCATTTGCACATCGAGTTCAAACTTCATGCTCAGATCTAGTCAATCAAAAATCCAATAAGAACCAATAAAACCCAGATATAATTATATATCACTCATGCACCATTAGCCCATAAAATACGTAGTACTTTGAGTATAAACATCTCAAGTACCAAGGCTCAGATGCTATACATTACAAGTTAGGTATATAATACATTATAGACCTATTTCATAAAACAACTCTTGCCTCACTGGCTTAAGGGACAGGTTTACCCTTCACTCAAAGCGTGACTTATAAGAGTATTTACCCCAATTGACCATTCACAATTAGGTAACTCTGACCTAGTGTCTAATTATACCTATCTCCATCTTAGTTCAAAAGGAACTAAGTCTTCTTGGACTTGAACTTCGTCTTCATGCCTTGACGTACTTCCATACTTCTTCACATCTTCAAGTGTAACCTCACGTTCACTCGTGTAGGTACTATTGGTATACATGAATACCATAATACTTTACTTGTGGCAAGTGCACTACTCCATATCCTCCTTGAAAAGGTATCTATGCATCCAACATCCTCTTCGGACATGAACCACATTAACGTGGCATACTTACCATAACTTGCATGGCTTAGTATATCCAACTCACCATTGTTCTTCTCCTCTCTTATTCTTCCATCATCAACTCCCAATAGGGTTCTACTTCATAGGATCACATCATTAATGATACCACATCGATATCACTGACTTAGGTACACGACAGCTATTAAAGAGAGCAACCTTTCACTTGGTATACCAGGTTTAGAAAGAATGAGATAGATAAGTATTATACTTATAGAAGAATAGATAAGAATACTCTATATAAGTATGATGTTATTATTCTCAAGTGAATAACCATCATAGGTCATAGATAGATATAGTTTAGATAAAATAACTTCCTATAGTCTTTACCAACCTACAAGTCTCCTAAAAGGTTTCAAACCTAAGGTCGCTTTGCTCTGATACCAGCTGCGGTGACCCAGCACACCACTGCATGGTGTAGTGTGCAAGTCGTTGACATAATACTCACAGAAGGACCTATCCGTGAATATTACATCCTTCAGAGTGGTACAACAGAAACATAGCAGGTCCAAGGTAAAACTATAGGATTACAACAATATTCAATACAAAATCTCGAGAACCTCCTCGATACATAGAGGATAGCCTCGTGCAAATGAAATCCAGAGAGAGCCAATTCGTAGCACTAAGCTGGAGATCAACTCTAGCTTTAACTCCTAATCCACTACTGCTGTTGCCACCACCTTAATCTACTCTATCTGGAATAAGATTATCCTGACTTGTACTCGTTCCTTCAGTAAGCGTGATCTCTTTCATTGGCAGTGTGATCTCTTTGACATCGTTGACATTGCTCCTTCGTGGCCATAGTTGTAGTCGTGCTTCGGTTGGTGAAATAGCAGTTGACTCCTTAATGAAGATCTCGACGTTGTGATGGACCACCGTCAACTCCTTTGATGGCTCCAAAGTCTAAGCAGGGGGTCAAAAGGGCAAGGGTGAGTAACCAGCGTTACCCAGCAAGTGCATTATGTACGGTGGGAAGTTTGATGCACTAGCTACAGCTTTAGACTCCAGGGAGCCTTAAGCTTAATGCAAGGTTTTTGTAAACATTTCTTTAAGAGGTTGCTTTTATTTCTGAAGACTATGCCCGTCATCCTTCACAGGGCTAGAACTTTCATGGAGTTCCTTTCCTGCAGCGTTCGCAGCTCCTTCCCGGAATAGGGAGTAACATGTTACAATTTTTTACACTCTGCAGAGGTGCGTTACTTTACCCATAAGAGATCAAGACTTTGTTGCACAACCGGGTGATCTTTCCCGTCCACACTCTCTTTGGTGTGGGGCCCAGTTTTTGATCCAAGTCATTCACTATGCTTCTCCGCACAACGCATGCCCACCCTTTTGTAGGTTTGTCCTCCCCTAAATCTTTAGGCAGACCGTTCCGGACTCAAAAGTCCTCCCCTATGCCTAACAGATTGCCCGTTCCAGACATCCCTACAATCCATCATAGGCACCAGGTATCGTGGGACCTAAGGGTTCCCACCCATGTTGCGTGTAGTCCCGCAAGACCTACCGCGTACGACCCTGGTCACCCATTGGCATGCATCCGGGAGAAGTACAGATGGCATTTCCCGTCCCATTCCAGGTCTTATGGTTAACGCGTCTTTACGGTGCAATCATTATGACGGCATTTGTTGTTAAGTCCTAGGTAATACTTTCCCGTGCAAGTGGGACCTCCGGACCAATTCATCTTACCATGGTCCCACCTGCCCTCCATAGTAGGTTACCACCAAATAGGTAGACAACCAATAGTCAAGTTATTAAAGAAATAGGTTTTATGCTTTCTTTTGTATAAAGGTGATAGTATAATAAAGTTTTACAAATAGTTTTCTAACAGATATTTCAAGAGATATGAGCAAGTGATGAACTTGCCTGTGATAGAGGTGGCAGTTCATGCCCTTCGGGGTTCTAGGGTTGCGTCAGAACCCGGAGATCTGAAAACAGCAGAGTAGTCCGGGTAAGGACTACTGGAAACACTTGCAATATGCTATTATGCATAAATATGAGATGCATCGTATATAACCCAAAATACCCAAACTCACAAGTAAGCGCTTAGTGTTAGTGATTACTTTGTTAAAGGTGAAATACTTTGAGTTATTATCACATTCAGACTTAAGTGTTTGTTATGATTAACAAAGTAATGTTTTACATGATTAATAAACAACTTACAGGTGCTCAGATAAGGATGGCATTTATTTCACAATTTTATTTTATTTAACTACTTTCAAAAAGTAATAACACTAAAGTGTAAGATTTTCAAATGAAATCCTTTTTGTGTGTTTTACCTAGGATGAGTAACGGGACAGTCATTTACATTATGGTATTTAGTTCAAAATTTTATGTGTTGAACCTTTATTTCAAATTCATTTTCTTTTTAGAAAATTAGTTGTTTTAGAAGTTAGTACAAATCAATTTCACTTACTACCTTTGAATTAATTACATAAGAAAATTCTTTTCAATAATTTATTTTAAAATAATTGAAATAATATCCAATTATGGATTTTAGTATTTTTCATTCAATAAAACCTTTTTAATAAATTAAATAAAAATTATATTTGAAATCCTTATAAAATTTGGAGTTGAAAACATATTTTTATTTAATTTTAGAAATTTATTTGAATTACAAAATTTTAGGTGATGTTTAAGTGGCATTTTGGTAATTCTAAACAACTTTTATTTTTATTTTATTAAACAAGTATGAATTTAGCATAATTGAACAGATTTAATTTTTCTGGTCATTTTGATATTTTATTTATATTTTTCTGATAAACAGATTAAAAGTTATTGATTTTATAATTTTATAACATTTTTTGGAATTCTGGAAAAGATTAAATCTCTGACGATGGGTCCCACTGGTCAGAGTTTTATTAATTTCTAAAAAGATAAACCTGAGCTGACGTCGGCTGACGTCATCAGCCCAGGCCGGCGGCCATGTTGGCCACGGCCCGGCCGACTCCGGCCTCCCCGGGCGACGAGGGCACGCGCATGAGGTGCGCGGGGCTGAGGCCGACCTAAAGGTGGCTGCGCCGCCCCTTTATGGTCGCCGGAGCTACCACGGCGACGACATGCCGCGGCGGCGCACGACGGCCAAACTCGAATCCGAAGAGCTAGGATGCAATCGATGGAAAAGAATGGGGCAAACGGATGAGGAGCTTACCCCGAGATTGTTGGACAAGGTTTCATGATCGAAGGAGGCTCGACGGCGACGGAAACATGCTCGACGGCGGTGGCTGGCGTTCGGGGCGTCGCGGCCGTTCTCCGTCTTCAGGCCATCCCAGCAGGCGCGTCAGGCACCACGGCGTAGCGAACGACGAGGCAAAGACGATGGACAAGGTCTCTAGCCGCGGAGCTCCACCATTCGTCGGCGATTTGAGGGAAATGGCGGCGGCCGAATGAGCTAGGGTTAGGGTTTGATGTGGTGCTGGGCATAGAGGGCAAAGGAGAGAGAGGAAGCGAGTGTGAGGGAGGAGGAGAGGAAGATGGGGACGCCTCCTTGGGTCTTATCCCCGAGCGAAAGCGGCGAGCAGGAGGTGGCACGGCGCGGCGACGTCGCTGTCCTCGGCCTTCTGTCCAGAGGAAGGAGAAGAAGAAAAGAAAAGAAATTTGCAGAAAACCCCCTGGTCTTTTCATTAATTAATCAATTCCTTAAAACAGCAACTTAATACATTTAATTAGGGCTTTTAAATAAGTTCAAAAATCATAGAAAAATTCATGGATGCTCCTAATATAGTAGAGAAGCTCCACTTATTTTTATTTTGAATTTTTGAAATACCCTAATCACATTTAAAAATAGAGATATGTATAAGTCATTTAAATGTGTTCAAATTAATTTTTGGATACAACCAAGTCCTTGAGTTCCAAAGCAATACATGCCATGAACTTGGTAGATTATTCAACAAATATTACAGAGTTGGGATGTTAAGTAACTTTGCAAGATTCATATCTGTGGTCTTTATCATTGGTTTGATTTTCTTCCTTGGGAATTAATTCATTGGAGAAATATTTTTATGTTGCTTTCTTAAAAAGGCACTTGATTGGGTTGAAGAGGTTGATACTTTGCCTTCTTGGTCAGAAGATCATTGTTGCCTTTTGTCCCTTCTCTTGTATTGATCAGATGCTGCTCCTCATTCTTGTTGACTGCTTGACTCCAGATGATCCAGCTGATCCAAGGACCCTTGTTGCTCTTATATTAGAATTGATTCTTTCTAGTCAATAATTGGATATTAGGGCAAGTTCCTAATATCCATTACTTAACTTCCAAGATTATAATGCATCACCCTTGTGGTGAAAGCAAACATTTTATTCAAAGGACACTCTCCTTCTGGCAAGCATATTCTTATTTGAAATTCAATTGCTTTAATGCATACAAAGAATTATGTTAACAAGGTTGCAAGGCTTGTTAACAAACTCCTTTCATATAACACCAAGCCTTTAAATTTCACCCCAAGTTTCTTTAGTATTCAAATTGTCTTGCAGGAATGAATTTGGAAAGATTTGAAGATAAGAAGCTAAGATCAGATAAGGAGATCAAATTAGATGTAAAATAGAATTGCTTAAGCATTTGTATTAGCTTTTGAGGTTAAGGCAAAGTAAAGGCAAAGTTTTCTGGTTTTCCATCAATTACATTATTAATTTGCTTAAATAACTCTTTGAGTTGTGATAGGTGTTGAGTTGGTAATTTACTTATGAGTTATTTTCTTATTTATATAAGCATGTATGATTTTGCTATTCATCTAAATAAGTTCTCCAATTCAATATCATTGGTATATTCCAATTTGGATCTTATTTCCCGCAACCAGTAAAAATGCCTGGAGGTCATGTCAAAACTTATCACATTCACCTCAGATGAGCTAAACTCTACTCATGAAGTTGAATGATCTCCAATCCCTCCAGGGTTTTATTTTGCGAAAAATTTATTCAGATTTTCAGATGCATGCATGCAGATGCACAAAATCATACTTCTACCCTTCATTGGTTGCTAAATACTGGGGTATTACAGCCTTCCCCCCTTAACAAAAACTTCGTCCCGAAGTTTCGGCTCCTCTCACGTAGTGATAAGTGGAAAGCAGTTTTGTTGATATTGATTCACTCAAATTCCATTCTGACGTGGACATAGATATTGGTGATCCTTTGTCCCACATACTTTTCTGCATCTTCCCTTGATCCATACTATCCATCTGCCAACATTCATCTAGTATTTAATAAATTCTGGCGATTCTATTACTCTTTCATGTTTCTTGAATCATCTAATTCTGACTCCTCGTATTTCCATGGTTTTATAGCCCTCTGTCGAAGATCTTCATCTCCATCCTTATACGACCTTCCGATATGTTTGTTGGTTCACTTCCCTATAATCCCGAGACTAGCAAGACTTTATTTCTGATGGTAAACTGTTGGCTTTCGTTTCAGACCTCTGGGTTAACTGTTCTTTCCAGCTTTATAGAACATCATCCATCGAGATTTGGTACTACTTCGATCTTCTCTTCGTCATCGTATTCCCTTCTAACTACATGTCTTCTCCGTCAAGTACTAATCGACATATATAATTCCCTTTTGTCCTTGAAATTTCCTGAGTCTTCCTCAGTTCTGGGGTCCGGTAAGACGAACTTCCTTCCGTCAGCTCTAATCCATTGAGCTTTATTCTGTCAACTCTATTTAGTCGAGCTTCGTAACTCACCTTTTTGCTCGAATCTTGGTGTACCTACCTAATGGTCTCACGAAGATCATAGGTATATAACCAAAATATTGCGAATCCCCAGTGTCATCTTCCGATAAAGAGATACGATTACTAGGTTTTCAATAATTTTTCGAAGAATACAAGATATATCTACCTTTTGAGGAGAGGAATCTAAGACTTCAATCTTGTTGATAACATCCTTCTTAATAGTGGCTCCGGATAAAAGTTGTAACTTTAGTACTTTGGCTTCACCAGTGTCAGATACTCTCTTCCCAATTGGTCAACTTTCTTGGCTTATCATCAATCCATGACACACTAGACTCTTCTTCTATGATTCTAATATTCTTCGGAACAATGATTTCCGTGTTTGGCAATTAGTTTTGCTTCTTCCATCATTGATGATGTCTACAATAGACGATCAACTCCCTCTTTCATCTTGCAAAACTGGAAATATCCACGTTCTTCCTATCTTCATCCTCCTTTATCTTCAACCTTATAGTACTCTTGGACACATATGTGTTGATAAACTTCTTTTCACGCTTGATCCCAGTAGTATCAATATCTCTTCTTTGCTCCTACAACAATCTCTTCCACCAAGTTAGAACAATCTCGTTAACATGTATCTGCATTTTATTGCTTCTTCTTTCAATGTCTTTGAATTTCCCTTTTGTCTCTGTCATTCCATGACCTCCGTCATTGTGTTAGTCAACTAAGGAATGACGTCGTGACTTGATAAGCAAAAACTTCACAATCTTCCTTCTTGGATATGTCTCCTAATTTAGCTTTCCTTGCAACATCTTTGGTAGATCTTTGTCTTCTTTTTGACTTCCTCCACTTCACGAGCTTCCATTGCTGCAACAATTCTGGTCACTCAGAACGCTCTCATACTAACCTATATACTCTCTAGACCAGTAACATCAAGAAAGAACAAAATGTTGCAACATGCATTTGCACATCGAGTTCAAACTTCATGCTCAGATCTAGTCAATCAAAAATCCAATAAGAACCAATAAAACCCAGATATAATTATATATCACTCATGCACCATTAGCCCATAAAATACGTAGTACTTTGAGTATAAACATCTCAAGTACCAAGGCTCAGATGCTATACATTACAAGTTAGGTATATAATACATTATAGACCTATTTCATAAAACAACTCTTGCCTCACTGGCTTAAGGGACAGGTTTACCCTTCACTCAAAGCGTGACTTATAAGAGTATTTACCCCAATTGACCATTCACAATTAGGTAACTCTGACCTAGTGTCTAATTATACCTATCTCCATCTTAGTTCAAAAGGAACTAAGTCTTCTTGGACTTGAACTTCGTCTTCATGCCTTGACGTACTTCCATACTTCTTCACATCTTCAAGTGTAACCTCACGTTCACTCGTGTAGGTACTATTGGTATACATGAATACCATAATACTTTACTTGTGGCAAGTGCACTACTCCATATCCTCCTTGAAAAGGTATCTATGCATCCAACATCCTCTTCGGACATGAACCACATTAACGTGGCATACTTACCATAACTTGCATGGCTTAGTATATCCAACTCACCATTGTTCTTCTCCTCTCTTATTCTTCCATCATCAACTCCCAATAGGGTTCTACTTCATAGGATCACATCATTAATGATACCACATCGATATCACTGACTTAGGTACACGACAGCTATTAAAGAGAGCAACCTTTCACTTGGTATACCAGGTTTAGAAAGAATGAGATAGATAAGTATTATACTTATAGAAGAATAGATAAGAATACTCTATATAAGTATGATGTTATTATTCTCAAGTGAATAACCATCATTGGTCATAGATAGATATAGTTTAGATAAAAATAACTTCCTATAGTCTTTACCAACCTACAAGTCTCCTAAAAGGTTTCAAACCTAAGGTCGCTTTGCTCTGATACCAGCTGCGGTGACCCAGCACACCACTGCATGGTGTAGTGTGCAAGTCGTTGACATAATACTCACAGAAGGACCTATCCGTGAATATTACATCCTTCAGAGTGGTACAACAGAAACATAGCAGGTCCAAGGTAAAACTATAGGATTACAACAATATTCAATACAAAATCTCGAGAACCTCCTCGATACATAGAGGATAGCCTCGTGCAAATGAAATCCAGAGAGAGCCAATTCGTAGCACTAAGCTGGAGATCAACTCTAGCTTTAACTCCTAATCCACTACTGCTGTTGCCACCACCTTAATCTACTCTATCTGGAATAAGATTATCCTGACTTGTACTCGTTCCTTCAGTAAGCGTGATCTCTTTCATTGGCAGTGTGATCTCTTTGACATCGTTGACATTGCTCCTTCGTGGCCATAGTTGTAGTCGTGCTTCGGTTGGTGAAATAGCAGTTGACTCCTTAATGAAGATCTCGACGTTGTGATGGACCACCGTCAACTCTTTTGATGGCTCCAAGATCTAAGCAGGGGGTCAAAAGGGCAAGGGTGAGTAACCAGCATTACCCAGCAAGTCCATTATGTACGGTGGGAAGTTTGATGCACTAGCTACAGCTTTAGACTCCAGGGAGCCTTAAGCTTAATGCAAGGTTTTTGTAAACATTTCTTTAAGAGGTTGCTTTTATTTCTGAAGACTATGCCCGTCATCCTTCACAGGGCTAGAACTTTCATGGAGTTCCTTTCCTGCAGCGTTCGCAGCTCCTTCCCGGAACAGGGAGTAACATGTTACAATTTTTTACACTCTGCAGAGGTGCGTTACTTTACCCATAAGAGATCAAGACTTTGTTGCACAACCGGGTGATCTTTCCCGTCCACACTCTCTTTGGTGTGGGGCCCAGTTTTTGATCCAAGTCATTCACTATGCTTCTCCGCACAACGCATGCCCACCCTTTTGTAGGTTTGTCCTCCCCTAAATCTTTAGGCAGACCGTTCCGGACTCAAAAGTCCTCCCCTATGCCTAACAGATTGCCCGTTCCAGACATCCCTACAATCCATCATAGGCACCAGGTATCGTGGGACCTAAGGGTTCCCACCCATGTTGCGTGTAGTCCCGCAAGACCTACCGCGTACGACCCTGGTCACCCGTTGGCATGCATCCGGGAGAAGTACAGATGGCATTTCCCGTCCCATTCCAGGTCTTATGGTTAACGCGTCTTTACGGTGCAATCATTATGACGGCATTTGTTGTTAAGTCCTAGGTAATACTTTCCCGTGCAAGTGGGACCTCCGGACCAATTCATCTTACCATGGTCCCACCTGCCCTCCATAGTAGGTTACCACCAAATAGGTAGACAACCAATAGTCAAGTTATTAAAGAAATAGGTTTTATGCTTTCTTTTGTATAAAGGTGATAGTATAATAAAGTTTTACAAATAGTTTTCTAACAGATATTTCAAGAGATATGAGCAAGTGATGAACTTGCCTGTGATAGAGGTGGCAGTTCATGCCCTTCGGGGTTCTAGGGTTGCGTCAGAACCCGGAGATCTGAAAACAGCAGAGTAGTCCGGGTAAGGACTACTGGAAACACTTGCAATATGCTATTATGCATAAATATGAGATGCATCGTATATAACCCAAAATACCCAAACTCACAAGTAAGCGCTTAGTGTTAGTGATTACTTTGTTAAAGGTGAAATACTTTGAGTTATTATCACATTCAGACTTAAGTGTTTGTTATGATTAACAAAGTAATGTTTTACATGATTAATAAACAACTTACAGGTGCTCAGATAAGGATGGCATTTATTTCACAATTTTATTTTATTTAACTACTTTCAAAAAGTAATAACACTAAAGTGTAAGATTTTCAAATGAAATCCTTTTTGTGTGTTTTACCTAGGATGAGTAACGGGACAGTCATTTACATTATGGTATTTAGTTCAAAATTTTATGTGTTGAACTTTTATTTCAAATTCATTTTCTTTTTAGAAAATTAGTTGTTTTAGAAGTTAGTACAAATCAATTTCACTTACTACCTTTGAATTAATTACATAAGAAAATTCTTTTCAATAATTTATTTTAAAATAATTGAAATAATATCCAATTATGGATTTTAGTATTTTTCATTCAATAAAACCTTTTTAATAAATTAAATAAAAATTATATTTGAAATCCTTATAAAATTTGGAGTTGAAAACATATTTTTATTTAATTTTAGAAATTTATTTGAATTACAAAATTTTAGGTGATGTTTAAGTGGCATTTTGGTAATTCTAAACAACTTTTATTTTTATTTTATTAAACAAGTATGAATTTAGCATAATTGAACAAATTTAATTTTTCTGGTCATTTTGATATTTTATTTATATTTTTCTGATAAACAGATTAAAAGTTATTGATTTTATAATTTTATAACATTTTTTGGAATTCTGGAAAAGATTAAATCTCTGACGATGGGTCCCACTGGTCAGAGTTTTATTAATTTCTAAAAAGATAAACCTGAGCTGACGTCGGCTGACGTCATCAGCCCAGGCCGGCGGCCATGTTGGCCACGGCCCGGCCGACTCCGGCCTCCCCGGGCGACGAGGGCACGCGCATGAGGTGCGCGTGGCTGAGGCCGACCTAAAGGTGGCTGCGCCACCCCTTTATGGTCGCCGGAGCTACCATGGCGACGACATGCCGCGGCGGCGCACGACGGCCAAACTCGAATCCGAAGAGCTAGGATGCAATCGATGGAAAAGAATGGGGCAAACGGATGAGGAGCTTACCCCGAGATTGTTGGACAAGGTTTCATGATCGGAGGAGGCTCGACGGCGACGGAAACATGCTCGACGGCGGCGGCTGGCGTTCGGGGCGTCGCGGCCGTTCTCCGTCTTCAGGCCATCCTAGCAGGCGCGTCAGGCACCACGGCGTAGCGAACGACGAGGCAAAGACGATGGACAAGGTCTCTAGCCGCGGAGCTCCACCATTCATCGGCGATTTGAGGGAAATGGCGGCGGCCGAATGAGCTAGGGTTAGGGTTTGATGTGGTGCTGGGCATAGAGGGCAAAGGAGAGAGAGGAAGCGAGTGTGAGGGAGGAGGAAAGGAAGATGGGGACGCCTCCTTGGGTCTTATCCCCGAGCGAAAGCGGCGAGCAGGAGGTGGCACGGCGCGGCGACGTCGCTGTCCTCGGCCTTCTGTCCAGAGGAAGGAGAAGAAGAAAAGAAAAGAAAAGAAATTTGCAGAAAACCCCCTGGTCTTTTCATTAATTAATCAATTCCTTAAAACAGCAACTTAATACATTTAATTAGGGCTTTTAAATAAGTTCAAAAATCATAGAAAAATTCATGGATGCTCCTAATATAGTATAGAAGCTCCACATACTTTTATTTTGAATTTTTGAAATACCCTAATCACATTTAAAAATAGAGATATGTATAAGTCATTTAAATGTGTTCAAATTAATTTTTGGATACAACCAAGTCCTTGAGTTCCAAAGCAATACATGCCATGAACTTGGTAGATTATTCAACAAATATTACAGAGTTGGGATGTTAAGTAACTTTGCAAGATTCATATCTGTGGTCTTTATCATTGGTTTGATTTTCTTCCTTGGGAATTAATTCATTGGAGAAATATTTTTATGTTGCTTTCTTAAAAAGGCACTTGATTGGGTTGAAGAGGTTGATACTTTGCCTTCTTGGTCAGAAGATCATTGTTGCCTTTTGTCCCTTCTCTTGTATTGATCAGATGCTGCTCCTCATTCTTGTTGACTGCTTGACTCCAGATGATCCAGCTGATCCAAGGACCCTTGTTGCTCTTATATTAGAATTGATTCTTTCTAGTCAATAATTGGATATTAGGGCAAGTTCCTAATATCCATTACTTAACTTCCAAGATTATAATGCATCACCCTTGTGGTGAAAGCAAACATTTTATTCAAAGGACACTCTCCTTCTGGCAAGCATATTCTTATTTGAAATTCAATTGCTTTAATGCATACAAAGAATTATGTTAACAAGGTTGCAAGGCTTGTTAACAAACTCCTTTCATATAACACCAAGCCTTTAAATTTCACCCCAAGTTTCTTTAGTATTCAAATTGTCTTGCAGGAATGAATTTGGAAAGATTTGAAGATAAGAAGCTAAGATCAGATAAGGAGATCAAATTAGATGTAAAATAGAATTGCTTAAGCATTTGTATTAGCTTTTGAGGTTAAGGCAAAGTAAAGGCAAAGTTTTCTGGTTTTCCATCAATTACATTATTAATTTGCTTAAATAACTCTTTGAGTTGTGATAGGTGTTGAGTTGGTAATTTACTTATGAGTTATTTTCTTATTTATATAAGCATGTATGATTTTGCTATTCATCTAAATAAGTTCTCCAATTCAATATCATTGGTATATTCCAATTTGGATCTTATTTCCCGCAACCAGTAAAAATGCCTGGAGGTCATGTCAAAACTTATCACATTCACCTCAGATGAGCTAAACTCTACTCATGAAGTTGAATGATCTCCAATCCCTCCAGGGTTTTATTTGCGAAAAATTTATTCTGATTTTCAGATGCATGCATGCAGATGCACAAAATCATACTTCTACCCTTCATTGGTTGCTAAATACTGGGGTATTACATAAATAATTAGCGTACAGAGGGAAGCTACAACTCTGACCGCACCACGTTCAAAATTATGAAGCAATATTGAATGTATCAAAAAGTGGACACAATGCTTAATTAATGGAGTTCTTTTTCAATTTACAAGGAAGTCGGAGAAGTAATGCCGTTTGCGCATTTTTAGGTGCCTCTAAAGATATCACTAGAGATAGTTAAGAAAAGAATTGCTCAATTGTTAGAAAAGTGCACTGATGCTTTCCGACAGTTACTTTTACACAAAAATTAAATCACACTAACGACTGTGATCACAATTCTCTCTCATGTGGAGCACATGTGGTGGGTTAGCTCTGTCGTTTGTTTGCTTTAATTTTCGTACAAAATAACCGCCCGGAAAGCACTCCTCCAATTGTTATTTGTGGAACTTATGAAAATATCTCAAATGAATATTCCAAACATTTCTCAAAATACCAACCTATTATACTTAAGGCATTTTACCTTTATGCCTTCAAACTCTCTGTGGGCATATTTTCTTGTACACTTAAATAAAAACTGAATTGCTATGCATGGGTACCTACGCACCCATGCGTTAACTGACATGTATGTGCACCGGTAAGACGAGATTACTTCGGAAAACGGGGATTTCATCGTTACAATCACTGTTGAAGAAGAGTGGCTCCATGATCTCATGATGGACTTGTTTGTGCTAGAAAAATCATTACCAACTATCTTATGAATTGTGACATTCAAACAGTTATTGTCAAGGCAAATAGTTCTAAAGAGAGCGTGAAGTTATCAAGACACGCAAAGAGACATTTGAAATCTTTTAGGAAATTGACAAACTTCGAAGTAATAACTATTACTTATATTCAAACAAACAAAAAACCTAACAGCTCACTTTATAAAGAGACTATAACAAAATATGAAATAGAGTGCATTGACGAAGATGTATATGAGACCGGTGAATGTTACACTATAGTGGTAACACAACTTTTGTGATCATAGATCCCGTGAATTAGAATGGAAAGAACAAACTATTGGTTAACAAAGGATAGTATTATGTAACTCTAAGTGAAGATGCAAAGCTCTCAATATCTGTAATGCGTGTTGGGAACATGGCTTAATGTGATTCTATTGGCTACGGAATTGCGTAGAGGACCCGGAGCAAGCTGCTAAAGAATATGATGAGTAATTCGTAGAAGGGCTGGTCAAATGGAAATTTAGGTCCAGGACAAATAATTTACTAAAATTTTATACATTTATATATATTATTTTTAACATGCTACAGTATTACAAATATAATTATCTATTTGTTTACATAGTTTAGCCACGTACCTAATATGTTATTAAATATTAGCCGATGTGTTTTTGGGTTGTAGTAAAATATGATTGAAAGATGTTGTAACAAAATTCTGTTATAGAACTATTTTTTCTATATTGCACAATCTATATAATTTATACATATCTCTGTTAAAGATCCATAAATCTAGAGCACGCTCTAACAAATATCTCAATAGCGTTTTCTAGGTTATTATTAAGTAAGCATATTTATATAAACGTCTTGTCCTTCTCCTAACCATAATGATGATAATGGCGATACAGGTTCCTTATCAATGTGCCTGGCAATGGTGGCTTTGGAAGTGCTGATCGGTTACATGAATTATTAAGCGATGGTGTGGCAGCAAAGGCTTGGCTCCTGAAGAAGGAGAAGGGGAGAGTGGAGATAATGGAAGCTATGAGGATGAAAGTTTCATTCAATCGTGACGAAAGAAGCAGCTCATATGCTTTATCTTGGGTGCACCCAACATTCAGTTTTCTCCTTTCTGCTCATCTTTACACGTTGTTCACTTTCTAATGTTTCTCCCTTTCATATGTCACTCTGCCTAGCTACTCCAGATCCAATTTAGTTAAGCTCCTAGTTAACTCACTGTCGAGTTCTGCACTTCTGGTATTGCGGGAGCATCGTATCGAGCTCGTTTTGTGGATCACATGGATTAATGTTTTTTATTTCTGTAACCATCAAGGTGCGAGAGCAAAGTAATCGTTTAGTCAGAAACAACGAAATGTCTTTTGCCTACCAAAACTGGTAGGGTTCTTATTTTTTAAATAGCTATGATGTGTGATTATTCTTCATCTTTTAGTAGCTCGGCTTCTAACTTATGCCCCTCCTACATCGGAATTTCATTTATATAAATTTAAAGCTTTGATATGTAGAGTTCGTAGGGTTTAGATAATCTAGACGGTCCAAGTAGAGCCGTTAGACTTTGTTCTTCATCAGGGGCAAATAATTAGAGTGAGTAGAGGGAAGCGGGGGCTCTCACTGCACCACTTTCAAAATTTTGAGGAATTATTAAAAGTCTCAAAACATGGAAAAATTAAATATATTTAAAATAATCATGGGAGGCTTTTTTAAAGAAGTTAATAGGAAGTTGGGATAATGCTTATTTTTTTAAATGTGCCTTTAAAAATAACAACCGAGGCATTTTTGAAAGTACCTTCAACTGTTATTTGTGGCATTTATCAAAATGTCTCAAATGATTATTCTGGAATTTTCTCAAAATACCAGCCAACTATACTTAGAAATTTTAAGAAACAAGCAAAAATAGCCGGAGCGAGGAGCATAGGATTATAAGAAAGAAAGATTCAGGAGCAATTCGCAAAAAAAAAGCCACGAAATGACGAATATGCACACTCGTGACTTGCCCAGTTTTTGACAAAACGTAAGTTCGTGACTAAATTGCACATGCGGGGCAACTTCATGTACTGAACATATGTTTTAATCCTTTTCAAACTTAGACGCACATTTTGACTCTTATTGTCCACCATGGAATTTCGCGATTGTTAAGAGGAAGTGTCTTCGGAGTTCTTTTCAGTGCCTGTAGCTACGACAACGACGTGACCATCGCCGCATAGGTAGCATTAGCAAGGCTCGGTGTGTTCCAGCGATACACGTACGTGTTCTACAGGGACGGGCTCTCCAATCATGGAAATCATCCATCCGTGGATTAAACAAACCATCCCTGCTGCTAACAATCATGGTTACAAGGAGACAAACCGGTGGTTAAAAAGTGACCGCCCCCCGTGGCCGTGCCATGACACGAACGCAGCGACACGGTTTGACCGGAGGAAGAAGACGACGCCCGTCGTCCGTCGCTCTCTAGCTCCCCCTGGTTCTCTAACTAACCCGGCAACTACTAGTAAGCTACGACGATCATACGACTCCGTCGACGAACACTAGTCCGTGGACGCAAGTGGTGGTAGCTAGCTAGCTGCACCTGCTCTGCTCCACGCGCTCATCATCCAGCCGAGCGACTAATCATCGGGCGAGCGAGCCGCCTGGGTGACGCCGGGTGGTCGTCGGTCGCCGCCGGTCGCCGTCGCACTCTGCCCGGATGGACATCTGGTCATGGTGGACGCGTGCGCATGTCTCGTTGCCGCGCGATCGGACAGGAGGGGAACATTCTTCACCGGCCCATGGAAGTGGAATTGGCTACTCCACCGGATCTTTCTGTCAGGGGAATCGAATCCTTTAAAAAATATGCATCTTGTGTCCTTTTTTGAATGTTCTTCCGTCTTTTGCTTGAATTTCCTTTCTTTACTTGCGTATACCCACTACCCAAGGTGACGGGTCAACGTCTCTCGTCCAGGGCTCGAGGCACAAGCGACCACCCTGTTTCCCACGTATACCAATGGAGTACATATGTTTTGTATGGTGCTACCTTTTTATGTTCTCTTTTCGAGCATGGTTTGTTTCATAGAAAATTTTGATTTTCGCTTTCAGCAATTTTTTTTTTTTGAAACAGGGGCAAAAGCTTTGCCCCAATGTACTCCCTCCGTCCCAAATTATAAGGCGCCCTTTAATTTCGTTGGTCAACGACGTACAACTTTGACCATGATTTGTACTTATAATATATCCATAAAATTAGTATATACATATATGAAATGAAAGAATTTTTAAAAACAAATCCAACAGTACCATTTACATATTCTCAATCCCTATAATTTATTATATATTATTGGTCAAAGTTGAGCACCAAAGACCAGCATAAAAATGGCACACCTTATATTTTGGGACGCAGGGAGTACTAATTAAGGAGGAGTTTTACAAAGAAATTAAAAGGGAAAAACAAAGGCAACTACTTTCCGCAAATTTTCATGGCTGGTGAGGGGATAAAGGCTCCAGCACAATGCGAACTCCGATATATCTATCAAGAAATGAGCATCACAAAACTACATTCCACGAAAAGAGACACTATGTTAGATGATAAAGTCCAAACTCATACTAGAACTTAACATTGTAAAGAAATGCCTAGCTATTTTCTGCAATCTGTGTGAAAGTTTACGCATGTATTGACTTGGATTTCATGTTTTTGTTCTCGTGAATTTCGGATTTCGTGTCCAGAGCCGCTCTAAACAAGCACAAGTTGCCAATCAAATTCCTCTTTTTTTTTGCGAATGAATCAAATTCCTAATAAACCTGTGATGTTTATAGTTTCCATACTTCCACCTCTGTAGCCTAGCTACAGGTCTGAAGGTAAAAGTTAATCTGATATGTGGAGATGAACCGGGAATGAACTAACTAGGCAACCGGACTTGGGAATTATAGACGGTTGTGTACTAACAACCCTTCTTCCTTGCGTGCCGCACATGCTGATGGGTTTTGGCCTGCTGTACGTGGGGTTGTGAAATTAGAGTGTTGGGCTTCACGTGCAGGTTACTAACGGCTGCCTAAATGCCTAATCGCTATCGAAGGAAAAATATTTCGTTGTGTGCATAGGAAAATCATAAAGAGGCCGACCTTTGAGAAGGTCTGATTCGCGTGCTTATAACACGTAAGTGTTGTGTTTTTTCTTCTCGTGCAATCTCTGCTTGCCAAGTGTTATCTTCTCTTTTCGCGGGAATTCTGTGAGGTGTCTGCATATGCGACAAGTATCAGAATGAGAGAGTTTTGATGATATTTTTGCTTCTGCGGTGCCCGGATATACACGCATTTATTTGTAGATTTGATTTTTAAAATGAAATATCTTTTGAATCGTTGATGTGAATTACGGTGTTTTAATATATGATATGCTCGCGTCGAGATTTTCAAAATTCGATTCCATATTAATAGATTTCAATAACTTTTTTCTACTTCCTAAATTAGCACGCGTGTACTATGTGATATAGTGTAAGTGTACTCAGGTTTTCATTGACTTGTACTTTGGTTTTAGCGTATTTTAATTGTATTTTTATTGTATCATCTACTCCATGTACTCCATATTTTATGCTTATATACTTGGCCTACTGTGTATCTTTACTCCGCCTTCTGTATATATGTACTGCGTCTTCTGTGTTTTTGTACTCGTTTCCTTGTGTGTATTTGTACTCCATATTTTTGTGTATTCTAACTTCGTATTTGTACTCCTTCTGTGTACCTTATACTCCATCTTTTGCCGCTCGAAATTTTGTACTTCAGAAATTTGTATTTCCTTTTTTTTCGTTGTATTCAAGCTTTCATATACTCCTCCATTTATCGTGTGTACGTTCTCACTCCGCTCCCGCTCGTGCTGCCGGACCTTACGGAAGGTCGGTTTTTTCGTAACGATACCCACCCATGGACTTCTGTGTAGCTTTTCAAGAGTTGTCGTATCGTTGGCACAAGTCATGAGAGTTCATATGTGCTCTCGCTTCTATTAAACCATAAGACCTTGTTTAGTTCTCTTTTATTCGTTAGTGTATTTGCGGGGATTGGAGGGGATTATTTTAATTCCCGCAAAATCCCCGTAGTCCGTTTACCATGCCGGGTTTAGCCGGGATAATCCCGAGATATCCCCACATATGCTCTTGTTTTTGTCTAGATTAAAAACTCTCTTTCATGGTAGAGTATTTTTCGGGAAGAGTATTTGGAGGGATTGGAGAGTATTTGGTGAACATCAAATCTCTTTCCATCCCCAAACCTTTAGAGAGTACTAGTAGAGAAGTAAACAAGACCTAATGCAGCAAATAGGATGTGCCGTAGTTTCCACACTACTCCCGCAAGCGACCTTTAGGAAGGCCGGCCTTTTCCTAAAGATAACCCAAAGCAGATGCTATTTTTTTGGGATTAAGTATATTTTTCATCCTCAAATCCCATACATTGGACACAAATTCCCCTGAACAATAAATTGGGATGTTTTGAACCCTCAAATCCACAATACCGTCTAAATCACCCCCCGCAGTTTTTTTTGAGGGTGGTTGTTCTCCGGCGGCGGTGCGGATCTCGACGGCGAGAGGCTGCCCGGTGGCCGGTGGGGAGTGCGTCTCGTGCCTTCACGCGAGTGGGGTGCCCGAGGGCGGTGGTTTCATGGCGTCCCCTGCTCGTACGGCGACTAAGGGCGGCGGTTCGGCTAGGACTGCGTCGCGGTCTCCGGCCAAGAGCGGCGGGGAGGAGCTGGATGCAAGCCTATCTGCGAAGATGGGTGATCTCCTGCTCACGGATAAGGAGGCTACGGGACTGGTGATCAAGGGTGTCAATGTTGCGGCCGTCCCAGGGCCTAGATGGGCAGTGGTGGGCAAGGTGTGCTCGCCAAGGAAGCTGATCATCAATGCTCTTGAACGTGCGATGGAACGGGCCTGGGGTCTCCATGGAACTGCTCAATTCAAAGATATTGGAGACAATAGGTTCGTGGTCAGATTTTCCTCCGAGGGAGATTGGAAGCATGCTTTGTGGAACGGACCTTGGTAATTTGATTTCAACGCAGTTTTGCTAAAAAAGTTTGACGGTGCAGCTCGTCCATCGGACATGGTGTTTGACACTATGGATATCTGGGTTAGAGTGCTGGACCTTCCTATGGATATGATGAATAGGGCCTACGGAGAGCTCATTGGAGGGTGGATTGGAAAATTTATTTCTGTGGATGTAGATGAAGAGGGCATGTCGTGGGGGGAGGAACTGAGGATTAGAGTGGCGATCAAGGTTGATCAACCGCTGTTACGGGGTGTTAGCATTAAAGATTCAGAAGAAGATGTTGATGGAAAATGGTTTGATCTGCAATATGAGAAGGTGCCGCATTTCTGTTTTGACTGCGGCAGGTTGGTTCACCCAGCAGATGGTTGCTCGGCTGAGAAGGAAGAGACTAAACAGTGGGGGGAGTGGCTGCATGCTGAACCGAAGAAGAATAAGAAGCCAGCTCCACCAGTTAGGCCGGTGATGTCTTCCTCGAGCTGGAGCAGCAGATCAGCTGGGTCGGAAAGAGCTTATGGGGGTGTTTCAATTCGTGACTTGCCACCTAGGAGGAACCGGGAATATGAAGGTGATTACTCCTGCCCGTCTCGCACTGGTGGGCGCGGGCAGAGGTATGAGGGTGGGGAAGTCACTAGCCCAGAGAAACGCCACAGGGCGGGCATGCGTGATGTGCAGGGTTCTTCGGCCCCAGCTGGTAAGGGTCCGGTACAGAACAGAATTGGTACTTATAAGAGAAGGCCAAGGCAGGAGTCTCATGTTGATCAGCCCGTGTATCCTAAGGTGCCACAGGGCACGAAGAATAGGAAGCGGGGGACGAAGTAGGTGTGGATGCCGGTACAGGTGCAGGTTCTTAGAGAGGAAAGCTCGAAGTCTACAGGGAAGAGACATCGTACGAATTCAGTGTTCAACAGACTAGAAGATCCATCGGCGGACCCTACGGCAGAGGGCCGCCGGGACCAATGAATCTCTTGGCCCTAAACTGTCGCGGACTGGGGTTGGACGCGGCGGTGGGCGAACTCCGAGACCTGATTAGGTCCTACAACCTAGTGGTGGTTTTCTTGAGTGAAACGAAGAAGAAAGCAAAGGCGATGGAAAAGCTGAAGTGGAGCCTGGGCTTCAGGTTTGGTGTGGCGGTGGACTGTGATGGACGAAGTGGAGGCCTAGCTCTGTGGTGGAGGGAGGGTGTTGAGGTTTCGGTTCGTCCTTGGTGTCAATACTATATTGATGCTAAAATTTTCTATGAGGGCAAAACCTGGAGGTTTAGTGGTATCTATGGAGAACCACGCACAGAGTTAAGGAGCAAGACTTGGGAGGTGATGCGTTACTTAAAAGCCCAAGATAATTTACCCTGGTTGTGTGCAGGAGATTTCAATGAGATCACAAGATCAGAAGAGCAACTAGGGGGTAATCCAAGGAGTGAATCGCAAATGACAGCATTTCGTGATTGCCTCTTGGACTGTGGTCTTACAGACTTGGGCTATACCGGCTATGATTTTACATGGAATAACAGAAGGGAGGGTGCTGATAATATTCAGGTCCGGCTAGACCGAGGTACGGCGACGGCGTCGTTCATGGATATGTTTCCCTACAGCTCTGTGGAGCACATTGCAACTGAAGAATCGGATCACATGGCGTTATTTATAAAAGTGCTAGCTGAACCTGTGCAATGCCTCCGAGCTGCTCCCCGGGGTTTTATGTTTGAAGAGATGTGGCTGAAGCATGAAGGATATGATGATATGATTGCGGAGGCATGGGAGAAGAGTGCTCATAATGGACAGGATATTAATGGGTTATGGAGACGGCTCCATGACATGTCGAAAGAAATGAAGAGATGGAGTTTCGAGACATTTGGCTCGGTTCGAGCGGAGATAAAAAAGCTAAGGAGCAAATTGGACGATGCTCGCGCCGCTGCCCGACAGCAAGGGTCCTCACCGGAGGTCCTTGCGCTTGAACAACAGCTACATGCTGTTTTTGAGAAGGAGGAGATTATGTATCGCCAGCGGTCTCGTCAAGAGTGGCTTAAAGCCGGTGATCGCAATACAAAATTTGTTCAGAACCGTGCGTCACATAGGAAGAGGAAAAATACAGTGAAAGGGCTTCGAAAGGCTGACGGCTCTTTGTGCAAGACAAATGAGGGTATGCGTGAGATGGCACTGGCCTTCTATCATGCACTTTATACTACTGAAGGGTGAAGCAATAGTGAAAATGTTTTAAATTTAATTCAATCATTTGTTTCGGAGGAGATGAATGGGGCACTGGCCGCCAACTTTTCCGACAAAGAAATCGAGGAAGCTTTATTCCAGATGGGCCCAACTAAGGCCCCGGGGCCAGATGGACCGCCGGCTTTATTTTTTCAAAGACACTGGTCTTTCCTAAAGGGTTACGTTTGCAGGGCAGTTCGTGAGTTCTTGGAGGGGAAGGAGTGCCCGGAGGACTTTAATGATACAATCATTGTTCTCATCCCGAAGATCAATTCCCCTGAGTTGCTCACGCAATTCTGGCCTATCAGTTTATGCAATGTTCTATACAAGATCGCCTCAAAAACAGTGGCGAATAGACTGAAGAAGATCCTCCCAATTATTATTTCAGAGGAGCAAAGTGCCTTTGTGCCAGGCCGGTTGATCACGGACAATGTTTTTGTTGCATATGAATGTGTACACTGCAATCAGGAAGCGGAAAAGGAAGAAACCCTTGTGTGCTGTCAAGTTGGATATGATGAAAGCGTACGACCGCGTGGAATGGGTTTCTTGGACCAAATGATGATCAAAATGGGTTTCTCACGCAGATGGGTCGACATGATCATGAGGTGTGTTACATCGGTGCGGTTTTCAGTTAAGCTGAATGGCGGTGTGTCGGAGAGTTTTGTCCCTTCAAGGGGATTGCGGCAGGGTGATCCACTATCCCCATACTTGTTTCTCTTTTGTGTTGAAGGATTTCTGCTCTGTTGAGACAAGCTCAAATGGAGAAACAGGTGGCTGGTGTTCGAATTGGGGCAGCTGGCCCAACTGTCACTCACCTCCTTTTTGCGGATGACAGTGTGGTTTTTCTTGAGGCAAGCAATGAAAATTTGCTGGCTTTGAAGAATATTCTGCAGAGCTATGAGGAGTGTTCCGGCCAAAAAGTGAACCTTCAGAAATCATCTATATATTTTGGGAAGGGTTGTTGCCCGGAGGCAAAAACAAGTCTGAAGGAAACCATTGGTATCAATTGTGAAGCGTTATCTGAAAAATACTTGGGTCTACCAACACAGGTTGGTCGGTCCAAGGAGGGGGCTTTCAAAAATCTCCCAGAATGGTCGTGGGGGAAGGTAAACGGTTGGAAAGGCCAAGGGCTCTCTAAGAAAGGGAAAGAGATTTTGGTTAAGTCGGTCTTACAATCTGTAGCCACTTATGCCATGGGATGCTTCCAGTTGACCAAGAAGATGTGCACCAAATTAACCTCTATTGCGTCTCGATTTTGGTGGGGAGCCGCTGACGGCCAACGCAAAGTTCATTGGGTTAGCTGGGATAGAATGTGCAAGGCAAAGAAGGTAGGAGGGATGGGTTTCCGGAAATATGAAAGTTTCAATCAAGCTCTTCTTGCGAAACAAGCTTGGAGAATTCTAACGAAGCCGGATTCGTTGTGTGCTAGAGTCCTTAAAGCTAGGTACTTCCAGGACAAAGATTTTGGTGACGCTGGTTGCCCATCTAATGCTTCATTCACTTGGAAAAGTATTTTACATGGGAGGCAGCTTTTGAAGGACGGTTTGATTTGGAGGATTGGGGACGGGAGTAACATCTCAGTGTGGCATGACAATTGGATACCTCGGTCTGGTTATCAGGGACCACTGGGTCATTTACCTGATACTGAGGTGAACTATGTGAGTGAGCTCCTGTTACCGGATGGTCAAGGTTGGAATGTAGCCAAGTTACGTGTTGTGTTCTTTGAGGCTGATGTCACTGACATTCTTAAGATTCCCGTGGGAAGAGCTGGAACTGAAGACTATATTGCTTGGAAGTACACCAAAAACGGGATCTTTAGCGTTAAGTCGGCGTACCACGTCAAAACACAGTTGGATTTGCTTCGATCGGGCCGTGCAAGCTCCTCTACTTCTTGTGATAATCATAGAGGATGGCTTGCGTTATGGGGTGCTGAGGTGCCGGGGAAGACGAAAGTTCACTGCTGGCGTTTGATCTCAAACGGGCTTGCTGTTGGGTCGGAGCTCCAGCGCAGGAAGATTAAACCGGGGGTGCTGTGCATTGCATGCAACCGGGATGAAACCATGATCCATCGGTTCTGGTAGTGCCCACATGCCATAAGAACATGGGAGATCCTGTGGGAGCAGACTGGGTACAGGTTGGCCTTGCCGCCGGCTGACATGCACGACCACGGCCAGCTTCGTCGATGGCTACTGGACAAGCTCGGTACTCTGGAAAGTGATGAGCTGAATATGTGGATGATGGTTGTGTATCAGATTTGGCAAGCTAGAAATGATGCGAGAGATTCTGCTCAAATTGAGGATCCCTATCAGACGGCGAGAAGAGCTTTCTTCTTGCTTGAGGAATGGAAGGCGGCGTGCGACTCGTCGACAAATTCCTCGCCAAGGCAGGTGGAGCACTGGTGTCCACCAGATCAGGGGTCGATCAAGGCAAATGTTGACGGTGCTTTTTCGACTGAAGATGGGTATGGAGGTGGTGGCGTGGTTCTCCGCGATCACCATGGTAGCTTCGTGGCAGGAGCGTGCCATGTTTTTCCCTCTGTGTCCGATCCGGAGCAAGCAGAGTTGCTTGCATGTCGACGTGCTTTGGTGCTTGCCAAGGATATCGATACTGGGTGTGGGCGTGTGGAGCTGGAATCGGATTGCCTGACGGTGGTGCTGAAGCTGAAGAGCACCGATAGGGATCGGTCGGCAAATGGTCCTTTGGTGGAAGAAATAAAGGAGATGTTCCTTCTGTTTGATACTGTGTCGGTTAATCATGTGCGTAGATCTTGTAATGAGGTAGCGCATAAGCTTGCTAGTGAGGGTTGCCGCAATAAGCTCTGTAATAGTTGGGTAGATGTACCTCCTGGGTATGTTGTGAACCTTCTGGCAACCGAGTCTGTCGGTTCTTAATATTAAGGCAGCATGTTAATCTCAAAAAAAAAAGTGTTGTGTTTTTTCTTCTCGTGCAATCTCTGCTTGCCAAGTGTTATCTTCTCTTTTCGCGGGAATTCTGTGAGGTGTCTGCATATGCGACAAGTATTAGAATGAGAGAGTTTTGATGATATTTTTGCTTCCGCGGTGCCCGGATATACACGCATTTATTTGTAGATTTGATTTTTAAAATGAAATATCTTTTGAATCGTTGATGTGAATTACGGTGTTTTAATATATGATATGCTCGCGTCCAGATTTTCAAAATTCGATTCCATATTAATAGATTTCAATAACTTTTTTCTACTTCCTAAATTAGCACGCGTGTACTATGTGATATAGTGTAAGTGTACTCAGGTTTTCATTGACTTGTACTTTGGTTTTAGCGTATTTTAATTGTATTTTTATTGTATCGTCTACTCCATGTACTCCATATTTTATGCTTATATACTTGGCCTACTGTGTATCTTTACTCCGCCTTCTGTATATATGTACTGCATCTTCTGTGTTTTTGTACTCGTTTCCTTGTGTGTATTTGTACTCCATATTTTTGTGTATTCTAACTTCGTATTTGTACTCCTTCTGTGTACCTTATACTCCATCTTTTGCCGCTCGAAATTTCGTACTTCAGAAATTTGTATTTCCTTTTTTTCGTTGTATTCAAGCTTTCATATACTCCTCCATTTATCGCGTGTACGTTCTCACTCCGCTCCCGCTCGTGCTGCCGGACCTTACGGAAGGTCGGTTTTTTCGTAACGATACCCACCCATGGACTTCTATGTAGCTTTTCAAGAGTTGTCGTATCGTTGGCACAAGTCATGAGAGTTCATATGTGCTCTCGCTATTGAACCATAAGACCTTGTTTAGTTCTCTTTTATTCGTTAGTGTATTTGCGGGGATTGGAGGGGATTATTTTAATTCCCGCAAAATCCCCGTAGTCCGTTTACCATGCCGGGTTTAGCCGGGATAATCCCGAGATATCCCCACATATGCTCTTGTTTTTGTCTAGATTAAAAACTCTCTTTCATGGTAGAGTATTTTTGGGGAAGAGTATTTGGAGGGATTGGAGAGTATTTGGTGAACATCAAATCTCTTTCCATCCCCAAACCTTTAGAGAGTACTAGTAGAGAAGTAAACAAGACCTAATGCAGCAAATAGGATGTGCCGTAGTTTCCACACTACTCCCGCAAGCGACCTTTAGGAAGGCTGGCCTTTTCCTAAAGATAACCCAAAGCAGATGCTATTTTTTGGGATTAAATATATTTTTCATCCTCAAATCCCATACATTGGACACAAATTCCCCTGAACAATAAATTGGGATGTTTTGAACCCTCAAATCAACAATACCATCTAAATCACCCCCCGCAGTGGTTTTTGCCGAATTTAGGCGGTTTTGCGCAAATTGGGGCGGTTTTGCTGGTGTTGACTTTAGATGTTGACGTGGCGTGTTTTTGCTGACGTGGACCAGGTTCAGGAAAACACACGATTTCACTACGATTTGGAGGCGTTCCAGGCGAGCACGGGTAGCAGAGGCGCCTCGTCCAACTCGTGGAAGTAGCGCGTGTACGGGTAGCAGGCCGACCTTGTTGACGAGCAAGCCAACGTCGAGGCCCCGGAGGAACTCCGCGAGCGCGGCCACGTTTGTGGCGAGCCCTTCGGCGGCGAAGTTGATGACGAAGGTGCGCGTCTTGGCATCCGGGCGCCTGGCCGTCACCTCCGCGGCGAGCTTGCACTAGTAGAAAAATAGCCTTTTGTCCCGGTTGGTTTGGGCCATTGGTCCCGGTTCCCCAACCGGGACGAATCAATCGGGACGAATGCTCGTCCCGGTTGGGACACCAACCGGGACGAATGGGGGGGGCACGTGGCCCGGCCACAGGCAGCAGGGGCGGAGGCTTTCGTCCCGGTTCGTATTACGAACCGGGACTATTGTCCCGTCAGATTTTACTTTTTCCAAAAATTTCAGAAAATTGTTTAAATTTATAAAATAAATAATGCTTATTCTATAATTCATAAAAATATGAATAAAATACCAAAATGTTCAGAAAAATAAGACCTATTTAATTATGAAAAATGCATGCATGTTTAAAAAACTTAAATTAAATATTTCTTAGAACTACAAAAATGGCACTACTAGTTAAATAAGAGGAACCACTATTACACATCATCGCCACGAATATATATATTACACACATCTCATTCGTCGTCCTACATATATACATCTCTTTTACACTCTCCCTATTTAATTTCAACCTTACAGTAGAATTCTCCTTTCGGATCTAGGACCTCTGCAAGTAAGAATCCGGCAAATTCCTCTTGAATTGCTCGTATGCGATCGTGTGGTAGAAGGCCATCCCGCAACCGTTCGATCTAATTAAAAAAGGGTCAATATATATGAATGAAAGTAAACAGAATTGATGGCAATAAACTAAAATTATGAATATTGCATACGCACTTTAAGTTGTTCTAAGATTCTGCCCTTCTCACAGCACGTCTGACGAATGAACTCGCAGACGTAGTATCCACATAAATGATTCCCGCTTCCCTGGCTCAAGCACTTTACGGGAACAGAGTTCGATCAAAAAATGGTAATGGTATTGAAATAGAATCAAAGAGATGCGCGGATCTAGATAGTGGTACTTACATTTATTGGTTGAAATGTAAGCTCCTTCGCCCATTCACCCCTAGCCCTGGCGGTGAATCGTTTCCAAGCCCTGCCCGGCAAAGAAAATGAATAAAGGAGTTATATATTAATTACTTGCTATCAGTAAATGAACGGAAAGTTGCCGATAATGCCATAATGATTGAAATTACCTCTGGAGGCATTCCTGCATGTCCGCCCACTTCTCAAGGGGTTTATGTAAGGAGTCCATGACTTGTACTACTCCTTTGTCAGGCATAATGATTAGCAGAATAAAGTGGAAGCTGCGCACGCATAAGTCATCAATTATACACTTAACATCGAGAAATTAAGCGAAATAAAATATGTAGAAGACAGTAACACTTACTTGAAGTTGTAAGGAAATAATATTTCTCTTTTGACTTCGTTGAACCGTAACGCATTTACCAAGTTATTCTCGGTTTGGTCGTAAAAATTAAGGAGACTTTTTTCATGAATGGTATTTGGATCAACGAACCCAATATCATAGATTTGTCCTCTTTTGCATTCGAGAATCTTCATTCTGCATAATTAATATAGTGATAAGTAAGATAATTATAAATGCAATGAACGAGGTGAGCTAGGTAGAGACTTAACTACAGAAATAATACTTACAGACAATAGGCGCTGATGATAGCTTTGTCAAGGGCTTCTTGTCGGTATAACTGAAATAATTCACAAAATTCAATCATTACGTGGTCATCTCCATGCCCGTAATGCTCGTTCTTATATCCCACGTAGATCCAATTTTCCCCTTTCTTTGAGGCTGCCATGTACCAACTATGCAATCTTCGCATTTTTGTTGGTAGATCTTTGACATGAGATTTGACGAGAGGATGCCCGTGCCGGTATTGGTATTTTGGAACTATTTCTTCGTGGAATTGTAATTGGTCTAAGTACTGAGCAATAGACAAGCCGTGAGCAGCGGCTGCTTCTCCGTACATTGCAACAAACTCAGGATCGATTGTTTTTGCCCGTGCCGCAGGTTTGCTCGACCCCACCTTGGTATCGGAAAACACTTTGAGCGGGGGGCACGATTGTTTTTGCTGTTCTCCTAGCTGGGGAACTGTCTTCCGGCTTGCACTAATACTCTTCGACCGCTGTTTATTTGCCCGAACCGACTTGAGAATAGAGCGGTCATAGTCTGGTGTCAGCTTTGGCGGGGGTTGGGCTAGATTTTTCAGCATTTTCACGACAGCGGCATGTTCTTCTGGGGTGTCGGGGAACTCTGTTGCTTTCGCCTTCTTTGCCTTCAAGTTAGCAAACCACTTATCCGTTTCCCCTTTTGCGATCGCCTTATTTTCCTCCACCGTATAGTCATAAGGTCTCTTGGCAAGATTCTTATGAGGTACTTTTGGGAGGGGTGACCTTGAACGTTTCGGTGATCGGTTTTTATCAAACCCCAGAGTACCCACACGTGGCGCCGGAGAAGACTTACGCGGCGGCGGAGACGACTGACGCGGCGGCGAAGACGGCTGCTCTGGAGACTGGTGAGGCGGCGGAGACGGCGCCTGAGGCGGCGGCGGTGGAGAGTGGTGAGGCGGCGGAGACGGCGCCTGAGGCGGCGGCGGTGGAGAGTGGTGAGGCGGCGGAGACGGCGCCTGAGGCGGTGGAGAGTGGTGAGGCGGCGGCGGTGGAGAGTGGTGAGGCGGCGGAGGCGGTGGAGAGTGGTGAGGCGGCGGAGGCGGTGGAGAGTGGTGAGGCGGCGGAGGCAGCCAGTTTGGAAGCACGATGAATTCCTTTGGCCATAGAATAGTCCCTTTCTTGGCTTCTCCAAGTTCAACCACCTCCCCATCTTCACCTGCAGGGTGTTCCAGCTTCAGCTCCTCAAATCCTTTACTAACTTCATCGACCCCGACAATAGCGTAGCCATGAGGAACCGGGGAGCAATGGAAAGTTGGTGTAGGTCCAATTGGTACGGCATAGCCGACCGCCACCTTCATGGTTATGTTGAACACTTTCACATGTAGCTCACAAGGTGTGCTCTCCGTGATATCATCCACTGGGTAGCGACGAAGAGCATCCGTCGTCAGTGCATCATCATCACGTGCCGGGACCATGCTCGAAGCCACGCTGCTTTTCCGATATGATGGGTCGGTAGCATCGACTGCAGCTTCTACAACGTGCTGCTGAGATAGGCCGGCAGTGCCTTGCTGGCTAAGTTCGTTAATTTGATCCTGCTGCCGCTTCATTTGATCCTGCTGCCGCTTAATTGTTTCTTCTATATTACGCAGCCGGTCTGCAGCAGCGATTGCTTCCCTTGCCTCCCTTTCCTTTCTCCTCTGATGACTTTTATCGGGAAATATTTTCCTTTCCTCGGGAAACCCATGTTTCCACGGCTTGGAGCCTTTGGTGCCTCGTGTTCGTCCCTCATGTTCTTTATTCCCAATGGCGCGTGAAAGCTCGTCATCGTCTCTATCGGGACGGAACCGTCCCTCTTCAACATCCTTGTATGCTTTCCTAATTTCTTCGATGGATAGTAGGGGATTATCCTTGTGTCTTCTGGTATATATGCACTTTCCTTCTGCGTCCAATGTGCCCCCATGCCCGTAAAACCAATTTCTTGTCCGTTCGGTCCATCCTTCTTTTATAGGCTCTGGAACGATCCCTTTAGCCAGCAGGTCGGCCTCAAGTTTGTCCCACTTAGGCATGGAACAGGCGTAGCCAGCAGCCCCCATAGTATGGTGGTACTTCTTTTTAGCAGCATTTGCCTTGTTTACTGCAGACTTTAACTGAGCTTCCTCTGATTTCTTGTAATTCACAAAATCTTCCCAGTAGTCTCTTATCTTCTCATACCCGCGATCGAAATCCGGAGTTTTATCTTTCAAGATGAAGTCGGTGTACAATCTGTTCTTAAATTTGTTGAATAGCTCGGCCATCTTCTTAAGAGCCCACGCCTTGACTTTATCTACTAGAGCTTTTTTTCGGGCATCCATCTCCTCCTCATCTGGCTCCCCCTCCTCTGGATCCACCTCTGGCAACGGCAATGTGAAATTAACCATGACCTTTTGAAAAAGGCGTCTTTTGCCTTCGGGGCCGATATAGCTAACTTTAGGATCCCTTGGCTTATTCCATTCTCGGATGGTGATCGGGACGTAGTCCCTAACAATAACACCGCATTGCTTCACAAATTTTTGTCTAACATCAATTGGAGCAATGGGTTCGCCGTCTGCACCGACTTCTTCGATCCTGTAGCGGACATTGTCCTGCAACTTTTTGGTTGGGCCTCGTTTCGTCCTCACAGAGGATTTGCTCGATCCGGATGGCTAAAAGAAGAAAGACTGTTAATATGTGTATATGGACAACAGAGGCTAAATTAATTAATATAAATATATATATGCACCTCGTCGGAGTTTGTAATAATCAATGTTGCACCGGAGCCGCCGGCTTCTGCCTTGTCGGCTTCTCCCTCATCGGAGATGCCGAGTTCGGCCTCTTTCCAGGCGTTGAGAGACTCATCCCCCTCACCGGAGTCGTTCAGAAAGTGACTTGTTTCATCATCGCCGCAGATTATATCCTCGAGGATATTTTCCTCAATTTCATCTCTGCCGTGTGGTTCCATAGTTTCTGCAAAATACGAAAGTTATTTTCGGAGCCGTCTCTGCCGTGTCGTTCAGAAAACTTGTAGGGATAGAATGGTACTACAAGGAAAGGCGCGCGTTGCTGCGCCTGTTGTTTCTAAGCGTCGTCATGGTGATACATTTTTATGAACATGTGCTCATCGTCGGCACTTAGGTGACTAAATCGTCGATGACCTAGCTCATCGATTTCATCCCCCGCAACACGGTAAAAATGTCGCGGTAAATCACTCCTCACAAAAATGAAACACTTAGCACATTCGTGGTTTGTCGAGTTTTGACTTCAATTTACATCACTAAATAAAAATCAACATCGCTACATCACTGAAATTTGCACTAGCTAAATATTACATATGCGAGGATGATCCACTAAATAAAAATCATCACAGATCAATTTTGCAATTATCATCGGATACTTTATATACACTAACCGCTGTCACATATCACAGATCAATTGCAAATAATATTGTAGACTGTCACATATGCTATTGAAAATAACCATACACTAACCGCTGTCACATATCACAAATCAATTGCAAATTTTTCTAATAACATTTCTAACACTAAATTTCCTAACACTAAATTCCTAACACTAAATTTCTAACACTAAATTACCTACCACTAAATTTCCTACACTACAAAAACAACACAAAAATGTACCTAAACTACACACCTAATTTATACTACTAACTAATTTAAATTACTAACTAATTTAAACTACTAACTAATTTAAATTACTAACTAAAACTAACTAACTATGGAGTAACAAATAGTTCTTAACAATAATATTGCAACTAATTATGGAGTATTAATTTTGATTTCTAACTTTGCTAACACAATCATCAAATAACATTGCTTTGCTAAATTACTAACTAAAACTAACTAACTAAATTACTAACCCTAAAAGGAGTAGCAAATTCAACAATTTAAATTACTAACTAATTTAAACTACTAACTAATTTAAATTACTAACTAAAACTAACTAACTAAATTACTAACCCTAAAAGCAGCAGCAAATTCAAAATTTTAAATTACTAACTAATTTAAACTACTAACTAACTAAAACTATCATTGAATTTTTTTAACTAACTAAAACTAACTAATTTAAACTACTAACTAACTAAAACAATAAAGTTAGAGATCGCTACTCAGAACATATAGGACAACTTATAAATCCAATGGTATAATTTGTGTGACATAAAATTTGTATTTGTTGACAAAATTTGTGTGACATAGGGGAGCAGGGGCACGGAGCAGGGGAGCAGCGGCTTCTTCGTGTGATGTTTGTGTGCGAGCTGCAGGAGGCGTGCGTGCAGGTGAGGTGCAAGTGCAGGGGCGTGGAGCAGGTGCAGTGCGTGCACGGGCTCGAGCCCGTGCAGGTGCTCGACCATGGCGCTCTCGGTTGCAGTGCATGACGGCGACCGCCGAGAGCAAGGGGGAAACGGAGAAAGGGCCGGAGACGGCGGTGGTGCTCACCCTGGCGCAGATCGGCGACGGGGAGGAAGCAGGACGACGGTGGGAGCAGAGGCGGCGCGGGAGTCGGGGACGGCGCGAGAGCGGAGGCCGCGCGAGGAGCGGAGGCGGCGCGGGAGTCGGGGACGGCGTCACGGCGGCAGCCGGAGTCGGGGACGGCGTCACGGCGTCACGGCGTCGAGTGGAGGCCGCCGGCGGCGGGCGCGTGGAGGCCGGCGGCGGATTTGGGCAGCCTGACGGCGTCGGGTCGGTTCGCGCGCTGGTCCTTAGCGAAAATGAGAAGCAGTTGGGGGAGAAGAAGAGGCGGCCAGATTTAAAAGGCAAAGACCTTTCGTCCCGGTTGGTTCCACCAACCGGGACCAAAGGGTCTTTCGTCCCGGTTGGTGGCACCAACCGGGACCAAAGGCCTAACCTTTCGTCCCGGTTCATGCCACCAACCGGGACGAAAGGTCCGGCACCGAAAAGGCGCGTGAAAATACCCTTTGGTCCCGGTTCGTGGCATGAACCGGGACCAATGCCCTGAAAATTCAATTTTATTTCAAACTTTTCAGTTCTGAATGTTGTTCCCGCCTTTTTTATTCTTATTAAGGTGTTTGAATATGAATTTCAAATGGTTTCGAATTTGAAAAGACTTTCAACATGAAAAGTGTTTAAATTTGAATAAATAATTCAAAACCATTTTCTGTTTTCTATAATAATTATTCTATCTATACAAACTATTAACCATTTTGTCATTTTTTTAAGATTAGAGGTGAATTCATTTAAGTAAATTTTTTGGAATGTGAACTTAATTAATTCATTGAACTTATAAATTCAATATCTTTTGATCTGTTTATCAGAAAAATGCACATAATATATCAAATTGTTGATAAAAATGTAATCTATCTATTTATTTAATTTATATCTATTGAATTAATTTATATATATTGAATTAATTCATATCTATTGATTTAATTCATATCTCACTAAACAGTACATAATGGCAACAGTGGATCCTTCAGGTAATCGACCGGATACGGTACAGAATGACAACAGTGGATCTCATAAAAGAGAACTGGAATGGTGATCACATACTCTGAAACTAACTTCGACGGTGTATTTGATACGGTACAGAATGACAACAGTGGATCAGTTGTCCTAACAATCTTAGTCATACTCCTGCCTAGGCCTATAATACTCGTACTCGTAGTCGCCGTCATCGTCGTCGTCGCTGTCATCGTACTCATACGGCGCTCGTGGCTCGAACCTCGACGGGTGAGCACCCCCGGACTGCATGTTAGGGTAGCGTAGGCGGGGGTTATCGCCAGCCATGATGTAGTTCATAACGCCCTGGAGAGTCCGGCCAGCCCACCACAGCTGACGGCCGGCCTCGTTGAAGTCCGAAGGAGGAGGGCCATCCCCCTCGTACCTGGCGAGCGCCCTCTCACGCCGATTGATGAAGAAGGCTTCCCAAGTCGGGCGGTAGTCGGGATGCCAGCACGGATCCATCCGCTGCTCCGGTGTGAGCTCGAGGTAGTAGTGGTTCGTGATGGCCGCCCGGCGCGCCACACCTTGAGGGAGAGGAGGGACCGGCACGCCTCCGGCGCTCAGCCTCCAGCCGGCGGGGACGCGGTAGCCGGGCGGGCAGGGGTAGTTCGAGGCGGAAAGCTCCTCCGCCTGACGGTAGGTTAGTACGGTGGAAGCCATGGAAGAGTGATGAGGTTGCAGATATGAGTTTAGATGTGATATATATAGTGAGAAATTGCGGGAAGACGAAGGCGGAAAGCGGTGGAAGAATCACACGGATCGTGTGTTTCCTTCGAGCGCTTGTGAGCCGTTGGATCAGAGTTGTGTTTCTTTCGAGTGCTTGTGAGCTGTTGGATCGTGTGCACACGGATCGTGTGTTTCTTTCAAGCGCTTGTGAGCTGTTGGATCAGGGGTGTGTTTCTTTAGAGCGCTTGTGAGCCGTTGGATCAGAAGCACACGGATCGTGTGTTTCTTTCAAGCGCTTGTGAGCTGTTGGATCAGGGCCTTTGGTCCCGGTTCGTGTTACCAACCGGGACTAAAGAAGCACACGGATCGTGTGTTTCTTTCAAGCGCTTGTGAGCCGTTGGATCAGGGGTGTGTTTCTTTAGAGCGCTTGTGAGCCGTTGGATCAGAAGCACACGGATCGTGTGTTTCCTTCGAGCGCTTGTGAGCTGTTGGATCAGGGCCTTTGGTCCCGGTTCGTGTTACCAACCGGGACTAAAGAAGCACACGGATCGTGTGTTTCTTTCAAGCGCTTGTGAGCCGTTGGATCAGGGGTGTGTTTCTTTAGAGCGCTTGTGAGCCGTTGGATCAGAAGCACACACCTATAAATAGCGACGTCCCTGCAGCGAAACGGCACACAACGAGCGTCTACCTTTGCCACCGAACCCAATGGTTGGATTTAGCCTACCCGCTGGCATGTTCCCTAACACAAGCCCTCGGGTAGGTTGAATCCAACCACTGGATTAGGGTGACACAATGATGAATTGCCGAGGAGGTGGGAGTGGTGGTGGTGGAAGTGGTAGCCATGCCCCTCGGTCGGATCCAAGCAGCTGCAAGGCTCTGTGATGATCTACAACATTCCCAACACTTTTTGGGACGGTCGTTAGATCATCACAGAAGTCTTGCGGCTGCTTGGATCGAAGGTCGATTTGCTGCTCACGACGACGCGAGACGGATGCGCAAGCTTCCGGATGGGCAAAACCAGTGTTGGATCAGCCACATGACCCTATATGCAAATCATTCGGATTCCCGTCATACAGCCCAACGGTGCATTTGATATGCAGGCACTCACGAGCCACCGTTGGGCTGTATGACGGGGAAACCGTGTGGATTTGATAAAAGGTTTAATACATTAATTATTACACATCACCAACAACATCCCTATCTAGTGTTCACTTGTTTCTTCGTGTGTGTCCCTTTCTTCTGATTACGCCGTAGCCATGGACAATCTTCATCAGGCAAGAGAACTGCAATGGCGATCACAGACTCTGAAACTAACTTCGACCGGTTCCTGAGCCGCGGGGTGCTGAGCCGCCGGCACTGCGCATCCAAAGAGAAGGAACCCTCACAGGGTCATAGCTCACGTGAGAAGGAACCCTCTGAAGAAACGACCACCTACTATCATACTGCCTATCCAATAGATACATGTAGCGACGGACATGCTCATCCTCCTCCCTGATACGGCGACGTACCTCCTCCTCGGGGGCCGGCTCCCTCTGCACCGAGCGTGGCCCACGCGACGGCCACCACAGAAGATCCGGGTCGACGATGTCACCCGTATTCCTCACCAAGCTGCGTGTCCCGGAAGGTAGCACCTCCCAGTGCCACCCCGGTGGAGCCCAGTCCCGCACATCGCCCCTCTGGTCCAACATGGACATCGTCCCCGAGAACACCTTAGTCAAAAACACCTAAGTCAAAATTTTGTTACAATGGAAGGAGTGATGAGGTTGCAGATGTGAGTTTAGATGTGATATGGCAATGGCGGCCAAGCCTACATATATATAGTGAGAAATTGCGTGAAGACGAAGGCGGGAAGCGGTGGAAGAAGCACACGGATCGTGTGTTTCCTTCGAGCGCTTGTGAGCCGTTGGATCAGAGTTGTGTTTCTTTCGAGTGCTTGTGAGCTGTTGGATCGTGTGCACACGGATCGTGTGTTTCTTTCAAGCACTTGTGAGCTGTTGGATCAGGGCCTTTAGTACCGGTTCGTGTTACCAACCGGGACCAAAGGGTCTTTCGTCCCGGTTGGAGGCACCAACCGGGACTATAGGCCTACCCTTTCGTCCCGGTTCGTGTTACCAACCGGGACTAAAGAAGCACACGGATCGTGTGTTTCTTTCAAGCGCTTGTGAGCCGTTGGATCAGGGGTGTGTTTCTTTAGAGCGCTTGTGAGCTGTTGGATCTGCACTTCCCACCTCATCCACAGGTACACCTTCTAATCGCCTATAAATAGCGACGTCCCTGCAGCGAAACGGCACACAACGAGCGTCTACCTTTGCCACCGAACCCAATGGTTGGATTTAGCCTACCCGCTGGCATGTTCCCTACCATTATTGTGTTTGTCCTTGTTCGTCGGCCAGCCATTGGAGCCACCTCCTGTAGGTCGGTGAATAAGGACAACACAACGACGCTGTTGGAAACACAAGCCCTCGGGTAGGTTGAATCCAACCACTGGATTAGGGTGACACAATGATGAATTGCCGAGGAGGTGGGAGTGGTGGTGGTAGAAATCATTCAGTTCATCGACCGAATACAAATCAAACGGTTTCACCTGCATACGCCCTACGGTGCATTTGATATGCGGGCACTCTCTAGCCACAGTAGGGTTGTATGCAGGTGATACCGTGTGTTTTGTTCTATCTAGAAATCCTTCAGTTCATCGACCGAATACGGTTTGTATGCAGGTGATACCGTGTGTTTTGTACACGAACTTCTCACCAGTTTTTGTCAACACTCATACATAAAAAGGTTTTGAGAACACTCATACATAAATTGTTTTATATACTATTACACTAATATCGCTTCTTCGGCCGTAACCATGGAGTTTCTTCATTATGTAACGGGATGCTTGGGTCAGTTTTCACTGTGAATGGCGGAATTTCATCAAACTTATTATAGTCTGCTGACATGTCTGTCTTGTCCTCGACTCCCACGATGTTTCTTTTTCCTGAAAGAACTATGTGACGCTTTGGATCATCGTGTGCTGTATTTCTTTCCTTATCTTTTCTTTTTTTCGGTCTGGAGCTCATGTCCTTCACATAGAAAACCTGAGCCACATCATTGGCTAGGACGAATGGTTCGTCTCTGTACGCAAGATTCTTGAGATCCACTGTTGTCATTCCGTACAGCTGGTCTACCTTTACCCCTTCTCCATTCATGTTGACCCAACTGCACCGAAACAAAGGGACCTTAAAAGTAGGCCCATAGTCAAGTTCCCATATCTCCTCTATGTAACCATAGTATGTGTCCTTTTGTCCATTCTCGTCTGTTGCATCAAAGCGAACACCACTGTTTTGGTTGGTACTCTTTTTATCTTGGGCAATCGTGTAAAATGTATTCCCATTTATCTCGTACCCTTGGAAAGTCAATACAGTCGAAGATGGTGACGCGGCCAATAAGTAGAGTTGATCTCCAACATCGGTGTCATTCATGAGATGTAATCGCAACCAACTGCCGAAAGTCTCCATGTGTTTTTGTTTAATCCAGGAGTCAGGCTTCCCTGGGTTTTTCGAGCGTACACTATTCTTGTGTACCTCGATATACGGAGCCACGAAGGTGGAACTTTGTAGAACTGTGTAGTGTGCTTGAGTGAAAGAATGCCCGTCCCTACATATCATTGCTTTCTTTCCTAGCGTGCCTTTTCCACTAAGTCTCCCCTCATGCCGCGATTCAGGAAGACCAATCGACTTAATGTCAGGAATAAAGTCAACACAAAACTCAATGACCTCCTCTGTTCCATAGCCTTTGGAGATGCTTCCTTCTGGCCTAGCACGGTTATGAACATATTTCTTCAAGACTCCCATGAACCTCTCGAAAGGGAACATATTGTGTAGAAATACAGGACCGAGAATTGCAATCTCGTCGACTAGGTGAACCAGGAGATGCGTCATAATATTGAAAAATGATGGGGGGAACACCAACTCAAAACTAACAAGACATTGGGCCACATCCTTCTGTAACCTTGTCAGACTTTCTGGATCGATTACCTTCTGAGATATTGCATTGAGAAATGCACATAACTTCACAATGGGTACTCGAACATTTTCCGATAGAAGCCCCCTCAATGCAATCGGAAGCAACTGCGTCATAATCACGTGGCAATCATGAGACTTCAGGTTTTGGAATTTTTTATCTGCCATATTTATTATTCCCTTTATATTTGACGAGAAGCCAGCCGGGACCTTGATACTGCTCAGGCACTCAAAAAATATTTCCTTCTCTGCTTTCGTAAGAGCGTAGCTACTTAAGTAATGACGCCCTTTATCTGTATGCTTGTTGTTTGGGTCTTTCATACGCTGTTGGTCCTCCCTTGCTTCCGGTGTATCTTTTGTCTTCCCATACACGCCGAGGAAGCCTAGCAGGTTTACGCAAATATTCTTTGTCACGTGCATCACGTCGATTGAAGACCGGACCTCTAGGACTTTCCAATAGGGTAGCTCCCAAAATATAGATTTCTTCTTCCACATGGGCGCGTGTCCGGTAGCGACGTCTTTCGGAACAGAATGTCCGCCAGGACCCTTTCCAAAGATTACTTCTATGTCCTTGACCATACCAAATATAACATCACCATCAGGGAGCTTAGGCTTCTTCCGGTGATCTGCCTCACCATTGAAATGCTTGCCTTTCTTTCTTACGGGGTGACTGCCTGGAAGAAATTGACGACACCCCAGGTACACGACCTTCTTACATTTTTCCAAATATGTACCTTTAGTCTTATCTAAACAGTGCGTGCATGCGTTGTATCCCTTGTTTGACTGTCCTGAAATGTTACTAAGAGCAGGCCAATCATTGATGGTTACGAACAGCAACGCTCGTAGGTCAAATTCCATCTGTTTGTGCTCATCCCACACACGTACACCTGGTATGGCCCACAACTGCAAAAGTTCATCAACTAATGGCCTTAGGTACACATCAATGTCGTTGCCGGGTTGCTTCGGGCCTTGGATGAGAACTGGCATCATAATGAACTTCCGCTTCATGCACAACCAAGGAGGAAGGTTGTAGATACATAGAGTCACGGGCCAGGTGCTGTGACTGCAGCTCTGCTCCCCAAAAGGATTCATGCCGTCTGTACTTAGACCAAACCATAAGTTCCTTGCTTCACCTGCAAAGTCCGGGAACTCTCTCTCGATTTTTCTCCATTGAGACCCATCGGCGGGGTGTCTCAACTTCCCGTCTTTCTTACGCTCTTCTTTGTGCCATCGCAACAACATGGCATGCTCTTTGTTTCTGAACAGACGTTTCAACCGTGGTATTATAGGAGCATACCACATAACCTTAGCAGGAATCTTCTTCCTGACGGGCTCGTCATCGCCCTCAACATCACCAGGATCATCTTGTCTGATCTTGTATCGCAGTGCATTGCATACCGGACATGCATCCAAATTCTCATACTCCTCACCGCGGTAAAGGATGCAGTCATTGATGCATGCATGTATCTTCTGCACATCTAATCCTAGAGGGCAGATAGCCTTCTTTGCTTCGTACGTAGTCTCGGGCAGTTCATTATCCTTTGGAAGCTTCGGCTTCATTATTTTCAGTAACTTTTCAAATCCCTTGTCAGATAAACCAGTCTCTGCCTTCCATTTCAGCAATTCCAGTGTGGTACCGAGCTTTGTGCTGCCATCTTCGCAATTTGGGTACAACAACTTTTTGTGATCCTCTAGCATGGCCTCCAACTTCAGCTTCTCTTTTCTGTATCGCATTCTCGTTGTACATCAGAAATGACCCGACCAAGACCATCAGCATGCTCATCTGGCGTCCGTTGTTCTTCACCACCTTCTTCTTCATTGTCTTCCATCGCAGTATCACCGTATTCTTCAGAGAACATACGATAGTTCTCATCATCATTTTCTTCTTCATCGTCTTCCATCATAACCCCTCTTTCTCCGTGCTTGGTCCAACAATTATAGCTGGGCATGAAACCTCTCCGAAGCAGGTGGCCTTGAATGGTTCTCGACGAAGAGTGCTCCTTAACGTTCCGACAGTCCACACATGGACAAGGTATAAAACCATCATATTTGTTTGCCTCAGCCACATGGATAAATTTATGCAGGCCTGTAATAAAATCAGAACTGCGTCGGTCGCCGTACATCCATCGCTGCCGTTCATCCATCTGCATATCATATAATTAAGTTTATCAAATACAATTAGAATAACATATTGAATACTGAAATGACCACCGTACATCGACACATGCAATATTTCTGTATCAATTATAGATGAGAAGGATAAAGTTGCTAACCTCGGTCGAGGATATCATTTTGTGTGAACTTAAGTGTGGCTCGGGCATTTCATCGAACACATCTTATGCGTGGCAAAGGAAAAAAAATCTAGCACCCACTTCCCACCAATCCGAGCAAAAAAAATAACACAGTAGAGAAGAAGACGGAGGTTACGTACGTATATAGGCAGGGGAGGGTCATTCATCCCGGTTTGTGGCACGAACCGGGACCAAAGCTCGGACATTCGTCCCGGTTCGTGCTACGAACCGGGACGAAAGCCTCGCGACAGCTTTGGTCCCGGTTCGTAGCACGAACCGGGACGAATAACCCCAACTGAACCGGGACGAATGCCTCACGGGGGCCTGGCAGCTCGAACCGGGACCAATGCTTGGCATTGGTCCCGGTTTATCAGTCAACCGGGATGAATGCAAATTCGGCTCTGTCCGAAAGGGTGTTTTTCTACTAGTGTTGTCGGGGCTGCGGCCGACGAGAACGACGTCGAGCCCCGCCGCCACATCAAAGCCTTCCATGTCGTCGTCGAGCGGCAAGCCCTCGTCGCCGTCCTCCTCGCCCGGTCGCCCCCCCCCCCCTCCGCCTCACCGTCCCATTCGTCCGCCATAGACTCTACAACCTCCGAATCTCGTCGACGCCAGTTCTGTGTTCCCGTGAGCTCAAGCCGGTGCTCTGCGGGAACAGCTTCGGTCTCCTTCTTCCTCCCCGCCTCCTGGCCCTCAGCTGCGGACAAAGTAATCTTTGCCTTGGCCTCAGCTGAAACACACACAAAGCTCTGCGGGAATAGCTTCGGTCTCCTTCTTCCTCCCAGTCTCCTGCCCCTCAGCTGCGGACAAAGCAATCTTTGCCTCGGCCTCAGCTGAAACACACACAAACAAACAAAGTCATGCTCAGATCAGCGAGCTAGACTCCTCAATTCGAGCCGCCTCGTTCGAAATTCCATACAAAATCGACCAAGGATAAACACGGGAACACAATCCTGCTAGTCCCGCTTGTCTTGCTAAATTATAGAGCTTGTAAGCAGCCAAAACAAAGAGGTGCGCCCCCAGACGCCTAGCTCGTCTGAATCTGCGTCAGGCCATCTGTTTAATGGCCGTGATGAATGTATTATTATTTCCCACCGGAAATCCTGAGTATCGTGTCTTGTCTGCTTAGTATGCGCGCTTATTCAGTTCAGCTGATCGTATTCAAATTATTTACTGAGAAGCGGCCGCGGACGCAGGGCCGGCGAGCCGCACGCAAGCGATGCGTGCGACGGCAGCGGCCGCTTACGCAGGGCCGACGAGCCACACACAAGCGACACACGACGACAGCGGCTGCGGACGCAGGGCCGACGAGCCACGCGGGACTGGCGCGCGATGGAATTGGCCACGGACACAGGTGTTAGTTTAGGCTTGTGTTCTAGGGTGGCTCTGAGGAGTCGAGACTTTCTCGAGTCTGAGGAGTCGGAGTTTTGGCGGGTCCAAGGGACCCGAGCCAGTGTACCGACTCGGGGAGTGTCCCGAGTCGAGTGGTTATCCCAGTCGGAGGTTGTTCTGACTGGAGTAGTATCCGGGTACGTGGAGTCGACCCGAGGACAAGTCAGCGCGGGTGTTGGCGGTCTAGATCCTGGTAGAAGGGTTTAGAAACACAGGTGTCCCTGGACACCTGTGTAGGCCCGCGCAGTAGTGGCACTCCTGTCCTTTGGACATGGTTGCACCATGGCTGGAAAATATCTAGCCAGATATTTTTGCAGGGTTGTATTCCTCTACATATACCCCTTCAACAGCAAAGAGAAAATTAAGGCAAACACTTGTTCATAAACACAAACTCACCTCCCCTTCTTCTCTCTTTCGATTCATAGTACGGGCTAACAATTGGTATCAGAGCTTTGTGAGTTTGAGAG
This sequence comes from Puccinellia tenuiflora, assembly GCA_012064385.1. Classification (NCBI taxonomy): domain Eukaryota; kingdom Viridiplantae; phylum Streptophyta; class Magnoliopsida; order Poales; family Poaceae; genus Puccinellia; species Puccinellia tenuiflora. The sequence goes on from QRDG01000087.1 coordinate 459,263, forward strand.
ATGGCACCGGAGACAGGTGCGCTCGTTCCCGAAGCAGGCAAGCTCGCGGAGGAGGAGCAGAAGGCAGGTGGAAGCTCGGTGGTACTCCAGCAAGTTGTCCGTGATTCCGGTGGTTCATGGCCGATGCTCACGCGGTCGAACTACGCGGACTGGGCCCTCCTTATGCAGGTCATGTTGGAGGCGCGCCAGGTCTGGGTCGCCGTCAGCGACGGGACGCCGGAGCGCGAGACGGACCGCGCAGTGATGGAGTATCTGCTGCGCTCCGTCCCGCCGGAGATGATCTCCACCCTCGCCGCCAAGAAGACGGCGAAGGAAGCTTGGGACACGGTGAAGACCATGCGACTCGGGGTGACCCGGGCGCGTGAGGCGAAGGCAACGGCGCTGAAGAAGCAGCTCTAGTGCATCAAGTTCGCGGACGGCGACGACATCGACGACTTAGGCATGCGCCTGTCGTCCCTCGTGTCGCAGCTCGGCGTACTCGGAGTCACCGTCGGAGAGCCGGAGGTCGTTCGTAAGTTCCTCTCCGTCGTGCCCAAGGAGTTCTCGCAGATGGCATGCTCCATCGAGACCCTGCTCGACCTCGACACGCTCTCCATCGAAGAACTCATCGGCCGGCTCAAGGCGGCTGAGGAGCGCTACGAGCAGGAGGAGCCGGAGGTCAAGCAGGCCGGCAAGCTACTTCTCTCGGAAGAGGAGTGGTTTGCGCGGATGAAGCTGCGAGATGGAGGCTCATCGTCCAACCAAGCCGGACGCGGTGGCGGCAAGCCGCGCGGACGCGGCAAGGGCAACCCGGGTGCGAGAGGCACCGGGAACCGCGACACGAAGGACTCGTGTCGGTACTGCGGAGTCGTCGGCCACTGGGCGCGAGACTGCCGCAAGAAGAAGCGCGAGCAGGGCGAGACCCACCTCGTGCGCGGCGGAGGCGACAACGACGACGCGCTGCTCATGATGCAGGCGTGCACCGTGGCGTCTACCCCGCAACTCCCAGCGTCGACTCAGGCGGAGTCGGGCGCATCAGAGGCGGCACCCTCGTCTCGACCGGTGGCAGAGTCACGGACTCGACCGGTGGTGGAGTCGGAGGGAGCGTCGACTCCTCCGAAGGAGCACTCGCGGATCCATTGGGTCGTGGAGTGGGACATGCTGGCTCAGGAGGAGCCGAAGAAGGCGACTCGGGAGGAGTCGGCCCTGTCGACTCGCAAGGAGTCGACCCTCTTTCTGCTAGAGGAGAAGGCGCAGGTCAACCTGGCACAAGGAGGGGACGCCAAGGAGGGCGTCTGGTACCTCGACTCGGACGCCACCAATCACATGACTGGTGACCGCGCCGCGTTCGTGGAACTCGACACCAGTATCGTCGGAACCGTCAAGTTCGGCGACGGCTCGCGAGTCGACATCTGCGGGCAAGGGACGGTGTTGTTCATCTGCAAGTCAGGCGAGCACCGGGCCATCACCGGGGTGTACCTCATACCCCAGTTGAACACGCAGATCATCAGCTTGGGCCAATTCGACGAGAATGCTGCCAGGTGCTGATCGAGGACGGGCTCCTCCGAGTGCGTGATAGGGAGCGGAAGCTCCTGGTAAAGGTCAGGCGGGAGCCGAACCGGATGTACAAGCTGACAGCGCGAGTCGCCCAGCCTGTGTGCTTGACTGTGCACGCAGGTGCCGACTCGGCCTGGACTTGGCATGCGAGGTTTGGGCAGCTCAACTTCGACAGCCTGCACCGACTCGCGAAAGGCGGCATGGTGCGTGGTCTCCCTCTAGTGGAGCACGTGAACCAGCTCTGCGATGCCTGCCTAGCAGGGAAGCAGCGACGAGCGTCCTTCGCCAAGCAGGCGAAGTTCCGGGCGAAAGAGCGACTCGAGCTGGTCCATGGTGACCTTTGCGGGCCGATCACCCCGGCGACTCCAAGCGGCAAGAGGTACTTCCTCTTGCTTGTCGACGACCTGACGCGGTACATGTGGCTCGCCCTTCTTGCGACGAAGGACGAGGCCGCATTCGCCATCATCCGACTCCAGGCGGGAGCCGAGTCGGAGTCCAGCTGCAAGCTGCGCACGCTGAGGACGGATCGCGGAGGCGAGTTCACCTCCGGCTCCTTCACAGCATACTGCGCGGAGCTCGAAGTGGAACGTCACCTGACGGCTCCTTACTCCCCGCAGCAAAACGGCGTCGTGGAGCGACGCAACCAGATGATTGTGGGCATGGCCCGCAGTCTGCTGAAGGCCAAGAAAGTCCTCGGCGAGTTCTGGGGTGAGGCAGTGTCGACGGCCATGTTCATCTTGAACAGGTCGCCCACCAAGAGCGTGGACGGTATGATGCCGTTCGAGGCCTGGCATGGCCGCAAGCCGGATGTGCACTACATGTGCACGTTCGGGTGCATGGCGCATGTCAGAGAGACGCGACCCGGGCTGAAGAAGCTCGACGATCGCAGCAGGCCGATGATCTTCGTGGGGTATGAACCCGACGCGAAGGGTTATCGGGCCAACGACCCAGCTACAGGCCGAGTCACCATCACCCGCGACGTGGTGTTCGACGAGAACGCACGTTGGGACTGGAGTTCGGCTGGACTCTCCGGTGTACACGTTTGGAGCGGACTCCTTCACGGTTGAGCACATGGTGTTCGAGCCGCAGCTGACTCTAGGAGACGGGAGTGTGGGTCCTGGACCCGACTCGCCGCCTTCTCCAGGTCCGACTTCCCCGACTCCAGGAGCAGGGAGTGAGTCGCCCCCAGCCGGTTCTCCAACAACACCGGGGTACCCGACAGCCGAGTCTTCGACTTCGGCTGTCACTGGCGTCGAGTTCGTCACGCCACCATCAAGGCATGCAAGTATGCTTGATGCGGAAGACGACACCGAGCTAGAGCACCGGTTCCGCACTCTGCAGAACGTGCTCGACGCAGGTCCGGCTCAGGAGCCAGACGAGGAGCAACACTTCCTCACCTCCGAAGAGCCCGGCTCGTTCGACGCGGCCAAATCGGATGCCAGCTGGAGGCGTGCGATGCAGGAGGAGCTCGAGGCCATCGAGTCCAACTCGACGTGGCGGCTCGCCACCTTACCACCAGGTCACCGCACGATCGGCCTGAAGTGGGTCTACAAGGTGAAGAAGGACGCACACGGCATGGTCCTTAAGCACAAAGCTCGCCTGGTGGTGAAGGGCTATGTGCAGCGGCACGGGGTCAACTACGACGAGGTCTTCGCTCCCGTAGCCCGACTCGAGTCAATCCGACTCCTGCTAGCGGTGGCCGCATACTCGGGTTGGGACGTTCATCATATGGACGTCAAGTCAGCCTTCCTCAACGGCGAGTTGGAGGAAGAGGTGTACGTGCAGCAGCCAGCCGGCTTCGCTGCAAAGGGGAAGGAGCACCTGGTGCTCCGACTCTACAAGGCGCTCTACGGCCTCAAGCAGGCACCAAGGGCATGGAACACCAAGCTCGACGCATGCCTCGTCAAGCTCGACTTCACCAGGTGCGAGTCGGAGCATGGCATGTACGCGCGGGGCGCGACGCCGACTCGACTCCTCGTCGGAGTCTACGTCGACGACTTGGTGATCACGGGCTCTGACTCTAGCGACATCGACAAGTTCAAGCTGGAGATGCAGATCCTGTTCCAAATGTCCGACCTCGGGCTGCTGAGCTACTACCTCGGCATTGAGGTCCGACAAGGGTCGAGCGGGATCGACATCTCGCAGGCAGCCTATGCCCAGAAGCTGCTGGAGAAGGCAAGGATGGCCGGGTCCAACCCCTGCCAGGTGCCCATGGAGCCGCGCTTCAAGCTGTCCAAGAACAGCACGGCTCCACCGACGGATGCAACCGAGTACCGGAGCATCGTCGGGAGCCTCCGGTACTTGGTACACACTCGACCGGATCTGACTTTCGCAGTCGGGTTCGTGTCTCGCTTCATGGTGGCGACAACTCAAGAGCATTTGGCAGCTATGAAGCACATCCTACGCTACATCGCCGGGTCACCTCGACTCGGATGTAGGTATGGCAGAGGTGCAGGTGCACCACGCCTCATCGGCTACAGCGACAGTGACTTGGGTGGGGACGTCGACTCGCGCAAGAGTACGTCTGGCACGCTGTTCTTTCTGGGGAGCAGCCCAGTGACCTGGCAGTCCCAGAAGCAGTCGGTCGTCGCTCTCTCGAGCTGCGAGTCCGAGTACGTGGCTGCTGCCACGGCTGCTTGCCAGGGGATCTGGCTCTCTCGGCTGCTGGCCGAGTTCAGTAGCGGCGAAGCTGAGCATGTGGTGCTCAAGGTCGACAACAAGTCGGCAATCGCGCTCGCCAAGAATCCCGTCTTCCACGAGCGCTCAAAGCACATCGAGCTGAAGTACCACTTCATTCGAGACTGCGTGGAGGCGAAGAAGATCGAGTTGGAGTTCGTGCCCACCGAACATCAACTCGCGGACATGCTGACCAAGCCACTTGGACGAGTCCGCCTGGCGGAGCTGTGCTCAAGGATTGGCATGGTGGAGGTGTCGCCGGAACTCAACACTAGGGAGTGATTGTTAGTTTAGGCTTGTGTTCTAGGGCGGCTCCGAGGAGTCGAGTCTTTCTCGAGTCCGAGGAGTCGAAGTTTTGGCGGGTCCAAGGGACCCGAGCCAGTGTACCGACTCGGGGAGTGTCCCGAGTCGAGTGGTTATCCCAGTCGGAGGTTGTTCTGACTGGAGTAGTATCCGGGTATGTGGAGTCGAACACTCGACTCCTACCCGAGGACACGTCAGCGCGGGTGTTGGCGGTCTAGATCCTGGTAAAAGGGTTTAGAAACACAGGTGTCCCTGGACACCTGTGTAGGCCCGCGCAGTAGTGGCACTCCTGTCCTTTGGATAGGGTTGCACCATGGCTGGAAAATATCTAGCCAGATATTTTTGTAGGGTTGTAATCCTCTACATATACCCCTTCAATAGCAAAGAGAAAATTGAGGCAAACATTTGTTCATAAACACAAACTCACCTCCCCTTCTTCTCTCTTTCGATTCATAGTACGGGCTAACAACAGGGACGGCGAGCCACACGCGAGCAACACTGGACGGCGATGGCCGCACACGTCGGGCGGACGGGCAAAGTGTGACGGTAGCAACCGTGGAGGTCGGGTCGGCGAGCCTTGAGCGAGCGGTGCGCGGCGGCAGTGGACACAGACGCTGGGCCAACGAGCAGGTCGTCAAACGGCGACGAGGAGCTTCGTCCGTCTGGGCCGGCGGTGGCCAAGTTTCACGCTACGTCAGCAAAAGACGCCACGTCAGCGTCTAAAGTCAACGCCAGCAAAACCGTCTAAATTCGCCAAAAACCACTACCGGGGGGTGATTTAGACGGTATTGTGGATTTGAGGGTTCAAAACATCCCAATTTATTGTTCAGGGGGATTTGTGTCCAATGTGTGGGATTTGAGGGTGAAAAATATACTTAATCCATTTTTTTGAGATAAGGGCCGGAATCAGTATGAGCTGGTCTTAGCCCGCTCTGCGGAGCTTTTTATCTCTATTGTTTTTAGAAACTCTACTCCGGAGTGTATCCGTCAGACTATCTGAATGATTTTATGTGTTAATAAAGTGCGAGTACCCTCAAAAAAAAAGATGGGCTGCGATCGAGTAGCCAAAGTTTATCTGACAGCTCAAAAAGATTGGGCAATGCGATCGCGAGTAGCCAAGAGTTATCTGACACGCGTCAAAGAAACGCCTTCAAGAAGAACAGTGCCAGGCACAACCAATTAAGGCCAGACCTTGGGTTTTCACCCTGAAGATAGTCCCCGCTCTCAAAACAATGTCTTCAACAAGGCCATTGTCAGACACAACCAATTAAGGCCAGATCTTGGATTTTCACCCTGAGAGGTAAGACTCTGAACTTCACTTGTGATATCGCCCCCACTTACATACTGCTGCCGCGATTCCTGAAACTCGACGCCAGTTCCTCATCAACGCAAAGGCTCCGAGCACCACTGCCAATCCTCCAATCTCAGCCTCCATGGCCTTCCCCGCGTCTGACTTCACCATGGATTTGCCCATGGTGGCAACAGAAGCAGAGCTTCGTGCCGGTTCCTCGCAGCACGACCGAATCCCACCCAATCCAGCCATCTTTAGGTCTTAACGCCCATGAGAGATCGCCGGCGGAGCCTTCCGGAACCCGTCACTCTGGCCAGATCGGAGGTCAGGCATAAGGCAGCTCTTCGTCTTCGCGCGATTTGGAACCCTAGGACCACCACCTTTATTCAAGCCAAGCTAGTAGCCCCCTCGCCACCCGCCGGACCCTGTTGGATCTGTCGTTCCGACCCCACCAGTGAAAGCCAGCAATGAGGAAGAAGACGGCAGAACAGGGGCGATCTTCCGCCGGATCCGACCGAACCGCGCAGCAAGGAGGAGCCCCCGCCGCCAGTCAACGCGCCGCCGTGGTAGACCTCCGCCGCACCGCCAGCCACTATGCCGTCACTCCATAGGCCCGCCCAAGCCCATCTAGGAGCGATGCCGCAGTAGCCACGGAGTCCCAGTCGAAGATCACGGGATCCCAGCCTCCCGCGTCGGCGCCATGCCAGATCCCTGGCTGCAACCGTTGAAGAAGGTCGAGATCCGCCTGCTCTAGGATGGGGGAGATCCTCGCCTCCGCCTTGAGGAGAGATCCATGCTGTCTCCGCACGGGCTTTGCCCGGCGTTGACCGCCGGCGGAGGCGGGGGGAGGGGGGCAGAGAGGGGGGGCTGTGGACGGCGGTTGGTGGCGGCGCCCGAGTCGCCTGGGCCGTTTATCTGTACATCGCTTCATTAATTTCTAGAATGATCACTTGTTGACGTCGACTTGTTCTTTTCGAAACCATTTCAGCTGATCAAATCAAGAGCCTTTGTACCAAGACGATAGATCTTGTGCTCACACGCCTATAATTAGGACAAAAATATTTAAATACATCTTCATAGAAATAGGAGAATGTTTTGTTTCTTTGATTCATATATCAAGCAGGTAATCGAATATACTGTACGACACACGCTCGGTACATAGGATGAATAAGGGGAAGGGCAAACTAGGTAAGCCAGAAAAGCAACATGTAGCTGCAACCATGCTTGTGAGGTAAGCTCATGTATGCATGACAATCTTAATATTTCTCATCTACTCCTCAGAACTGTCGTTTCTATCCTCGACAACATCATCATCTCCATCCTCACCCGCAGCTACATCTTCGTCATCACCAGCTCCGTCTCCATCGACGTCGTCAGCAACAGCAGCAGCAAGGGCTCCATCTTCACCAGTTGCATCTTCGCCTCCTTTGGCGACAGCAGCATTGACATTACCATTATCTCCATCTCCCTCTTCCAGATAATCCACATTGTCTGCATGCATTCACGGATGTTATTGATTTTGTATGCTATATAATACTTTCTTAGTTCAACAACAGGCTGAACCTTTCGAACATATCTATTTTAGAAAATTAATCAAGTTAGTCGGGGCTCTCATTTTCCTATTTATGGGATATGCCTGGAACTTCATATATTATTTGCACGCACCATCTTCTTTTTCTCCAGGAAGAATGTAGATCTTCTTGACTGAAACGGTGAAATCCCTGTAATAGTAAGCTGTTACTGCTTCATCATTACGAGAAAAACTGTAAATTCTATAGAAGAGATTAAGTAATGCTCCCTAGATTAAGATCCAATAACTCACTCCCATGGGACTTCACCGAGAAAGAAACGATCACCGTCCACATTATCATACAAAAGAATGAAGTCATTCTCATCTAACGCACCATCTGCTTCACCGATTTCCAAGCCATTAAGTTCGAACTGCGAAACTAAGAAACACAATGGAAAGAATTTTAATAAGTAGATAGTGAAAATTTTAAAAGTAAATCCCAAGAAGGAAAGATCTCGCTTATTTCTTACTGTCCCACGTACAGTTATAAAATAAGGATCAATAGCCGGTAAGATTAGGAAATATAAATTCCACACCGTTGAAACATTCCCCTTGTACATTCATTGGATATTTGTAGATGTTGAGTTTTTCTATAAACTTGGTTAGACTAAAATAAAACACAGTTGACTTGAGACAAGAGTAAGTGCCCTTGTATATGTAGACAAAGGAAGTAGTAGCTACAAGAGTGCAAGAAGGCAACAAAAAAACAACAACAAGACCGGAGGGGCACTTCACCCCGGCTTTGTCATTAAGATAGAAGTGAGAACTCGAACCCGGGACCTGGCCCTTATGCGCTTTTGCATGGCTACCACTAGTCCACGAAAGAGTTCTTGCAAGAAGGCAACTGATCTATCCTTGCAGTTTTGTTTGGCAAACTCTACTATGATGATCTTGATTGTCTATCAATCCTAAGAGAATATATGTGTGTTCAATAATATCTTTTTTTAAACAGGCCTAGGTTAATTAAAATCAAAATAAAAGCGAGGTGAAAGATCTATCTTCTAATGTTTCATTTCGTCTTTTTCTTATGCTCCATGTTCAATTTTTCTTATTACAGCCATGGTTATACAAGTGCTAGTTTCAGATGCTGCATTTGAATAACATGACAAAGGCTACATATCCATGTAGATTGATGTTTGACTATCATATCAAATGAAAATATGTGCATATCTTACAATTATAACATACAATTGTATTAAAAAAGATACTTACGTGAATAGTTGTTGCCCAGTCTTTTCAAGGTAAAGGACAGTGACTCATAACTGTTGTGGACAGACAAATTTATCTTCCTTCCGAAGGGCTTACCATGCAAGAAAACCTTCACAAGCCTTCTTGGTGACAACCTTGGCTTTTCCTTGGGTACAAGATAAGCATCCATTGGAGATATACCCTATGATCTCTGGTCTGTAAACAAGATGATTTCTCAAAACAACAAGCTAATGATCGAGACAAACTTTTAGTTGTGATATTATGACAGAGAAATAGTATGCTAAGTGAGAAACAGAACTGCAAGGAATGGAATGTAAGTGCATCCGAATGGTACGTACACTGACAGATGATGTTCAATATATAAAATCCTTGGTCACAGTATGCATATATCCAGTGGGATGCACAATGGAGTTATGGGGGTATTTATACAAGATCCTAGAATTAAAGATACATTATGTGTAACATATATATCTACTTTTCGCAGTTTCATCCTTGTAACTATAGTATTTCTATAAATGACTAAAAAGCAATCTACTTTTTCTTGAAATATTTGAAGCTTTATCATGGATGTTGCACTTGAATATATGATGCTTAAAAATAGATGATTGAACTAAGGCCCGCACCATTTTTCTAAGAGCTACAATATCCAACTTATATATCCACAAAAAACATGCTGCATATTTCTATGTTTTTTGTTTTGGTCGTGTTCACATAGTTCTAATTTCGGAGTGTTAGATTTACTAATTGACTATCATATATTTGAAGTAATTTCTGTAAGCTACAAATTAGATAGTGTATATTAAAGAGGGGTTGTGTGAACCGATTGATGTAGAGGCCAGGGTTTTCCACCCATTTTCGAAAATTTATATAAGTACAAAATCTTCATGTTATGTAATGTGTTTCAAAATGAAAAATTCAGAAGAACTTAATATAAAAGGGGCAAAACATGTAAGGCTGACTGGAAATGCGTAGTCACATATATCTGCTATGTAACTCAACTTCAAATTTTGAAAAAACACAAGGGCTTGACTGGGAATCCGTTAGTCATATACATCTGTGTTGCAAATATATCTCCAATAAATGTGCTCTGAATAAATATGTAAAATCTTAGTATGATATTGCCATATATGTTGCATTGATGGCTAAAGATAACATTTGACCTGCATATCTGTAGTGGCCGCATAATCTCGAGCAAGCAAATCCTTTGGATATTGGGAACAAATACTTTAGAGACATTCGCAAGTCAGCTCTCTTGAATCCTTATCTACAAAAATAAGCCTTGAAATCTTTACAATATGCTGACACACTAGTTTCGTCTGATAGTCCACTACTCTTTTTGAGGTAGATGATCTATGTTCTTGATAAAACGGTTGTTTTACTTCCATATGAGAGCACACGCAAAAAAAGGCATGCATTTATTATAGAAATAAAAATCTTGCATTTATTAGTATGATTAAATTGCATACATATACACTAAAACCTCATAGATTTGTCTACAAAATCATCAATAGCATTCTTATTTTAGTTTACGGTACAAGTGTTCAAAACTATCGAGGCTCCACCACCAACAATTTTTTCAAAGATTTGCAAATATATTTTCCATCCTAGATACATACAAATAATATTCTTGGTGATAAACTATTGTGAGAGTCAAATGGGAAGTGGGCAGCCACATATTGTTGTCCTTACCCTTCACCTACCAACATAAAACGTTATATTCCCGAGGCGGACCTACACTGTACAGTGAAAAGAGACGAACCGGTAATAAAAGTTTGACACATAGAGCTGGGGGGTAGGGGGCGAGCTCTATACAAATCTAGTCATTCGTTTTAGCAAACAAAGAAATTTTATTTCATGATAGTCAAGAAAGAAATACCATCATCAACAAACTAGAGCAATCCATAACCTCATCGTGGAGCCTTGCTGCTACAAAGAGGATTCAACTTAACGATGATCATCTTGCCACTTCATCTTCTCAATAATCACCAACATTTTCTCCTCAAATGATGAGCCACTGCTAGTGGAGCCCTGCTCAAGAATTGGAGCGTCAAGCTTTACTATGGGGTCACGACATCGCCGATGTACTCGTAAGAGCGTGTGAATTTATGGATTTCGTTGGTAAATTTGAGGTGACAGTGCCAATTTCGTGACAACAATTGACTTGTTCTTTGTGAAGTTGGGACTTATATTCAAGCTCTATGACTTCATGGAGAAGTTAGAACCTCGTTTTGGGGCTATGACTTCGTTGGCAAAGTTGTAGCCCTACTGTTTTTATGTTTTCTTGCTCCTCGAGTGAAGCCTCTATTCCTCTCGCGTTGAAGCCCACTTGTTAGCCGAATGGGTATTTGACGGTCTTTGCCATGCGGCAGGTATGCGTTCTTTAGTAAGTGAGTTAACGTAAATTGCAGATGATAATGATGAGATTCTCGTGTAATGTGCAAAAGATCGACTTGAGAAATAGGAATCGCTATTGTCGGGTTCAAGAAAATGGTTTACTCAAGGTCTTCTCAATTATCACAACAATTATTCCATCTGTTCTAGGAAATAGGTCTACCAGCTCGGCCGCTTATTTACCATGTACCGCATGAGATTTAGTGTGCAGTTGTTTATACTCCACTGGCCCTTACTTCACAAACCTTCCACGGTACGTGCATGCCATTCTTTCATATCAATGGCTAGTGTAAGGCACGATCTGTTTATATTCACAATCGGGGTAGGGTTAGAAGGTGCCCAGATCAGTTTACATGTTGAGTCCTAGTCAGATGTAAACTAGCATGTGTATTCTGATTATGTTCATACTTGACTTAATTGTACTCCCAAGTTGGATTTAGTCTTCATGATTCAGTCAACCTCCATCTCGTCGTTGTGGGGCACCCTATCATCGTGACCTACCCTTTTGTCTTTGGTGAGGTTCCCCGTATTATATGTACTCATGAGTAACAGTCGTAATCCTACATTGCTTTTGTATTATGTGATGTATGTGGATAATTACAATGGATTTGGGAAAGGGGGGCGGTGTCGGCGAGACTTCAAAAATGATCTTGACAAGGTTTTGGTGGGTGATCTAGAGGGAGACCCTGGATCGGTTTGGCTCGAGGACGATGGTGTCAATGATGAGGGGGGCAACATTTAGGAGGGCTTGAGATTGTGTAGATTTTAGGAGAGCATGGGGTCCCCTCACTACAACACAACCTACAATCTCATCCAGATTCCGTCCATAGGCCTCACCCGGTTTTCCCATCAGCCTCGAAGTGATAGTTGCTAATAATCTGATTAATCGGCGCTTGTTTAACATGCCGACTGGGATACACACCGCTCGGTCGGTTTTTAAAACCAACCGTCTCGCAAAATAACAAATCCACCGCATCGATGGTCGGAGTTGTCGTGTTTTCGTCTGTGTCTCCAATGTCATGGTCCGGAATTATTCGGGCGTCATGGTGTACACAGAGCCGGCCACACAACACAGCTGTCTTTGCAGGCTACAGCCGGTCGCATTCAGAAACCGGCTTACAAAATAGCGTATGGAGTTTTTCGGAGTTTCAACCGATTGCTGGTAGTGTCCGGGTAGTCCGGACTGTGCCGTCCTCATCCTCTCCATCGCGCCGGCGCCCTCGCCCTCGCCCTCGTCCTCTCTGTCGCGCCGGCGCGGTGGTTTTTTTAGAGTTTTTTAGAATAGTGCTGCTAGAATTGTTTAGATAGAATTTTAGATAGCATTTTAGATAGAATTTGTTTAGATAAATTTATTTAGATAGAATTTTTTAGATAGAATTTTATATAGAATTTATGTTTAGAATTTTAGATATAATTTTTTAGATAGAATTTTAGATAGAATTTGTTTAGATAGAATTTATTTAGATAGAATTTGTTTTAGATAGAATTTATTTAGATAGAATTTTATAATTTTTGTTTAGAATTTTAGATAGAATTTATGTTTAGAATTTTAGCTAGAATTTTTTAGATAGAATTTTAGATAGAATTTTTGTCACCTTTTTTTTCTAACCTGTTTTTCCTTTCTTTTTGGAAATAGTTAAGTTATGGATCAGGACGATCCTCGCGAAGAGATGATGTCGGACATTATGAGAGGTGAAGATGGAAAAAATCATAGAGAAGACGATGGTGTAGACGATGATGACATATCGTCATATCTGGACCTATCCGGTGAGGGACTGCAGCAAGAACCGGTGGAAGAAGGGCAAACAAACAACGATGATGAAGGAAATGTCGTCGTTGATCCCTCGACAACAACCAGAGGCGCTTGTGACTAGATGCATCAATTGATCTATATATATATATATATATATATATATATATATATATATATATATATATATATATATATATATATATTAATCACTCTTTCTTCTTTTAGCCCTCCGGATCGACGCAATTGTCAGCTATAACACGAGGCCCGAACAAAAGGTTGGATGGGAAAAAAAGTTTCAACATCGACAAAATCGAAGATAATGGAAGACCGAGTCTTCCGATTGACAACGCGAGGGTGTTTGTAACTCAGTGCGGAGTGATTGTTAGGGACATCGTCCCGATCACCATTCAAGAATGGATTAAGCCAAAGAATGTTGAACCTTCAGCTAGTTATGTCGATGAAAGAACCAAAGACGATCTTTGAGAGAAACTCGTGGCACATTTCAGACTACCTCCAAAGTATGAAGAATTCGGGGCAGATGGTAACCCAATTAAGGGTGGGCTTGAAAGAAGAAAGATAGTCAAGGAATGGGCTCTAAGTAAGATGGCCGAACTGTTCCGAAACTACAAGAAAACTGTAACAGCCCTAGTTTGGTACTTCAAAATATGAATAATTTTTCCACTTTTTTGTTTCTCATGTTTGCATCATGGCATGCATTTGAAATTGCTACTCCTAACAAGCAACACTTGGAAACATTAAAAGGGGGAAGCCAAACCTTCCCAAATTTCCAACTTGGTAAATTTGTTCAAGTTGGCAAAACCAAATATCATTGAACTTCCAATTTGTCCAGGAAGTTCCAATCATCCAATTATAAATCTTTGTCAAAAGCAAATTCTTGGCAAGCAAAGAAATAAAAATTGGAGAATTCAAAATTGGTTCAAATCAACTTTGAATTTTGAATCCAAGTTCAACTTGTCAAAAATTCAGAATAAAATTATGGAGTGCTTCATTAATATATTGGAAGCCTCCATGAATATTTTCATTATTTTTGAAAATGCTTAAGTACTCCAAATAAATACATTTTGGAAATTATGAAAAATGACCATAATTAAACCCTGTGGACAAATGTTGCTCAAAACAATTTATTTTTGCAACACCAATTTTAGTGGGGCTTCTAAATGATATGGGAAGCCTATTTGAATTTTTGCAGAATTTTAGAAAATGGTTTAATGCCTCAATTTAAATCACTAAAAGCATGCTGGACCAACTTGCAAATAAATTAATTGGAGGCAGGGGTTTTTGCAATTCCCTTTTCCCTTCTTCCTGTCGCCACAGTGGCCGGCACCCATGCCGCCATGCCGCCCCACCCCTGTGCTGCACGCTGCTCCCTCCCCTCTCGTGATACCTGCTCCCTGGTGGGGGAAAACGGGACGCCCACCTGCTCCCCTACCCATTTCTCCACCTGCTCCCTCTCCTCTCTCTCCCGTTCTCCCTCCCGAGCTCCACCGTTGCCGCCGCTCGTCGCTGCACACCGCCGTCGCCTGGAGCCGCCCCGGGCAAATCGAAGACCAAAGGAAGCACCGCCTCTTCGTCGTGGTCGTCCTCTCCGTCGGGAATCGACCGTGCCAGCCGGTTTTCCTCCGCTCTCCCCTGGACATCCTCCCGCTCCCCCTCGCCCTCCCATTCGTGCTCGCACCGTGCGCAGCCGCCGCTACTGTCGTAGTTTGCCCAGAAAACTGGTCGTCTGAAATCACCCGGATTATTCCGGATCCATTCCGGGTTGACCGGAATTTTCCAGACCTTTCCGGAAAAATTCCGAAAACCTAACAGAAACTTTTTGAGGTCACCTCGGATTTGGTTCGGACTAAGCCCGGATTATTCCGGACCATGCGGAATATTCCGGACCAATCCGGATAAATTCCGAACCAGCTATAAAAACTTGTGAAAATCATAACTTAACTTCTATTAATTCAAATCTTGCAATAGATGTATCAAATCGATCAGCAATTCAAATTCTATCTAATCATGCTAATATCACATCATGACAACCAATTTTACTTTGATGTTAATCTTTAAATGGGTAAAAGATTTAAATTCAAATATTCTTTTAAATTACTATTTAATCATCGATAATCAGAAAATCACAAACGAGTACCAAAATGATCATAAGAACAATACCTATCTATTCATGTCATGTTCATGCATAGTTAAGACACTTTTTAGTAATGTAATAAGTTATAAACCATGTGATCACTAAGTTAAATATGGGGTTGTTTCCAAATAATTGCACTTATTATTTGGCACTCCATTTAATTGTGTTAACTAATTTATATGATGATATTAATGCATAAAATTAACATGACATCATGATTGTGCATTGCACTTGTGTTCGTGTAATTTATTTTGTTCTTCTGTTATTGTTTGGGTATCGATAGATTCAGGAGTCCAGGGTTCCCCTACCTATCTCGACGAGCAGTACTACACGCCCTGTCAGCAAGGCAAGAGATAACCTAACCTTCTTGGCATATAGCATCCTATTGTTTATACAAGTATTTTCTCCACCATAATATTGCATTCGATTCCAATGTCAACTTTTGATCAAGATATAGAGTATCCTATGATATGCATTGTCCCCTAAACCATCACATGTTTCCCCTCCTATGAACCATAGGTTTGATGTGTTGGCCGGAGACAAAGATATAATTGTTGTATATATATGCTTAGCTATTCTTAGCCATGCTTAGTCGAATGCTATATTGTCCGGTGAATTTAATTCCATATTATGATGCTGATGGAATGTTTGGACATGGTGGATACTTGGTATTTAATTAAAATGCTAAGAAGGCTTGGATAAGTTGCCATCGGGGATGGTGTTTTGTCTCATTCTTGCCCCTAGGTGCGAGTTCTTTACCTCTTGAACCAAGACGAGCGTGCTTCCAATGGGTGGGGACAGATGGAATTCCCTTTAACTAAATAACTTGTGCGGGCGTATCCAAGGGTCCTCTAGTTTGCTATTTCCATTTGCGCGTGAGTGTGTGGGTGGAAAAAGAATCGATGAGGACGGTGGTGTTTAGGACGTGGCGATAGGGGCAGGGGCTGAAATAGGCTGCATAAACTTGTCCTGTCGCCACAGATGATCCTTGGATAGTCTCATGCGAGGTAAAGGTTTAACCGCGCCTACTTGCCAGCTTTCCCCGAAAGTGAGCTAATTAGGCGAGCCGGACGGTACCGGTGGGTAAATTAGTACACCCCTGCAGGGTTTAATCTTTTCGAAAAGTTGTGTCCGCGGTTATGGATGACTTGGGAATAGACAATAAGATCATAGAAAACATGAACCCAATTAAAATTTGGCAGCTAAAGGTTGCAATTTTTCAACGTGTGATAAAGGTTCATTTCCTCGAGGGTGATTCGAGGGAGTGCCTTGGTGGAGACGAGTGGTGTTTCTGGGTACATTTGGTTCGATGAGAACCGAAGATGAAAGTTTACCATCTTATCCCCTTTCGAAAAACCTTCTGAGTAGTCGATGCCATGTGTCATGTTTTGGAAAGGAAAACTAGCTTTATGTAAAACAACTACTATACATCTTTAGAGACTTGTCATTATTGGGCCTATATCTCCCTACTAAACTTGCGAGTACGTCGTACTCAGTCTCTCCTTGGTAATTATTAATTATTTCAGAGGAGGATGACACCGAGCAGACAGGTGGGTTCTTCGTGGACATCGACGAGTAGTCTGGGGTTCCCAGGTGGCAGCTTGGGACGTCGTGGAACAAGCTGGCTGGGAAATGTTTATCTGTAGGCCTCTTAGGCCATATTTTGGATCTTGTTGTTAGACAACATATTTGGCTTCCGCTTGATGTAATGATGGGTCTATGACCCCTGTTGTGAAATTTGTAACTTTCTCCCTATATGAGTTGATGTATGAACTTTTGTGTCGTAGAGTCTGTGATGTGCCAGTTGTTTCACAAGTCTTGATCGCTGTATTATACATTGATAGCTATGCCAGTGTTTATGGCACGATCGATGTGTTGCGTGGGAGCGGTAATTCCATGCCCTTGATTGTGTAGCATAGCCTGTGGGTTACATAGCCTCTCTGTATAATTCCGGGGTCGGGGCGCTACAAAAACTTTGTTCCGGAAATATGTCGCGAAAAAGATAACTCCTGATTTCACAGGAGCATTCGAGAAATTGAGAGAACAGTGGCCCGAATTTGTCGCGCACAAGGAATCTTCTGTAGCCAAGGAAAGGTCGATAAAAAATAAGGAAAATAATCAGAAAAAGAAATACTACCATAAAATGGGGACAGGTGGCTACAGGACTGCCATGCCTAAATGGGAAGCTATGGAGGCCGAGATGAGGGGTAGAGGGATCATTCCAGGTACAGATGGATGGCCCGAAAGGTCAAAGCACTGGTGGGATGGGCATGGGGGAAGGTTGGACCCAGAAACAGGGGCGACAATTTTTGAAGAGAAAATTCTAATACCCTCCAAAGCACTTGTTCAAGCAATGGCCGATGCTCAAGCGGGATTGTTCCGGACCGAGAGAGAGAATGACGAGATCTCCCGCGCCCTCAAGAATCCTGAAAAACCAGGACGAACACGAGGCAAAGGCGCCGGTATTTCGTGGAAGCAAGGGTTTCCCGAATACGATGACAGTTATAGAAGTCGTTAGAGAAAGAAGGATTGGGAGGCAGAACAGATCGGGAAGATAGAAACGGACCTAGCGAAGATGAAGAATTTAGTGGAAGCACTTAGCCAGCAAAGGTCATCTCAGCCGCAAGAAGATCCTGCAGATAATAATAATAGCCAGCGGAGAAGCAGCGTGGCTTCCACGGCCGAGGTCCGGGCTGATGATCATGCACTGATGGATGATGCACCGGCGCCTACCCCGTGGATGATGTCGGGGAGATGAAACATTGTGAGCTACATCAGCCAATGAAGAACATGTCCTTGAAGGTGGCGGTCGGCACTGCTTTACCTTGTCTACCTGTAGCAATCCACCATGGTCATCCGATTCCAGCTGGCTATGCTCGTGTCACGGTGGATCACCTAGTGGAGGGGTATGAGGACCTAGAGATTGACGTCGCTACCGCTAAAGGGGATACGAAACTAGGAGATGTCAAGCGCCATATCATTTTATGGCAAAAGAAATACATCAAGTTTCCAGGCTCAACGCCAAGGCCACCGACGCGTCAGCCAACGCCGCCCCCTAGTCCACCTTCGGCGCGTCAGCCAACGCCTCCCCTAGTCCACCTCCAGCGCGTCAGCCAACGCCTCCCCCTAGTCCACCTCTGGCGCGTCAGCCGACGCCTCCCCCTAGTCCACCTCCGGTGCGTCAGCAGGGGCTAAAGCGGAAGAACATGGCCACCCCTAGTACTACTCAAAGAAAGACTCCAAATCAGTCAAGGATACCCACCGTGCCAATAAAGCCTCTTCCCAAGAGACCATATGACATGGTTGTTGAGGAAAACAAAGCGATAGTGGATGCCCAAGTCAAGACCCATTTTGCACCGAAAATGCCCGATCCAAAGCCGGTGTATGATGAAAAAGCCAAAAAGTGGGGTAAGGAATTTCTTGAGCAACCAGCACAATATAGGATGAATCTGAGATCAGACTATGACCGCGAACTTATTAAGCAAATGAGATTGAAGTCTGAGAAGAAAAAAAAACAAGTGCAAAAAGCGGGAAACAAATTCCCCAGCTCAGAGAACAGAAACATCAATCGGTCTCCCTGCTCATAGTGCGTTCTTCCGATATCGACAACGAATTCAGAGCCGTTATGGATAAGGACTTCCAATTATTGGACCCCAGAGCCATAAGTGCTGCTAGACAAATGTGTATAACTGTAACGCAGGCCAAAGAAAATGCTGACGCATTGGGTATGTCTATTGGTCAACTGTTAGGCTATGAAAGCACCAATGTGTGAGATGGCACGGCAGTATGTCAAAGGGCAGCCTCTGGTCAGTCATGTGGAGGAAACACAGCTATCAACAAATATGCGAATGCTGCACAATTGGTACATGACGGTAACAAGAAAGTACTCGAAAGAATGGCTTTCGGCGGACGTTAGAATGGAGCATCACTTCAAAGATTACTTGATATATATTCAAATGAACGAATTGTTTTAGTTATACAATCAGCGCACCCTCGACAAATCTATCCTCGGTTGCTATTGTCTGTAAGTGGTTTATTTCTGCAATTAATTAAGTCTATAGCTCAGCTCGTTCATTGCCTGTAATATATTATCCTGACTAGCTATATTCTTGTATACGCTGTTATGCAGAATGAAGATGCTCGAATGCAAAAGAAATAATGTCTATGACATTGGGTTCATTGACCCATATATCGTCAATGAACATACGTTACACGAGCACCCCAAAGACGTGGAGCATGATCTGTACAACTTTTTAGTTGAGAATCATTTCTGTAAGGAAATACTATTTCCTTACAACTTCAAGTGAGTACACATTCTTTTTTGCTTACTCGATGTTAAGTGTAATTGATGAGTTATGAAAATGTAAATGTCCGCAGTTTTCACTGGATTTTGCTAAGCATTGAACCTGACAAGTCCCGAGTTGAAGTCATGGACTCATTAAATAGGGACGAAAAGCAGTGGAGCGACATGAAAGCAATGCTCCAGAAGTAATTTCAATCATTATCGCGTTATATCGGCCTCTTTCGTTCATTTCCTGATATCCAGTAATTAATAACTCCTTTGTGCATTTTCTTTGCCGAGCAGGTGTTAGACACGGTTCAAAAATAAAGTGCAAGGTCCGTTCAACGATGTGCTAACTTATAAAACGGTGAAGGGTTTGGTGCAGCCACTAGGGACTCATTTATGTGGATTCTACGTTTGCGAGTACATTCGGTCGATGACCGGTGAGCGGAAAGCTGATACGAACTTACTTCAAGTACGTAAACAATATTCATAGTTTTATTTTATTATCATCAATTGTGTTCAGTTTCATTCAACTTATAGATATATATCCATATTTATCTCCTTCTTAAAGATCATTAATATACGGGAGAAGCTCCTACCAGACGAGCGCATACGAGAAATTCAAGAGGAATTGGCGGGATTTCTGTTGAAGGAGGTCATTGATAGCAAGGGAGAACATCATGCAGAGGACGATGAACTAATTTAGTGATCTCCATGTAATTAAATAGTTGTATATATCAAATTGTATATATGTATGCTTGCAAGAGATCGAATATTATATATATGCATCAACGTGTGTACTGTGTGTATGTAGTAGCATATAATATGTGTACGGAAACATGTTTGAAATTAAAATGAAACACAAATTGAAAAAGAAATGAAATGGAAAACACAAAATGAAAAAAAACACAAAATCCGGCCGAGGCAGAGAAACAACTAATGTTTTACCTTTTTTTCTGAATTTTTCGAAAACAAAGCGAGCAGGTGCACCGGGCACCATCCGTCCGCACTCCCGTAGAAGCTGCCTATCATAAACTGGCTTTTATCACACCCGCCTGGCAGGTTATGGTGGAGGCTTTTTAAATTTGTGCCCGCCCCGAAAAAACAATATTCGAGCCGGCTTTTTCTTTGAAGACAATTTATCTTCAAAAACCGGCTGAAAGGGTGTATTAGGAAATCTATTCTTCTTTTTCACGGATAGAACCGCTTTGGAACCCGAGCTCCATGGAGCTCGGTTTTTGAAAAATTCAAAATCGCGATTTAAAACTTTCAAAAAAATCTGAAAAAATTCCTAGATGTATATAATATAGATATCTACCGCTGTGCAAAATATCAGGGGAAAATTCGTTATAGTTTAGCCTGGATAAAAATGACAAATCTCCAAATCTGGATCTGTGAATAGTGTACAGATTCAAAATTTGAATTTTTTCCTGATTTGTTATTTTTTTAGAGCCTGAAATAATTCTAATTTTGAATTGAAAATTTGCACACTTGTAGATCTCAACATTATCTAAAGCTATGATTTTTTGTAGGATTTTCTGACACGGAAAATGTATTTTTCGATTTTTGAAAATCCCGAGCTCCATGGAGCTCGGGTGCCATTGCGACTTTTCGCTCTAGTCACATACTTTAATACTCGATTTTCTAGTAGTGCCTTATATATCTTTGTGTTGTACTGGTACACAGTGTCTTCCATTTACATGAGAATCCTCGTATTGTGCACGTCATGTATTTTGCTTTCGGGACGGAATCCGATAGAGGTCTTCTATAGATGATATTCGACTTGGCCATGCGGACTCACCTGACCAACTAAGGATCACGAATATCCTCCGACAAAGCTAAGGATACTGCACATGCGTGTCGAAATCAAGAGACGTACAAACTCTGATGCACATGGGGTTGAGTAATAATTGTGGATTATAAGGAGATTATAGACATCGTCGTTAGTTCGTTACAACGTGAATTACAACTAACGGTGCAACTTAAACGTATCTTCATTCCGTCACGTAGATATTTATTTACACAAATGAAGGAGAGAGAATATATCCATTTGAACGAATAGAGAAGACGACACACACTGTCTAGGTAACAATTTGGGCTTAGGTTCACACGAATAAAACCGCACACGAAAAAGATACGATAATAAGATAAAATGCTGGGAAAAAAGTAAGCAGTGTGAGTCGGATGACTTGATGTACAATAGCTAGCTGAAACATTAATTATTCATCACCTTGCTTTCAAAACTAACTATTACGTACTTAAGGTCACAAAACTATATGCACATATCCATCATAAAGTTCTAACACTAATACACCATAACAAACTCTTCTCATCTAGCTGGTTTAGTACCGGAAGAGCAATGTAAGCCCGCTACCCTCCCGTCTAAAGAAATGTGCATATATATAGTGTGTGTGTGCGCATACATATGCCACCGATCAAGAGTTTGATGTGTCCATTCTCAGATGAAGAGGTCCTTCATTAACCAAAATAGGGCCTCTGATCAGTTGCTTTTGGGGTCCTTCAGTAATTCATAGCTTCTCGCTTGCGTCAAATTTTGGTGCTTTCGTCATGTCCTGAAATTACTGGGTAGCAAGAAACAATCTCATCGACATACTCTCACTGAACATTTTAATGCCGAGGATTGTTTCTAGTTTGTTTAGTTACCTTTGGTATCTTTTGATGTTGGGTGACGGGCAATGTATAACTTTTTAGCGGATGCAAGAAACAACCTGAACAAGAAGAAAATGCACAATTACTTGGCGTTTTGATCCCACTTTCCAAAGCTCTTGCATATTCAGGAAAACTTTGTAGCATTAGTACTATTCAGATTTCACTTCTGGTTTCTTTAAAAAATAAGTATTGACTTTAACAAGAAATTATTATGATTCTATGGTGCGGTAGGATGTATGAAAATGCTACTTACTCCCATGGGACATCTCCAACAAGCATTCGGTCGCCTTCAAAGTCTTCATAAAGAAATATGAAATCTCCACTAGTTGCATAGTCCTCTTTTTCCCTGGAATATGAACTTGGATAATCTGCAGCTGTATTTATGCAATCCGTTCACAGTGTTCAATACAGATAATCGACACATCAAAGCAGGAAAAGACAGTGCACGCATATAAACTAAATACCCCCTTGGTGAAAAGGGTTGATAACATTATGGGCATGAACATGGCATCCAAGTATGCACAACTTAAGAGCATTTCTCATAAGAATTACTGAGCACAAAATTATAAATTAATCATGAAACATTATCCATGGCAAATCTGATGATACCCTTTTCATCTTACTAATCAACAGATATGAGTAGTCAAAGTTACATAGTTTTATAGCACATTTTAACATGCCATGAATTTTCAAAAGTATATTTAAGAAAGGATTTAATTTTATTGAATACGGATGATTTTTTGCTAACGAAACAGTTAAATCATCTAAAAAGAAAACAATTAAATGCTCTCGTGTTAATTTCCCAATTCAAAACAATGTAATTGGAGTAGTTGGGCCAGCCCACTATACTTCAAAAGCTCAATAACTTGTGTGTTGTACTGGTGGCCCAGTTAAGCTGAATTGAACCCAGGAAGCTGGGCACACACATTTGCCGATTTCGTGAAGCTCAACATGGTAACTCGAGTCATCTAGAAACATTAAAAAACGAGAGCAACAGGAGGAAGGAACCCCTGTGCCTAGGGATGCAAGTGGGGCGGGCTAGCGAACAATACTTAGTATAAATGTAGTGTTAATTTTATGCAAACAATGAGTAAATTGTAAGCTAACTGATCAATTTTGAGGGACGAAGCGGGATGCCGCTTACAACCCTATTTGTGCCTATATATTAAGAAAGGAGGAGCTCTAGGCCCGGGGGCTCGAACGGGGGACGTCGCGGAGGGCGTGTGGATGAGCGCGGGCTGCTACCAACCGGTCGATGCCCTATTTCTAGTCGTCTAGAAAAATAGTGAGAAGGAATTTTATTTGAGGTAAGGAACCAACGGTGAAGCTTCTTTCTTAGAACTATTTTTGTGAGTGATTGTTTGAATTAGTAGAAACTACTCCCTCCGTCCCGGTTTAAAGGACTTCTTTGAAAAATCATGCAGTCCCAAAATCCTCCCACCATCTAGATGCTTTTGCATTAATTTCCTTTCAACTATTGGGTGGTTGCCTCTCTCCACCAATGTATACAAGTTTTCAGCCCCAATAAGCAAATATCTAGATCCTAGAGAATTGCCATGCACTTTCTTTAAACTGGGACGGAGGATGAGTAAGAGATTTTGTTTTGTGGTTAGCTATAAATAAATAAAGAGCATATATGGTGTAAAAAAGAAAATGGAGAGTAGAACTTACGGCAAAAGAAGTTTCTTGTCATCTTGGTGAGCGCCCGAGAGAGGGAGTCGTAGCTGTGGTGGGCTCTCAGGTTGATCTTCCTTCCGATCCGGCAGCCATCCATGTGCACCTTGGCGAACATGTTCACCGGCCTTCGTGAAGGCTCGACAGTTACCGTACAGCTCTTGGGCACCGCTGCCAAGTCCTTATCATCCCCGGCGGTGTCCATCTTCGTGTCCTTTGGCTCGTCAGCGTTGGGTTTTGGCGTATGGGTAGGGGTGACGAGTTGGCGCCTTGAGGTGTGCACTGGCGGCCAGCCCACGGCTGTCGAAGGCAGTGACACAACACTTGCATCCCTGATCACAAGAATTTCATGCTAGCATTAGTGATCTATGAATACTTTGTCCAGATCAGGTGCAAGCTAGTGTGTGCAACCCTAAGGTGAGACCGTGAGAGTGGATTGGTAATGCACATGCATCATGCAGATGCAGTACATGTATTTACTACATGGTTAGTGAAAATGCATACTTATGAATTATGATCAATGTTTGTGAATTACGTTGGTAACCTTATTTTATTTTTGCAAAAATACCTCAAAGTGAACATGGTAAAAATTAAAAGTGGTCTCAGGATAACCAGAGATCTACACGAATTACGCGGATAGGTGTTTCCACAAAGGCGGTCAACCGATTTTCTACGTGATTAGTTCCACGGGCCGGTAACCTCAACCACTTTACCTCAAAAGTTTTCACCCAAACTAACTAAGTTACTCTTACTTAAAAGATGAATGTTCTGATTCCCTTTGTTATCAAAAGACTATCTTGGGGCCTAACCAAAGCAAAAGTTTTCTCTCTTTGAATTCCCCAATATTTTTTATTTGTCTCCGCATACTTTTTCTTGGAGAACCTTTGTCCCACATTTCTTTGGTCAATGCAACATGGGATGAAACAAAACGAAATTGAAACGGCGATATTGTTCTTTTTTAATGGAGCACTAGCAAGTTAAAGAAAAGAAAACCAGCATCTTGGCACAGTGGGCCATTATAAGTGACACTGATGCTGCTTTGGACCCACCATTCAGCCTCTATCTCTCCAAGCCAGAAACCAAATGTTTTATAAATAAAATAAAATAAAACAACATGTATCATCTGGCCACATGGCCACAGTTAGCAAGTACAGCTGTCCAATTATTGGGGGCAACACAGCCACGGACAGAGACCCGAAAGTCGTTTTTTGTAGAAAAGACTGCACTATTCTTTTTATTCTCTTTTTACTGCTGGGGGAAAAGACTGCACGGCACTGGATGGTTGGAGTTCAATCAAGCGAGCAGAGCCATGCTGCACCCATCATTGCTGCTCCCTCCCTGATTTTTTGGTCTGTGCTCAATATTCCCTCTTAATTCCTTGCAGCAGATCTTCTCTACGTGCCTCCTCACTAACGGCCCCAAAAGTCTTCTACTGTCGCACTTAGCATTCAGCAGCGTATACACAATTTGGATCTATGTTAGATCAATTTTAATGCGCGAGTGATTATTTCTATGTGCTTATTTCTCTGGGTAGTAAATAGTTTTTTTTAGATAAAAGGTTTTTAAGCCAGCTTTAAATTAATAAAGCCCTCAGGTTCATAAACGAGTACATGCTGCGGCATATAGCTTAGCCAACTGAAATAAATGCTGCGGCATACAGCTTAGCCAAATAAACTAGGAGGAACCACTAGAACACTGCTAAAGATAGCATAGCAAGCATCAGCTAGAAGGTGGCATTGGATTTATCTTGACAAAGTATTCCTTTTTTTTTTTTACTTTGGTCATTGTGTTATCGTAATGAAAATTATGGTATGTATCTTGTGTTCTAGACAACAAAGAAGCCAAAATGGCTAAAGACAAAGGGTCCGACCGCTTACAAGTCGATTGTTTTCTATATCCTACTTGTTGATTGGAAACTTAACAGAAATTATCATTCATTTCGCAGCTTAAAAATTAGTGAATGCAAAATTAATTGCACATTATACAAAGGTAGTCGCACATTTTTGAAAGTGCAACTGGTGTAACTCATTTCATT
This sequence comes from Puccinellia tenuiflora, assembly GCA_012064385.1. NCBI lineage: Eukaryota > Viridiplantae > Streptophyta > Magnoliopsida > Poales > Poaceae > Puccinellia > Puccinellia tenuiflora. Next base: position 484,808 of record QRDG01000087.1, read on the forward strand.
ATTTTGCAGCTTAAAAATTAGTGAATACAATACTGCACATTGAAAGTGCAACTCATATCAAATCAATCTACAAAATAAAATCAAACATACAAGTTAAAATTTGAATAAATGCATGGAAGTTTTTTTTTATAAAGGGCTTTATTAGTCAAAACTTTAAGCATTACACTTGACTTCTGCATACAAATGCATGGAAGTATCCACATGTTTTTTAATGTAGATAGATTTAGAAGGCTCCGGTTTTTCAAAGCGGCTAACTAGTAACGACTACGTTCCAAGAACATATATTGTTTACCAACTATGTATATAGATCTTTTTGTGGGCCTGAAGATATATACACATGTAGAAGAATCTACACGTAATCATTTCTAAACGCAGTTCTTAGCACACGAAAGACGTGCAAAATATAGTAGTAGGGGTTCAAAATGTTCATGATTGCAATCATTTGTACGTAGAACACTTTGATTCTGCACTTTTCCCTCATATATATGTATTTTATTCATGATTGTGATAGCGTGTTCTCAGTAGCTACTGAATCTCCCCCCCCCCCCCCCCCCCCCCCCCCCCACACACACACACACACACAAAAAAAAAGGAAATTATTGAAACCTAGCAATAAGAACTCTCTAAAGAACGAGAAAACCACACACCGACTTCACCATTTTTAGGTAGGGAAGTAGCAGTATGATAAACATGCATGAATTGTACTGGCTTCCCAAACCAACTAGGTATATGTGCACGCATATATTGCTTAATTAACCCTGTTAACACATACTCCCTCCGTCCAAAAATAAGTGTCTCAAGTTTGACAAAAAGTGGATGTATCTATACATAAAATATGTCTAGATACATCCACTTTTAAGCAAATTTGAGACACTTATTTTTGGACGGAGGGAGTAACAGTTTGGCTCACCTTGTCACATAAGTCGTGACCGCCAGTGCCGGCGCAAGGCTCCTGTCCTGCTCAGCAGCCGCCTTCTGCTGCCGGGCGGCGAGGCTCCAGGGGTGCATGAACCCGGTCGGGCTTGGCATGAACGCCGCCGTCCAACTGCTGCTACTCACAATGTCATGGAGCTTACCACCATGCCCTGCGCTGAGCATGTTCGCAGTGGCAGTACCAGCCAGCATGCCACTGCTCTGCACGAGACCGACATCGCCGCCACCTCGGCGACCGCAGCCGGTACCGGTAGAACCACAACCGCCGCCAGGAGACAAGGAGATGCCGAGGCTGAGGTCTAGATGGCTGCCGTCGAAGCATGTGCCGCTAGAGCTTGCTTCCTTTGCCACCTTGAATGTAGCCGCTGAGCTCTCTCGCCTAGCAAGAGGAGGAGGCGTCTCAAACGATATAAGATTCATCATGGCGATGGATTAACCAAGATCAGACTTTTGGTAGTAGAAGGAAATGAAACAGATTGATGTTGATCAGATTGGGAGTTGAGGTAGAAGGAAGCTAGGAGTGAGAAGAGAGCAGTGAGGACTGAGGAGCGAGTGAGCGAGCTGGTGAACAGAAAGATGGTGCTACCGGTGGAGAGGAGAATTAATATGTCGGTAGAACATAAGAGATGGTGCAGTAGTGGTTGAAGGATAGATCGACATGGGTGTACATATATGTGCACAGATATATAGATGTACAAGCTATAGAGAGAAAAGCTAGGGAGGGGGGCAATGTCGCAATGATTTCACACAAGATTTTGTAGAAAGATGGGAGTATCATCCTCATGTGCAAGAGATGATCAATACCATATCTGTGTACCCATGCTAGTGTAGTAGTTTCATCATGTTGTTTTGTGTGCCTAGATGCATAGCCATCACACGCAATTCTTGGGTGAGCGGACCTTATGCACCTGAGGAGAAGACGAGTGGTTTGGAAAGAATGAACGAATGTGTGAATGTACAAGTTCGAAAGCATTTTATACAACTACGGATAGATATAATGTTAGGTATTATGTGAGCTAACAAAATTAATTGGGTATTACTCCCTCAGTTCCAATTTATAAGATGTATCCAAAAAAATCTTATAATTTAGAATGGAGGGAATATATTTGAGTCTTTTTTAGAATCTTCATACGAATACGGAAATGTTGTATTCTCTCCGTTGATTTCAAGTTTTCCATGCATATAACCTGTGAGAGGCATGCATGCAACTCGTCATCCTTTTAATTGCAGGATCTGATGACCTTGTATGTTTCTTGTTTGGCATGGATGTGCGGCTGGTTGGCTGGTGCATGGTGGGGATGAGACCATCATCTCCTCCACCATGCACGGTGCAGTACTTGCTGTCCGTCCCCTTTAATTATTGCTTTGTAACCCTACTTTGCATGCATCGGGAAATTCCAAAAGGAACACACACACGCATGCATACATGCACATACACACGGACTTTGCTAGAGCTAGCCGCATCGAGTTCAAATCACGACGCACCAAAGATCGTATCATTTGCCAAAAAAGAACTACTCTTCATTTTTTTAAGGAAAAATATATAGTACTTTGGTTGGTTATTCTTGATTCTTGAACCGATATGCATGCACGCAAGTTTGTCTTGTCATGCATAATCTTGTGCGTAATCTGATTATGATCTTATAGGAAAATATTGTTCTAGGTTCTCGAAGATCAATTGTCCTTTGTGATCTTTGGTTTGGATACGGCGCGGTGATTATTGCACGTGTTCCTTACAATTATATAATTCTCGAGATGAGATTTGACGAGAATGAGATCTCTTTGCCTCCAAATTAACAAGCCGGGCAGTATCTGTCCAAATCAGAGGCTGGGGCTATGCTCCTATTTCGAAGAAAAAAAAATCTGCCCAAACTAGTTTTTATCTTGTGAAAAGAATCGCGGCCAGAATAATCAAGATCTAGAGGATATGTAGTGATCGAAAGTGTTGCAAATCGTTCTATAAAAAACAAAACAAAAGGTGTTGTCATATATATCTGCATGCTAACACTACAACTGTAAGGAAAAAAATAAACACTTGAATTTCGAATTTGAACCGTAATTTAAGCATGCACAAAGCCATATATGCATGATATATTATGCTAGCCTTGCTGGTACGATCCGGATCATTGATCTACCCCCTATGAAAAAAAAGACTTGGGGTCTGTAGCTAGCTAGCTTCATGAACCAATGATGCATGCACGTACGCGCGCGCATTTGTGGTGCCGTGCGTAGAATTATGCATGGATTGACGCGACGAAACGATTAGAAAGCCGTCGAGCGTGCAATCACTTGGTTATATTCGAGACACGTCGTGTCCAAATGATGCAAGTTGAGCGATGGTAGGGTGCTAAGCCTAAGCTATACCTAGCTAAACTTGCACGTTCATGCGTACGTGTGCACTCCACGCTGCTTCCGTGCAATTTGACAAATTTTGACCTTATTTGAATTTTGTACATAAAATGAATCTGAATACAAATAATTTCAATCTAAGCCTCCACGATCTGACCCTAAGCTTCGGCTATCTTTTGCCTCCATTTTAAAATAATAATTTTAGTAAAGATACGTGTTCCTAGAAAAGAAAAATGTTTCTCGTTAAGAAATTATTTCTCAAGACGCCAAAATAGTACATGTACATGCATGAACCTAGGTAACTAATTATGAGCATGCACTAATTACAACTTGGAACTCTAAGTCACCTGCTGATAACGATGATTATAGGAAATCTTGGTGCTATGATGAAAGACACATCAGAATTCGTTAAAGCTTGGAGACATGCGTGCGGCACCGTGTGAGCAACTTTGAAACGAACTTCTATTATATGTGTTCGCCGAATAAGGTTTCATAGAATATAATATGTTCATATATAGATACTTCCACCCAAGTAATTACGATTTAAGCTAACTAAGGTTCAGAGGGGACGATGATGATCATTAGTGAGGCTGTTAACGAGGCGACATGCCTACAAGAACATGATGATATATATCACTTTTGTTTTCCTTTTCTCACCACCTTTCGTGGCCCCCTTTCTCCCCTTTTGTTTTGTTCCTTTTATCGTCTTTCTTGCCTGCCTGGCTTACTTTCTTAATGTTGCCGATCCAAAGGGCAAAAGCTGGGACATTAGGGCATGCATTAGGGTATGAACAAAGGGTTAAAGCCGGGATTAGACCAAAAGGTGGCATAAAGGCTTTAGCTTTTCTGCATAGATGTGATATTCGTAGTATTTGCACATGCTCACCGTCGCTAATCAATAGTTTTATGTAGGATTTATGCCATGTTAATACCCGATGCATGCTGAATGTCCTGAACTCCTGATATATTCTGGGCTCCTTCCTCCAATCAGACATTTTGACATGACACGGGCAGAAAGGTGGCTTCACTCGTCGATCGGAAACATGTTTAACAAAAGCTACTGATGAAACCACCCAGTTAACAAAAGCTAGAAGCTGCCAGAAAGGTGATATGAAAGCTCTACTACCTGCAGGAAATAATACATCCAGGCTTACTCCGAGGTGAATGGATGGATACGTATACGGAGCTGAGCACAAGAATACAAGAGATGTGGGTACTGAGACATGGAGGTATGGATCAGCAGCTAGGCCATATTCCAAAGTTTCCAACCCCACAGGCCACAGCAGACACAAACGCACAAGAGAAAAGGGAAAGGCGAAAGGCAAGTTTGGCATCATTGCGTTGTTTAGATCCGGAAGAGACGCTAGTCGGGTCGGCAAACTTTTGTTTTTGCCACGATGGCGGTATATACTTTTCCACCCTATGCATTGTACTTGTACGTTTTGGGTCGTCAGAGTGGCACCGGATCCTCTTACGCACACTTCAGATTTCCGATGCATATATTAAGTCCCAATCTTGGTGCAGGCAGTTCCGTGGTCTATGAAGCACAGGCCATGAAAATGGAGACGCATATCTGGTATGTTGCACTACGGGAAAGCCACAAGACGCCGACGGCTAAATGTCGGGGCCGTCGGCGTACAGTCGAGCTAAGGAAGCCGCAAATGCGGCCGTCAGCATAAAAAGCCCGTCGGCGCAGCCCGACATAGGCCGACGACAGCCATCGGCGTCTACAATGCCGTCGGCGTACAAGGCCCTTTACGGTATTGATACGCTGACGGCCGATGTCGGCGTCTACTTTGATACGCCAACGGCGGCCGTCGGCGTCTACTTTTTTCTATTTTCCATTTAATATGAAATAATTCATATCATTAAATTCGTAAATCAAAATTTAACATATTAAATGTCTAAATCGATTAGAAAAATGAGAGGAATCCAAATATGACATCCATAAAATCTTTTTCACCATGCACATGACATTTTGAAACATATGTTTGGTACTTGCTTAATTAAAAAGTCATTTTTGACACTTAAAAATGGAAAATGATATTTACGAAAATATTTTGGAAATTGTTTTTGGCAACAATGTTTTCCATACCAAGACACCCCTATGTGTCAAGTATGGACACATTATCACAAACTATGGCATGGGGATGGCAATAACTTGGTCATTTGACGCGAAAGTTATAAATGTCTATAGATGATAAACCTTTTTATGAAGCATTTTTTTTGAAATATTTGTCAAAACTCAAGTTTATCATTTTTTATAGCAACTAGTACACATAAAATGTCTCCATGCTAAAGGAATTCATTTTTTGAGTATTTTCTCAATTTCTTTTATTTTTGTGAAAAAACGGTCAAAATATTTCAGATAAACCTAAACCTAACCGTAACTTCGATCCAACAAAAACCGTCAAAGATCTCTAAAGAAAGTATACATTTTGGATTTAAAAGTGATTTTTTCAAAAATCATGAACAAACTATGCGGCACTCGTAGTTCAAATCAGACCTACTTCCAGCGAAATCGGCAAGAACTTATCTGAAATGTTTGAAATACCTAAGTATGTTTTTATATCCAAACCCAAGGTTAAATGCACTTATAAGATGGTCTACTATTTTCTATCTATTTGGATGTTCGTCTTTCGGTGAGCCGTTTTGGTAGCTGCTTCACAAAAAAAACCTATTTTGACACTAAAAAAATGAAAAATGGGTTTTTTATTCAACGAAAACCTTAAACCCCTTAGTCAATACTATTCTACAACCAAGATACACCTGTGTGTCAAATATTGCCTCATTCCGACATTTTTTTCTATGTTAAATGTTATACCCTAACTCATTTCAGTCGAAAACCATACATCTTTGTACCTCGTAGCTCATTTCTGTAAAGGTTTTTTTATAAAAAACCTCCATAAATCATTTTTATAATTTTTTCCAGGTGGTAGGTCACATAAAAGGATGCCATGTGAAGGTTTTCCATTTTTTTTATTTTTTTGAATTAGTTATGTCTAACCCTAGCTCGAAACCGAGACCGTAAACCCTAACGATAAACCTAAACCTAACCGTAACTTCGATCCAACAAAAACCGTCAAAGATCTCTAAAGAAATTATACATTTTGGATCTAAAAGTGATTTTTTAAAAAAATCATGACCAAACTATGCGGCACTCGTAGTTCAAATCAGACCCACTTCCAGCGAAATCGGCAGGAACTTATCTGAAATGTTTGAAATACCCAAGTATGTTTTTATATCCAAATCCAAGGTTAAATACACTTATAAGATGGTCTACTATTTTCTATCTATTTGGATGTTCCTCTTTCGGTGAGCCGTTTTGGTAGCTGCTTCACAAAAAAAGCCTGTTTTGGCACTAAAAAATTAAAAATGGATATCATTTTTTGAGTATTTTCCCAATTTCCTATAACTATCAAGGTTTTTCTGATTCAAAAGATGATATGGATGAAATATTTGAATTCTTCTCATTTTTCTAATCGATTTAGGTATTTAATTTGTCAAATTTCGATTTACGGATTTAAAGATATGAATTATTCCATATTAAATGTAAAAAGGAAAATAATAAAGTAAAATTCATTTATTGTTATTTATTCGAAATATATTATTGCATAATCATTGTTACTTTACTAAAACAAATTTTTAAAATTTAAATAATGAAAAGTGTAACATCATAACTGAGGGGTTAATATGATTGATAGGGTACTAATATCAGTAAGTTCTAACTTCTCATTTGGAAGCTAGTTTGGAATGAACTCAAAAGTTAAATGTGCTTGGGCTGGGATGGGTGACCGAACGGGAAGTTTGACCAGGTTAAGTAACATATAATTAAGTGTACAATTAAGGATTAAGTATGTGACTAAGTTGAAAATTTCGAAATACAAATAAAAAGAATTTAAAAAGTTCAAAAAAATTCAAAAAATAAAAATAATCAGCACTGTATGGTGCACTGACGGAACGGCCGAATGCCGTCTTGTGGGTCCCACCATCACGTACGCCGTCGGCGTCTTGTGGGATTCCCGTAGTGTTGGATACAAAATACAAGAAATAGTTTAGCGAGATATGAGTGTATCTATTTTACTTGGTTTTTAGTTCTCCTCCAATTCATAGAACAATTCCTGCTTTTCAATTGAATGCAGACTCATAAAAATAATAGAGTGACAAACACACACAACAATAGACAAATAAAAAATGAGTAAAACTTCACAAAAGTGACCGAATAACTTCATTGAATGAAAAATGAATAAAACTTGATCTTACTTTTAAAGACCAACTGTTTTATTTACTATGAATAACGTTCTAATTACATCAATGTCCTTGAACCATCGATCGACCACTACCGGCGACAACGTCGCCTCTCCCTACTGGTGGTCAAAGCCAAAGTCATTGCCACTGAACCCTTGAAACGATCTGAAGTTCTTGACACCAAATCTCGGCGTCTTGCATGCACTGGAGAAATCCTAACCTCGCCGCCCCCCAAGGAGACGACATATTTTGCAGTGAGAGATGACGTTCTTGTTGATAGTGAGATGCACTTGGATAGTCTTGAACCTTCGATAGGCGTTGTGGAGTGTATGCACATGGGGGTTATGTGTGTGCATGTGTGGTCTTAAGTTATACTCAGGTGTCTCTAAGAGAAGTACACATGTAATACAAATATATTATTCATGTTGTCTAATACTACTTCCTTCCTTTCGGCCTTAATAGCACGCTATAACATATGTGGAAAGTCTACGTTAAATTTTAGTGAGTTTGCTCGCCATGGCGCTATTCGTGAAATAACATGTTATATCACGCTAAAACATCATAACTTTAGCACGCTATTTTTTTTCAAGCGCATTGATTCAAAGGCCTGAGTTTTTCAACATAGGAAGAAGAAGTTGTACGTGTTTATGATGAACTGCATTCTCTCGTTTCCTCTTGTAAATCGGAAACATGACATCGCTAATGTTGATGGTTCTCAATACGTAGTTTATGCTATGTTGGTGTCCCGAGAATGTTGATGTTAGAGTTCTAGACAATTAAAAAACCATTTTTATATGTGGTTATGCATATATTGTTCTGATATTTTTGGACTATATCCTTTATCCTTGTCAAAATCCTTTATTTATGGGCTATAATTCGTATTTTTTCAAAAACGTTGTTTAAAATATAGCACGCTATTAACACGTTATAGCGTGCATAGTCTTTGAAGGAGGCCGCTGCTATTTCTCTTAGCACGCTATTTTAAACCTTGAATACCATTTATGATGTCTAATACCACTACTGTATTCCTTACAATGTACCATGGCCCTACCTACTTCACGACCATACGGGGACGCGGGGTTCCTGGCCACTCACTAAGTCCGCCACCAACACCCACTACGCTACGCCAGCATCGTCACAAAACCCAAAACCCTCCCCATCCCGTCCAGCTGCCACCAGAAAAGAAGAACCAGGGAGGAGGACTGGAGGACGAAAAGTCCATTTGGAGCTCGTCCTACATAGAGTTCTTTTTTAAAATATTTTTCGAGTCGACATTTTAAAGTTTCAAAAAATTCCGAGAAAAATCCTAGATGTTGACATTTACGTGCTTCATAGTCCTGCGAATTTTCAATCCGAAATAGTTTGTACTCCGACCTACACAAAAATGACAAATTCTGTCAGATCTGAAAATTTCAAATCTGACACTGTTCACCGACTCAGATCAAGAAATTTGTCATTTTTACACAGTTCAAAATACAAAATATTTCGCATTGGTTTTTTGCACGCTGGTAGAACTGATAATTGTCTACAACTATTTTTTTTGTAGAATTTTTAGAAACATAAAAATATCAATTTCGCATTTTTTTTTAAACGGGCTCCATGGAGCCTGAGCTCCAAAACGCTGCCCCGTGCCGTTGCATAGGGTACGGGCGTCTTTCCCGCCACCGCACAGCTGTAATTCTCTCTTGATCCTCCACCTTCATCCCAGCTCCGCTCCTGATCATGGCGGCCTTGACTGCCCTACCGGCCGGCCGCCGCTCCCACCGATGCACGGGGACGGGGGGTCCTTCAAATTCCAGTTTCGGGGCAGCTTTAGCCTGCAGGCGAAAGGCCCACGGTATATATATCGGATTCAGATCGGAGATCTGTGTCTGATGAGAACGAAGAAGAATATCCATGCATCCAGCAGGCCCCGCGGCACAAGCCAAGGAATGCCATGATTCCAAAAACATGGGGTCAAAGCACGCGTGAAAAATATTCAGTCGAACTTGCTGTAGGCTGAAGGCTGTGAAGGGTTTCTATCTGAAATGCAAGCAGGGAACTAAGAGAACAATGGCCATTGCATACATAAAAATTGTGAGTTACTTAGGTGCTGTGACAATGATGGTAGATTACTGTGACACATTCAGAACTCTGCATAGAATTCTGAACCTGCTGGGAGTTTTGAGTACGTCCTGCCACGACTGCAAGTCCCAGTGGACCAACCTCGCACATCAATGATTGGAAATACTTGACCGTGCTAGACTGGAGAATGATATTGAGTGCTGGTTCTCTATATTCAAGTGGGAAATGTATTCCGGTTTCTGCTCTGCTGAGGAAAACAGGGGGTTTCAATTGATATGATGACCCCGCAAAAAATTCTTATAGTGAATCAATATATCGACGGGATTCGATACTGTCGACATGCAAAAGTCACCCAAAATTCAAAAGGGAACAAAAGTCATAAAGTTGAATTTACAGAAGTCAAATTTATCGTACATAGCGACAAACTGCAGTCTCTCCCAAACCAGTGTTTATAAACTCCCTACAGAGAAGAAAATCCACTTTGGTCCTTGAACTCTTTATGAAATTCACATTTCATCCTAAAACTCTTGCTTGGTCCTGAATGAATCTTGAACTCTTGATTCGAGAAAAACGGTGGCGTGGACCGCCCAATGGCTCGCTCGCTTGAAGATGGCCGGGCAATTGCGCCTTCCAAACTTAAAGGAAGGAGTCTAGTATAATTAATCGGCAACACGATTCCTTCAACGATCACGACGATGGTGGATGTCGTCAATGAGTGTGACGATGACGTTAAGCTTAGATGCGGATGCATTGGGGCACGGGTGAGCGGGGTTGGGGATGGGTCGGACCAACGAGCTTGAGGGACGATGCAGAAGGAGAATGTTAAGTGGGACATGGTGAGTGCTGATGTGGAGAGGTTTTGATATTTAGCGTCCATGTAGGATTTTACTCGATGAAACGAGTAGGTCCAGATATTGTTCTGGTTCGGTTTACCCATTTTATTTTATGGTGCCTCGTGTAACAGTTTTTCTCGGGTTTGATGGTTTTTCTAGACTAAGCATAAGTTATAGTACAAAATAACTTCAAATTTAGGGACAAAAAGCAGACTTTCTTTCCCTACAAATGGCATGCAAACCAATCAGTTTCTCTACAGAAATTATGTTATTGACAAACGATCTTAGATGTTTTTCCAGTTTTTTTTTTTTTCGAGGAAGATGTTTTTCCAGTTTCAACATGAAAATCTAGTGGCAAAATGAAAACTTTACTTGTGGTTGGGAGCATCGGAAACTACAAATGGCTCCCTAGCTTCAGGGAGCTCGTTTTTCTTCAAAATTTCGAAATCCACATTATTTACTTTCAAAAAATCGGAAAAAATGCTATAGATAGACAGTCTTGTGGTCTCCAATCTTGCATAATCTCAGCCCAAAATTCGTTGTTTTACGGGATACACAAAAAAAGACTATCAGGCAAAATTTAACACACAATGGTAGATCTCAACATTATCTAAAATCTAAAACTAAAAAATCTTAGAGGATTTTTAAACATAAAAACTGTCAATTTTGAATTTTTCAAAAACCGAGCTCCATGGAGCTCGGCCTCCAAAACGCCACTCTTGGGAGCAATTGTTACATTAAATACAGCCATTACAACATTCAAAATAAGAGGCTGATCATGTAACGCAATGGCTTGTATACAACACCCACGAAGACCACAAAGCAGAAGATTGGATTGAACTAGCAGATTCAAATGAAGAACTACAACAAAATGTCAAAGCTACAGATCAAATCAACAATAATTCTTAGAAGCCGGCAACATACATATAAAAAAGAACAGACATTGTTGTTACATCAGGAGAAGGCAACATTTTGCTCGTAAATCCATTTAGTAGTAAATGATGAGCATACTAAACATCATACGTCATTACTGAATGATACCGAGCAGTTAATCCACAATTCTTAAGCACTCGTGGGTAACGATCAGTATAAAGGGTTGAAACAAGGCAACCGTAGATAGTAAAACCCCACCACCAAAAACGGCCTTACAGAGAGCTACTACAGAAGTAGATCATGTACCAGCCGGCAGCCATCTTTACTTAACACTGGTTCTATCATGGCAAATTAGGCTATCTAATGCAAAAAAAAAAAAAAAAAAAGAAAAAAAAAAAAAAAGTCTCTCGAGTTCCATTTAGTGAAGGAAATGGTCTGTGCACGCTTCAACATCCTTTTCTCGAAGAAGTTTCTATCAAAACTAACGGCAATCATAAGGAATTTCTGGTGGACAGGTGTACAGGAGGATAAAACCACTAGAAGCTTGTGCCTTAGAGCGTGGGCTGATATTTGTACTGCAAAAATATTGGTGGTCTTGGTGTTAGGAATTTGCAGGCACTTAATCAAAGCCTAATCCTCTCGGCGGCTTGGAGACTTGCAAAGGAGCCACACAGTCAACTAGCTCAGATTCTTAAAGCAAAATATCACCATGATACATCCATCTGGAGAGCCAAGCCGAACAAACCAAAATCTGCCTTTTGGGCTGCAATTCTTAAGGTAAAGCCTCTTTTAATATCAGCCACTATTTCTCAAATTGTTGATGGCAGCAGCTCCATCTGGAGCTCACCCTGGTTTGTGGGTTGGGAAACTATCTACGATCACCTTATTATACAAGAACAACCTTTTATCTATCCTGCCACGGTTAAGGATCTCTGGATTCCAGGTCAAAAGTGCTGGAATGCTAGATTAATTAATTCTCTGTTCAGTTTAGAAACAGCTAATGCTATTCTTCAAACTCCTATAATTAACACAGCTGGTCAGGATACTTTGGTCTGGACACTAACTCCTGCAGGTCAACACTCCTCTAAAAGTGCATATACACACTGTTTCAACAACCTGCAGCTTCCTCCAAGGCAGCGACCAAAGACAGTTCCGCAACAAACAATTGTTCTTCTTAATCAGGTTTGGCAAGATAAACAAATGGCGCCAAGAGTTCAGACCTTTGCCTGGAGGCTTCTAAGGAAAGCTCTTCCTACTGGTAAAAGGGCGAGTAAGTTCTCTAAGCATATTAAACAAAACTGCTCAAGGTGTGGCAATGTTGAAGATGAAATGCATATGCTCTTTCTCTGTCCCTTTTCTAAGGCTGCTTGGTTTTGTTCACCTTGGTTCATTAAAACTGAATTTCTAGCTGCGAATCATCGCTCTATTCCAGACATAATTCAAGCGCTGCTTAATTTAGGGCACCCGCAGATTAATCTCACCTCCCTGTACACTTTTTTGTGGTGTCTTTGGAAAGCTCGGAACGATGCACTTTTTTGCAGGAAACATTGTAGGCCTACTCAGGTGTTTGCGGCATCAAATGCAATCATTCGGGCTACCAAACTAGAAGCTACAGCCTCCACTGAAGATCACAGTCCAACTCAGGGGGCAAAAACAGAGGAAGCAATAGATGTTGATGCGCAATTGCAGGCTGCGCCTTGCCAGCAGATGATTTCCTTTCCAGGAGCTACAATTAGAGACGTCTCCAACATCCCAGGAACAATCATCTTCTCTGATGCTGCATGGTCTTCAGGATATAATGGCCAGCCGATGCCTGCTGGCATAGGTATCTACATACAAATTCGTGGCGACAGGCCTTGCTCCCGGGTTAGCGTCTCGGCCATCTCGCCGCCAACCTCATCAGCAATCGAGGCGGAAGCGTTTGGGCTGCTGCTTGCAGTCAAACTTGCTGATATTCTACATATTCAACGACCAACTTTTCTGACGGACAATGCCACTTTGGCAACAACTGCTGCCAAACGGGATCTCCTCCACACTCCAGGACACTGGGCAATCAGACCACAACTTGCTGATATGGTAGCAACCACTTCCTTCGATGATTCGAAGGTTTTTCATATATCAAGAAGTCTCAATTTTAGGGCACATCATCAAGCTAGACTTGCTCTTAAGCTTCAGAGTAGACCATTTTCTTTCAGGTGCTTAGGTACAGCCAACAGAGCTTGTCTGAATGCAAATGTAACTACACAGTCTTGTGTGTCCCAGTGCACGCTATTCCTTGTAAAATGTTGCTAGATCAATAAAGTTCTTATGTGTTAAAAAAAAAACAGTCTCAAGCCAGGATGGCCTGCCCAGGGGCACGCTTAGCAATGAGACCATGGATACCAAGCAGCTGCACAAGTGACAGTAGAAGCAACAGTATGAGATTGTGTGGTACTTACACAGACTTCATAATACAAATATGACATTCAATCAGCAAGCAGATAGAATGTAGATATAACAGCAACCAACGTAAGGATTATAAAGTTCAAAATACTTTATATGACAGAACAATTATAACAAGCAATAATCATGTAAAATACTACTATACCAACATAAGAGCATTGAAATTCAACTTTTTCTAATCTTACGATCAACTAAAATAGCAACATGAATATTTTAATGCCAAACAAACACACAACAAAATCAGAATATATCATGCCACGTACAGGACAATAAACTGAAGCACATAACCGAATTAAAACCAAACAGTAAGGACATAAAATGCAATTAAGAAACAAACATAAGCTCATTCAACTTCAATATCTTTATATTGCACAATTTAGTAGGATAGAAGTAGAACTGAAGCAAACATTAAGAGTATAGAAAGGAACAAATTTATCACCTTACAATTGACACCATCAGGCACGATTCTTCCCTCACTCTTGTATTTGATATAATCTTCGGTGTTTAACTTGGTAAAGCCCCTGAACAATTGAGAACAAATTAGCAATGCCATAAACAAGTCGTCTGACAGTATTTCAATAACACAATGAACAAACAGCGAGTTGAAAAGGCACACAACATATTTCACACTTACCACTTCCTGCCGCGGATGATCTTTTGACGGCCAGGGAACTTGAACTTGGCACGGCGGAGGGCTTCTTCAGCATGAACAACATTGCTGTCCTTGCAGCGCACCGAAAGGAGGACTTGGCCAATGGCAACACGAGCACAGGTACCCAGAGGCTTCCCAAAAGCACCCCTCATTCCAGTCTGGAGCCTATCAGCCCCGGCACATGAAAGCATCTTGTTGATACGAAGGACATGGTATGGGTGGACCCTGACCCTCAGGTGGAATGCTTCCTTGCCAGCATTGTTAATCATGTACTTGTTGCAAGCAATACGGGCAGCCTCAAGAGCCTCGCTGGAGACGTTCTCCTTTTCCCAGCTGACCAAGTGGACGCAGGAGGGGAACTCATCCACTCCCTTCTTCTTCATGCCAGTATCATACTGCCTGATCTTCGGGTCAGGGACACCACGACAGTACCTTGACTTGGGGTATGGCTTGTTCTTGATCTGGCGGCATGGACGGATCCACACAGGGTCATGGGTGTGCAGCTGAACACCCAAATTTTTCAGCCAAAAATATCATATATAGTGTATAGGAACATATGTACGCTAGTGGTAAGTCACAACATGTATATCTACGTTTCCTGTCTAAAATGGGCTCAAACTTCCACATGAGAACTTGGCGTTCACGTCCATGCAACCCAGCTAGCTGAGAGCAACAAGGCCCAACCGAGCCATGTAGCAAAGCAGGGACTCATTCCGCCTAAAAAAAGCAAAGTAGCCACACATGGACATGCAGCGACCAGATCAAAAGTAAAAAAGAGAGGAGCAAACACAGCCCCAAAAGAGAGGAGATACTGTTGCTAAAATGACTAATTTGTGCTTTATTTGCGTGAAGGTATGGACCATTTTCAGTTTTTCACCTTTACATTTTCAGTTGGTTGTATTTTGAACACCCAAAGTTAAATTTCTGGATCCGTCCCTGTCTGGCGGTAGCACCTAGCAGGACCTGGTGAGGAACAAAGGACCAAAATTATAAGAAATCAAATGCAATACACATGCAGGCACACAGTTAACAGCATTAAATATTAAGAATATTTTTTATAACCAAAGAGATCAAGCTCAGATCCACCTAAGAAAATTAGAAAGGGGTGATCAGAGACAAACTAGTCAAATTGAAAGACACGTCAGAAAGAAGCTTCTCTAGTAAAATTTCTCTTTAAGCATATACAGTTTATAAACACTATCAAGTGTGTGCTGAAGCTGACAACTAAATTAAATAATAACATTGTAGTCATAAGCATTCCATAGACAGCAGCACAAGTAGAAATCAAGTTAATTAATACATCTCGCAAATTTCTATCATTTACGTATTCTAAAAATATTTCAGGGACCCTACTAGTTACCGCCTTAACCAATGAAATGTGTACAACAGGTAATGCTTAGTACTTAATACCAATGTTAACCGAAAAAATCATGAAATTAAGTGAAAAAGATAACAGCACAGGCAGAAAACCACCATCATATTCCTTTGAGACACAATAATTACAGCATACAAAATATTTGAAACCTAACAACATAGGCATTCTAACTTCTGCCAAATCATCTTACAGGTATGATTCACATAATACTAGACCCATGAATAAAAATATCAGAGGTAGAACAGCGTATACTGCATGTATCACAGCATGGGTTACAAATTGAAAATATACACATCAAGCAGAAATGACCTAAAGAGCAAAATTTCGAATGCAACCCCAATCCCCTTTTTACATTACACCGTTATTGTAGTTTCCAAAAGGTCGAAAACAAAGCTAACACAATATTAACAAGATTGATGTTACAAATTTATCTAGACAACATAGCTGATCAAAACCGCATAATCTAGAGCACACAATAAGGAGAAAAAAACATTCTCTACAAACCATAGTAGCACGTTACCGTCAAGTTGTCTACTGAAAACAGAACCCAGATTTGACAAGTCTAACAGAATGATCATGGCATCGGCCTAACTTTACCAGAACCATTTACGCACAGAGATGGTAAGCACCGGTAAAACATCAACCTTAAGCGAGAAAAAAAAACGAACTAGTTCGCAAGTGAGGAACGGAGACAAAAAAAAACAAGTAGAAATCAACTCACTCGCAAATTTCGGTCACATAAAGGTTCTCCACAAATTACAGGTATCCTACATGCTCTACAGCCTCAACCAATGAAGTGTACAAAAGGTAATAATTAATACCAACGGTTACACAAACAAAATTGATGGAATGAATTGACAAAGATAACAGAGCTTGAAAAAAAAAAAACACCATAGTATTCCTCAGACAAGACAATGTACAGTAGCACTTTGCACACTTGAAAAAAGAACTACAGCAAAGATCACATGGATAATCCAACTTCTGCCAAATCCTCTTACAGGTATGATTCACATAATACTAGGCCCATGAATAAAAAGAATCAGGGATAGAAAACAGTGTATACTGCATGCACGACAGCATTGTTTACAAATCGACAGTCACAACATACACATGAAGCAGAAATGACCGCAAGAGCAAAGTTCACTAGACACCATGCCAACCCTAAGCCACATTCTAGGGGACACCGTTACTGGGGTTTCTACAAGATTGAGGCAAAATCAAACACAATATTTAGGCGACAGAGTTGACCAAAGCCCCATAATCTACAGCATACAGCACGGAGAAAAAACGACATTCACTGTGAACCTTTGTAGCACGTTACTGACGAGGTGTCTACTGAAAATAGATCTAGAATTGGCAAGTATAACGGATTGACCATGGCATCCATCAAAATTAACCCGAACCATACACGCACAGAGACGGTAAGCACCGGGAGCTCATCATCGGTAGGCAACAAGTAAAAAACCTAACTAGGTCGGGACCTCCCGTCGCGTCGTGTCGCATCGACATTGCACGCAGGAGCACGATCAGGCAAGACACAGGCACGGAGACAAAACCCTAGCGCACGGCCGCAACCACTCGTCGCACGAATCGGAACGTCGCGAGGCTACACGAACAAGCGAGGAAAGGAGGGGGAGAAGGGTGTGAAAGGGATTCGAGCGATCTTACGTCTCCCCATGGCGAAGACGGTGGCGAGGCGCCGGACGAGGAGGCGAGGACGAAGGCGGAAGCGACGGCGGCGGCGTGAGGAAACACGTGAGCAGTAGGGCTCAAGGGGAGGTTTTGTTGACGGGTCGGGACTCGGGGGAAGGAATGTCGTGGCGCCTGATTTTACTCCGCGCTGGACTTGGGGCCCCGCGCCTCGTTTGGCTGGGCCGAGTAAAAAAAAAAGACCGGTTTACGGGCCCCGTGCACGACGGCGACTCACTCGACACGATCAAAGTAAATCGGTAATCTCTAAAAAAAAAAAAAAAACCCTTTGCAAGCGTCACCTAACAATCGCTCTCGTCGTCCCAAGTGTCACCCTCTCCTTCATGTGGTCCTTGTGGTTATTTTCATGTCCTCCAAGTGTCGCATCCAGATTAAAAGTGGGAGGGGTGAGAGAGAAAATGATACGGGAGGTGGGAGGACAATTTTCCCTTTATTTTGCAAAACCGAAACTTTAAAATGAAATATCTTGAAAATCGTTGATCCAAATTACGAACCGTTTTCACTTTTGATCTCTCGTGTCGAGATCTTCAAAACTAGATCACATGTTGATAGGTTTCGACAAACTTTTTTTTTACATTCGGTAGCACGTGGTTGTACATTCGGTAGCACGTGGTTGTACATTTTCAGATTTTGTACATCTCCAGTTTGTATATCTCCAAATTTATACATTTCTAGTTTTTTGTACATTCGGTAGCACGTGGTTGTATATTTCCAGTTTGTACATTTTCAATTTTTGTACATCTAGTAGCAACGTAAGTATACATCCCGTAACAACGTGTATGTACATCCTGTAGCAACGTGTATGTACATCCTGTAGCAACATGGTTGTACATCCTGTGTAGTTTTGTACTCGCTATTATGCGTACTTTGTACAGCATCCCCTGTGTATTCTGTACTCCCAGTTCTATTACTTTGTACACCTTATTTTTCTATACATCGGTTGTTATATCTGTAGTTCTGTATAGGTTTAGCCATCGTGCAATGTTGGAACGATCGGAAATACTCTCTCTCGGATGTACATGTATGCATGCACTGCATGGGGCGCCAAGGCATCGTACGAGCGCGGGTCTGGATAGTTTCGTTCATGGACGCAGACGACCGATGTACATCCGGCCGCGTAGGGGTTTCAAATCAAGGACTCCCTCCTGGACGTACGTCCACGCGTACCAAATCTGTACATCCGGCCGGACGCACGGAGCAACCTGCTGATCGATCGCCCGGCCTCGTACGCGTTGGCACTCTCACGTGCGGTCAGCCTGGCCGAATCGGATCGATCTGGCTGTCACGCCCGCGGCCGGGCTGGCCAGCGAAGTGGAGTAACAAAATTTGATTTCTCCACCTTCGTATGCCGTACCGAACTATGATTTCGCTTTTCACACTCTCGCTCTCACTCGACACGATCAAAGTAAATTAATCCTCTCCAAAGACCGGGGCGAAACCCAACAGGATTTACATGACACACATGTCGCCTGCAATGGTGTTTCGACTAGGAAATTTAAGTTCTGAATTCAAAAGGTCTACCAACAAAAAAAAAGTTTTTCTTCCGTAAATTAAATTAAATATCCAAATTTTGAATTGTGATTCATATAAAATTATGTTGAAAACGATCAACAAAGTCAAACATCAAGTGATCCCGTTGGTGCCTCTCGATGGTGGATTGTCACGAAAAAGTTAGTGCGCGATGACAAGAGAAGTGGCTGCACAACATGCGAACGTCAGAGATGAGCCAACAACGATGAAGAAAGGCAGGGGCGTACCCACGTTATGATTGCAGGGGTCCTAGGACACCCGGTAAAAACTGATTGCTTTGCTATATTTCATTCATTTCTACAGTGTGCGACACCTACAACTTTAGGTTAATAAATGTGTGACTTAGACATTTACACCGGATCAATTTTGTTCTAGGCCCGTCCCTAGATAGGGCGGCACAAAAACACTCGAAGTAGGAGCAAACATTTTGGGGAGATAGGCTTTCCAACATCAATTATCTAGGGTAACACGTACAATGGGCTATTGGAATTTGACATGTAGGAGGATCTTTCTGGATTGAAAGATTTTCATAGAAGTGACATAGTATTATTATTTGTAATATTTTTTCTTTTGAGCAAACAAATGATATATATAGCTATAAATGTCTACTGATTTTTTTATTTGCACCTTCATGTCATAAAAATATTAGTAAATGATTAGACATCACCGAGAAAGAATTATGTGCTTCTGTATGCATCTTTTCCCTCTTCAAAATCGTGCAAATATTACATGGAACGAACAATAGAAATGCTTTCAAAATATTTTGTTGATTCTCCTGGCACATGTTGCTCACGTTTCTCCATCTCTTTGGACTTTTGCGCTAACTAGTCGGTGCATCAAAATTCAATAAAAAACATTTGCATGGGAGGTGTTCAAATATGTTGCTCGGTCTTCTTTCATCGGTTCAGATTATGGGGTGCAATGGCTAGTGCATCCAATTCGGTAGTTTTTTCATACAAAAATCAGATAGTCTGGATCTTACATTTTTTATGTTCATGTGTTTTTAAAATCATAGTTAGGTCCTAAATAAAAATTTCTTGGTAAGTTACTCTAGATAAATAAATCATGACACTTTGCCACAAGCAAACGCAAGGTGTTTATCTTTTTTTTCAATCGAGGTTTAATCATTCAAGGTTGTATCATTACAATCTTGCATAGCCAGGTTTGACACGCAGGTTGGCACTACGCACGCATAGCCCACGCTCAACTCTCTACGATCTACCTGAGGAATTTCATGTCACGGCGATGGATTTTCACAAATTTGACCTCTGATGCCCCACGTTGTCAGGTACCGAAAATCATACTCGTCTCTACCGCTTCCATTCCCACCTGCCTTGATCGCTTGTATTGCAGGTCACAATTCAGCTGGAAGTGTCCATGTTTCTCCAATTATGTTAGAGCAAGTCTAACAGACCCCTCAAAGGGCCCAACCCCGTAAAATAACTGCCGATATACGGGGTTGGGCTCTACCCGGCCGTCTAACAGACCCCCTAAATCGGGCACCCCGGACGGATTTTTACAAGTTTCGTTACGGGGCGACAAGTCGCCCCCTACTTGTGCGGGGTGAGGCGCGGAATACAGGCCCAACCCCTCTTCCTCCCCTCCACCGCGCGCGAAGCGATTCAGCGAGCCCAACCGCCGCCGCCGCCGCCCGATCTCCTTCGCCCCGCCCTCCCCGGCCACCACGCGGCCCGATCTCGCCGGAATGGACCTTCCGCAAGCCCCTCCGACCACCGGCGATGCATCACCGTCGTCAGGGGTGGTGAATGTCACCGTCGGCGTCGTGGAGGATCAGCCGAGCAACGGCGACGTCGCGGCCATTATCTCCGCCACCATCCCATCGAAGAGGAAGAGGATCCCGAAGGTCTACTTCGAAGAGGCGGCGGCCGGTGCTGCGCCGGCTGCGACCCCTGCGGCAGCCGCGAAAGGAGGCCGGGTGAAGACGAAGGCGGCGGGGCCGAGGGGTGCCCAGCCGAAGGCGAAGAAGCCAACCACCCGCGTCGGCCTCGCCGCCCCACCGTCCAAGGCCGCCACACTACCTGCTGCCGTTCCGCCCGCGCCGACGCCACCCGTCGCCGACGCCCGCCAGGTGCTCGACCATGAGCCCACTTCAACCTACATGGATATGCTCAACGCTGGAACGGTGGACCTGGACGCCGGCATTGGTGCGTTCGATGAGGAGCTTCATGGCGAGGAGTATGGCGATTGAAGACGTGACATTGGTCCGTGCGTGGGGTAAGGTGGGAATGGATGCGTGCACCGGCACAGACCAAACCGGCAAGCGTTATTGGCAGCGCATTGAGGATGTTTACCACCAGCTCAAGCCTCGCACGAAGAGTATGGCGGATCGATCCTACCGCTCCCTTGAAGGCCGGTGGAACACGATCAAACCTGCTTGTTCTCGTTGGAGCGCTGCCATGGACCAAGTGGCGGATAATCCACCAAGTGGATGCGTTATGGAGGACTATGTGAGTTTTCTAAATTAGTTCTTGTGCAAACTATGTGTTATTGATGTGCAAACATCACACTATATTGTTGTGATGTGCAGCCCAAGTATGCTCAACTGCGGTACAAAGACATGGCCGGCTCCAAGCATAAGGAATTTCAGTTTCAGCATTGCTTTTCATTGCTTCAACACCTTCCCAAGTGGCAGTTAAGGGACCAAGAACCAAAGTGCAAGAAGGAGGCAATGCTCAACATGGATGATGAAGAGGAAGACATGAATGGTAGAAACAAAGGCAAGCCCGAGGGCAGCAAGAAAGCGAAGGAGAGGCAGAGGTTAGAAGGCGAGGCAACTAGCATCAAGGAGAAGATGGATCAACTCATGAAGTCAAAGAAGGCATTAGCATTGAAGACATTGGAGACCAAGCTAATCATCACCGAGAAGAAGAAGGAGGTGAAGCTTGCCAAGGTGGAAGCTAGGCGGGAAGATGCAAAGCGCAAGGCCGAATTGGATGCTAGGATGTTGGTACTCAAAGAAACCAAGGCGATGAAGGAGCTCTTGGCCGAGGAGAAGGAGATCATGATGATGAACACCAAGGACATGGACGAGGATCAGCTGGCGTGGTGGAAGGAGACCAAGGCCGACATCATGACGAGGAAGTTGCGCGTCAAGCTCGTGCGGCAAGCGATTGATGGTGGATCGCGTTGATCGCGTTGGTGGTGGCAACACTTTTAGGAACCTCCATGGCTAGAACATAACTAATGATCGTTGTGATGTAGAAACTATGAATTAAGCATCGCATGTTTTGCATTTGCCATGTTTGATCGGAAAATAGTTGTCAAAATAGGTGTGCAAAACCCTGTTTTTACGGGCCGAAAACTCGTCCGAGCTAGCAGACCCCGTATCCCCACCCCGTATTCTGTTTTACGGGGTGGGGATACGGGGTCTGCTAGCTCGGACGAGTTTTCGGCCGGTGGAAAGTGAATACAGGGCCCTCTACTCGCGTTATAAGGGGCAGAAAAATAGGGGGTCTGTTAGACATGCTCTTAGAACCTACAATCTGATGTATTCATCGTCACAGCGTCGCTAGTAAGGTTACATTAGCTTCTAGAGCTGGATGTACAGTTATCAGCCTGTAAGGTTCTTGTCATGGCATGGTCATTACTAGTCGATTTCCGGGAGGCGCTAACAAATTGTATCAGGATTCAGGAGTAGTTCAACAAACAACATAAGATGAGCTAGATAGCACCAAAACACGAGGAACACACAGATTGAGTGTGCAGAGATGTCATCCAAACCATCATCACCTCGTTCCACGGAAACAACAGCTGCACACAAGCATCAGAGATTCAGAATTACTCCGAAACGGTGGTATAACTACTGGAAGCTGCTGCCACGGCCATTCTGAATTTCTAAGTACATTTACCAAAAGGGAGCACTAGTTCTACACTTACTGCTACAACTACAACTACTGCCGCTACTAGTTAGCTGTTGCTGCCAGGCAGAAGAACTACTCTACATGGCCGGAATCTGCTTCGTCCACGACCGGAGACCCCACGGCAGCGCTGGCACGTATCTCGGATGCGAGGCTCCTGAGAGACTCGATGAGGGGCGCGAGCTCTTCGTCGCTGCAACCCCTCCTCCTCGCCGCGACGCAGTACGCTGTGACGGCGGTGGTGACGGCCAAACCGGCGGCTTGCACCATCAGCAGCCGCCGTCGGTTAAGCGACCCCCGTTGCACCTGCAGATGGAGAGAAGAAACCGAGGATTCAATCTACAGTTGGTATTTGGCAGGCATCGCGAATCTGGGTGGCATCTGAGCCGGAGACGCACCCTGCCGGCGGGGCGGCTGGGTCCGGGGACGTCCGCGGGGAAGAGGCGCCGCTTCGCCTCGCTACGCGGCTCTCCGTCGAGGAGGCGCTTGCCGTTGCGATACGCGGAGGTGACTGTGTCCATGGCCGTAGCGGGGGGAGCTGGCGCTGTGGGAGTGCGGCGTTGGGGGGAAAGATGGCTCGAGCTTTCTATGCCGCCGTTTCGTTTTCGCGGGCTCCTGAATTCGGGTTTCAAACTATGCGCGCCAAAATTTCGCTCGTGTAAGATTCCCCTATGGATTTATGGGGCCCTCCTGCAGATTAATCGGCCATCAAAACTAAAGCAACCTGAAAAGTTATCCGTGGTGTGTAAATTCTGACGGGATTACTGAAGTTTGGTGCGAACTTTGGAGAAATTTTACAAGAACGGTTGAAATTTCGTTTCTAGCAGGTCTAAATGTGCACAAATTTGAACAACGGTCCCGACCAGCATTAAGAAATCTTTACAGCAAAACATTTTTTGAATGACATTTACAACAAAAGATGTATACATGGTGCAGGTACATACTGGAAAAAATGCACCATCAATTGTTCAGTTTCCCCTATCTTTTCCATAGGTTTTAGATAACAATATTTTCCATAGCTACACATGCATAATCGTCAATACTCAGCTACTAGCCTCCACCAGGACAACGAAATATCAGCTGCAGAAAACAATCATGTAAACAGCAGTCTCAGATACATTAACCACGGCACGCTCAGATATATTAACCGAATGAAGAAAACGACAGCTGACAAATCAACAACGCCCATTTCTACACCCTTGACAGTCGATTTCCCAGAGGCATTTACATTTTGCATCAGGAGTAGTTTAAGAGACAAGATAAGATGAACAAGCTAGCATCAAAACACGAGGAATGCACACAAATGGCCTTTCCAGAATATCGACTGGAGGTCTGGAGCTTAACCATCATCACGTTCCAGCGGAACAAAACTACACGAAAGCATCAGAGATTCAGAACTAGTGGTTCCCGGCACAGCGATATAACTAGGGGCAATCTGAACTGGAATGGATTGAATCGAAACGATTCTTATGTCGGATGGCTCTAGATCATATCTCAAAGTTTGGAAGTATTGTATGCTATGTTTTGCATTCTCATGACTTGACTGTCGAATGCCAAAAGGGTAGACAAGAGCTGGGATCGTAACACCTAGTACACAAGAAAACAATCTCGGGGACTTGGCCCAAGGGCGATCCGGCATGTGCTGTTTATTAATCCTGTGCTTTGTTCCTTACTTTTATGTCGGATGGTTTTAAGCCTTATATCAAAGTTTTTAAGTATTGTATGCTATGTTTCTGTGATCTTGTGACTCGACTGTCGAACACCAAAATGGTATACAAGAGCTAAGGTTGCAAAGTATAGTAAACAAGAAAGTAAACTCGGGGACTCGGGTCAAAATGATCCGGCATTCAGCAAATCTTGTTAAAACTTGCAAAAATAGAGTAGCAACCCTTAAAGCTTAAAAATATATATTACATCTACACCCGGCATCCCGGGGATTTAACGATTTGAGTTTTTCTAAGTTTAAACAGCAGCGCCAGAGGTACTCGGATCTGTAGAAGGAACGCGAGTCTCGGCGGCTACCTCGGCTCCGGTCTCCGCGGTTATGCCGGCGACGGTGTCGGGAGCCGGATCGGCTTCGATTTCCTCATCAACCTCCTCGTCATCTTCGCTCCCCTCTTCTTCTTCGTCGTCGGAATCCGGGGGACCCTCAACAAAGTCATGAATCGGGGCGTACTTGATGAAGGAGTATGCCCTATCCCGGCGACGCTGGATGAGTTCTGGATCTGTTGTCCATTTTGAGCCGGCGCACATCGATTGGAGCGCGTCGAGGTTAATCGCTTCATACCAGGAGAGGACGTAGATCAGGGCCTCGTCTGCACCAACTCGGGCGGCATATGCCCGTCACTCCTTGAGCCATTTCTCCAAGCCTGTAGCCACCGGGATAGCTCATCAACCAAGGCCGGGGTCTGGGCACTTGGCTAGAGAACCCGGTACATGCGGATAGCAGCATCAAGGAGACCAACTCCGACAGCTTTCAGGGGCGACAGACATGCATTCAAGGCCGTCAGGTGGTCTTCAATGTTCCACTCTTCCGAGATCAGGCCAGACTCGGCTCTCCTTTGTCGGGCCTTGCGAGTAAGGTTATTCGCGGCAGGCTGAGAGTGGGGGAAGTTCCCTGAGAAAAGAATGGATAACACCGGAGTAAGCTACATGACGGCATGCATTGGATGTCGGGTAAAGACAAAAGAGCAAAAGAGGATTACTGTCCATCTCCCTGTTGATCCTGGCGAGCTCCGTCAACCATATCTCGGTATTACCCTTGAGGGTATGAAGTTCTTGCTGGGCCGAGGTAGCACGGAGCTCGGCTTGCTCTTGTGATTCCTTGAGTTTCTGGGCCTCATCTACCCGGAGCCGTTTTTCCTCGGCGGCAGTTTTCTCAAGCTCGGCATTGTGACTCTGCACCTTTTCAAGCTCGGCCTGCAGCCGGGATACCTCGTCCCGTTCCTTCTTGAGCTCGGCCTGGTGTGCGTCGTCACGCTCCTTCCGTTCGGCTGTGCCGAGATGGCAGAGTCAGCATATAAAAATTGACGCAAGTGCAAAATAAAGCACAGAGTGTGAATTACTCTCGAGGGCGGAGATCCGCTTCAGCAGTTCTTCAACCTTAGCCTCCGTTCCGACTATTCATGTCAGCAAAAGAAAAGAAGTTAGAAATGAGATCAAGATAGCTGTGCATAACTGCTATGTCGGCAGGACAAAAGGGTACCTCGGTTGTTCAGCTCTGTTTGCAATTGTTTGTGCTCGTCGGAGAGCTTCTTGTGCGCCAGCAGAAGTTTGTGCTGCAGCCGAGTCCGAGTGGTCGTGCAAGACTAAAAAAAGGAAATATTAGTATTATTTGTGAAGATTCGCGCCGCGTAATCTTTACTCGACCGACTTTCAACTACTCGACCCAAATCTCGGGGACTGGAGATAGTGGATATCTTTTATGAAAAAGGCTAACCGAGGAATCTTTACTCGGCGGTGTTTACCTCG
Source organism: Puccinellia tenuiflora (assembly GCA_012064385.1). NCBI lineage: Eukaryota > Viridiplantae > Streptophyta > Magnoliopsida > Poales > Poaceae > Puccinellia > Puccinellia tenuiflora. The sequence continues at coordinate 511,166 of QRDG01000087.1, forward strand.
GCGGCTTTATCGGCTTCAAGGATGGCAGCCTTCACCGCGAACATATTCTGGGTGAGAAGGCTCGGACCCGCTGGGTGCCGCGAGGTTACCTCGCCCGTATCGGCAGCATTCCAATCCATGTTATATTGCTCAAGCGAGTCCAAGCTTTTCCCGCTCTGAGTTCGCAGCGGAGCAAACCCCCAGCTAGTGGTGGTAGTCTGGATGCCGGTTGATGTTGCTGCTGTTGCACCTTGGCTTGGTGGCACGACCAACCGTCTATCCGGGTTGGGCGGTGCTACTTTGGATGGGGCTTTCCCGGTCGCAGGGGGCGCTGTCTTCATCGTCTGCGGTCGCTGCTGTTGTTGCGGCCGTGTCGGTGGCGGCGGTGGCCGTTGTTGCAGCAGTGTCGGTGACGGCTGTTGCTGCTGGTGTGTCGGCGGTGTCGGTTGTGGCTGTGGCCGTGGCTGTTGCTACTGCTGTTGCTGTTGCGGCTGTTGCCGCTGAGGTTGCTCCGGCTCTTCCGGAGTCTTAGCACTTTCTATCTCGGTGTCCATGGAGCTGACACCGGGATCTTCATCTCGGTCGGGCGCCGAGATGTCGGCTCCGACCGGACCCGTGGCTTCCGCTCCCGGGAGGTTCTGTCCCCCTCCGGTTTCGGCTCCGGATCCCGGAGCTGAGGGGTTTGCTGGTGGGCTCGTCCTTGGTGGGCAATGCACACTGGCGCGGCATGCCCGGATGGCGGCGACATCACAATCAGTGACCGGATGGAGGATGCGCTCTGTGTGACCTCTAGGGGGTCCCTGCAGTGGAATAACAGAATACGTTATCTCGGTCAAAGGAAAAGAGCGAGGAGAACAAGAATTATCAGGATATGGAGTTCATGTCGACAAAAAGTATCTTTACCCCGTGGTGGTTGGTCTCTGGCGTGGCTTCCTCGACACCTTCTTCTTTTGTTTCTTCTTCGGGGGGCCTGAGGCTTCTGAGGGCCCGGCTTCTGAGGACCCGGTTGAGGCGTGCTTTCGGAGCTGACCTCGGCTTCCCACGGCAAGGGGCGCCACGTCGAGCACCTGTTCGTCCGGGTCAGCTGATGTCGAGGGCACCGAGTATGAGAATGCAGTTGAGCGAGGGTCAGGTACCTCTAAAAGTTGACAATCGTCATCGTCGTCAGACCAATCTCGCACGGATTCGGAAGTGCGAGTCTTACCCGTAGTAGGACCAGGGCCGGCATTGGGGATCGGCATGTAATCCTCGTTGTCCGGGTCTTCCGTGTCGGTGACAACGAGATCCTTACCCCACTTGAGGGATGGATCCGGTCCATCCTCGGTCTTCTGCCGTGCAAATCTCTGCATGACAGACACGAAGAGTTTAATTAGTACAAAGGATAAAATAGCACGCCGATATAAGAGTTTATGTCGGCAGGAAACTTATATCGGCTGAGGCCTCGGGTTACTTACGGCGGGCGGAAGGTTGTTTCGGCTGTGGGGTTCTTTTCCCCATTCCCAGTCATCCGTCATCTGCGTCCGGGCTATGGCCTTTACGCGCCTCCAGATCTGAGCTTTGCTCAGCTCATATGTGCTTGTCCGGGCTGGATCAAGCGGGCTACTCATGTGGAATATCTTGTGAACCCGGCGTTGGAGAGGGGAGACTCGGCGACTAATGAATGTCGCCAGCAGATGGTCGGACATCCCCTCTTCTTTAAGCTGGATGACGACTCGGTGGATTTTGTTCACTTCCTGAATCAGCTCCTTCGGGTCGTACCACCAGTTGTTCTGCGCAGTGGGTGGACCGACAGTGAATCTCGGTAAACCGATTTGATCGACGTCGGTCGAGTTCTTCAGTAGAAGAAAGACCGAAGCCATTTCCGGCATGACTCCAGACCTTGGATACGAGGAAAGATGGAGGTGCGCCGAGGTATGACGGTGGCAGCCCCGCACTGGGTCATGACATTGGGTGCGTCGGGGTTTTCTTTATCCGGGAGAACCTGTTTCCGGAACTGGAAGAATTTGGACCAATGATTGATGGTGGGCCAGAGGCCGAGATAACCCTCCGAGAAGGAGACATAAGCGGAGAGTGTGGTGAAAGCATTAGCCGGAAGATGATGAGGTTGGAGGCGAAACTTGTCAAAGAAATTGCTCATGAACTCGCTAACGGGGAGCCCAAACCTACGCTCGAAGTGCGCAACGAAGACGACATACTCACCGGGTTGAATTACCGGCGCAAGCTCGGGGCCGGGAAGCCAACATGTCACTCCTGCTAGAATGTGCCGAGTCCGGATTAGCCAATCGATCTCGGCTTGGGTCACGTCGGAGCCCTCCCAGGCGGCTCTGGTGGATCCCTCCACCACCCTCTCCTCGACGAGCTCAACAACGGCGGCATCTTGGGAGGCCATCTGGGTGGCGCAACTAGGTGGAGGCCATCGGTTGCCCGTGGCGACGCGGCGGTGTGCTGCAGAGAGTTCACTGGCGGTGAGCAATGTGTCTCTACGGCGGAGAAAGCAAGAGGCAAGAGGAAAAAGAAATAGGGGAAAACTTACCGTGGCTGCAAAGCTCGAGGCGCTGCGGCATACGGCGGCGGCGAACGGCGTGCTGTGCGGCGGCGGCGCTCAGTGCGTGCGGTGCATCGGTGGAGTCCGGCTACGGCGTCGGCGTCGGCGCGCAAGGAGCGTGCGGCGGCGATGGGCTCTGCACGCTGGAGGTGGAGATGGAGAGAAAGAGGAGATGGGAGTGCGAGGGAGGGGAAAATTTACCTCCTCCCTCCTATTTAACAGCGAGGGGAGATCGTGTGCCCTGGATCCACTGCGCATGATCTCTGTAACCGGCGGGGTAAACTGCCCCATGATCTGCCCCACGATCAGCCGCACGATCGGCCACAGGAGGTCAACCGCCCGGTATGGCGTAGTTAATCATGCAGGACTCGAGGCGCCGCGCGGGCGGCGCAGTCAAAACACTTGAGTGCCTGCGCGGACGTAATAGCTGGTGGGACCAGCATGACACGTGTGACACGCGTGCCATGGTCACATCCATCCGCGCACGGGAATCCAAGCGTCTCGCGGAGATGCTCTGCCACGTGTGTTGACCAGAGACTCGGAGGAGACGAGGAGTTCTTCCGTATGTCGGAGCGGTACCGACATAAAGTTGGATATCAGGAATGGATAGTAATCAATTTGCGACATATAAGTTGTGCCGGCATATGATATGTCGGTGATCATTTAAGTTCTTGTTGTTGGTTAAAGCTTTCGTGGCCCTTCATCAGAGGCTTCAGGATTGCGCCAGCTTCGGGGACTAATGTCGGGGGGGGGGGGGGGGCGACCCCCGGATAGGGTCAAGGTAATGAGTTATGTATAGTCCCGGAGTTGACCGGGTCAATGTTGACCAACATAAGGTGGACCGGCATGGTCGAGATAGCCATGCTGGTATAAACTGGGATATTGGAACCAACATATCTGGACCGACATACAAGGGTATGTCTGATTGTTTTCCCAGTTCCGCGTATGTGCAGGGGGAGCGAACCGAGTCAAGTGTATCTGGCATGGCTATGCCGGATAAGGAGGAGGCGCCTTATCTCGGTTGATGGTCAAGGCATGCGTCCCATCCCTTCAATCACAGAGCAGGGTATGGCACCGCGCAGCAAGTACGATGGGATGTGTCTCCACCATACCGCTGACCAGGGCGGTACGGGGGAGCAGTGCACAGGAGTGGAGGGAGTGTCCTGTCCAGGGCAGAGGAGACATGGCGACCAGGGGCTGACGCCAGCCAGGGATGGCCACAGTAGTTAGAGCCGCACTGTAACTTGGGCACCATTATATAAGGTGCCCGAGGCCTTCGTATGAAGGGAGGATCGACTGGTGGCTAAAAGGTTGAGAGAGATCTGATCATTGCACTGACCGACGAAAGGAGAGCAAATGTTAGACTTTAGACATCAGCCCGGCATACAGCTCAAGGAGCACCTCTGTAACCCGGGTTGTGATTCTCATACACTCAGACAAGCAGGAGTAGGGGTTTTACCTCCTCACGAGGGCCCTGAACCTGGGTAAATTGTGTGTGTGTGCTTGTGTATTTCTGTGTGCGTAATTCTACGCACCATCCCTCCCCGGTGCCAATAGCGTCCATCGGCCCCAACATAAGCCATACCATGGCATCTGTCTGTTCACCACGACGACACCCCCCAACTCCGGTGGACACCCGATGCACCTCGGCCGCGGCTGGTTGCAGCCCAATGCAAAGACGTAGCAGGGATCTTTCACGCTATACACCTTGCACTGCATCTGCAGTAGCATCCTGTACTCGCCGGTAGGAGGATGCCGGTATAGCCCCGTGGCCTTGAAGCCATGTATCTCCGGGACGCCACCCATCTGGCGCGTGGTTGGGTTTATACAGATGATGTCACGACGGAGGTAAGGCCAGAAGTAACAAACCGAGAGGAGGAGGAGGCCGTCGCAGGAAGCCTCCACGATGAGGGCACTAGAGTCGCTAGTCCGGGCGACGGGCTGGAGTCGGGCTTCGCCGTCGGCGGCCCGGTGGTCGAAGGCGCGGAGGTCCGCGCCCTTTATGCCGTCTTCTTTGGTGAGGAGGACGAGGGCTAGGGAGGGATGGTGGCGGTGGTGTGCCATGAGGAAGACGTGGGTGGAGGCGATGCGGTGCCAGGTGCGGCAGACGGCGCGGCAGCACGAGGTCCTTGGAGGACAAGCGCACGAGAATCTCAAAGACGAAGATCTCCTCCGGGAGGCCGAGCCATAGCGGCGGGGTCCTGTTCTTGGGAGCCCCGCCATGGTCGCCGGTCGAATGCTCAGCGAATCTTGCTTCTTGATTATTTCTCTCTCGGGAAGAAGAGGAATGGAGGTGGTTTGGTTTTGCGGAGCTTGGCATGAAGAGGAAGGACAAGGATCAGGTGACATGCCCACAGCATGTCACCGGGTAACATTCCCCAGATCTCAGCCATTTAATCGTCATCCAACGAACAACAATGATCCAAAAACTGAACCCGAAATTCAAACATTTTATAAAAAATTGAAAAAAAATCCACTAAGTTATATACGGTTAGATCACTCGTTTATGAGTTATTAGCTTTTTAAGTTTAAAATATGAAAAGCTAACTCATAAACAAGTGATCTAAATGACATGGGCCGTTATCAGCAGTAATGTTGCACACGAATTCTTGTCATGACATGCTCATCAGATCATTTTCCGAAGGCGCTTACATATTACATCAGGAATAGTTTTTATTAAGAAACAAAATAGTACGACAAACTAGCTAGCTAGCACCAAAATAGGAGGAGTACACACATATGGCGTGTACAAAGATATTGGCCGACTGGAGGTCTTGAGCTTAAAACCATCATCTCCTGCCACAGAAGCAGCAACTGCACAAAAGCTTCAGAGATTCGGATCCTGAATTCCCAAGTACATTACCAGAACGGACTAGGGAGCACTACTAGTTCTACTTCTACACTTACTACTACTACTGCTGCTACCGTACTTAGGCTGGTGCTAGTGCACCACGCACTGTCGCCCGTGATAGCGCTGCCACGTCAGCTTTTTTTCCCACTCTCACCCCACTCTCACCACACTCTCACCCCACGGTGCCAGTGCACGGGCTATAGTGCCAGCTCTCACTCCTCTCTCCTCCACATCAGCATTTCTTTTTCAGATTAAATTATTTCACTCGCTTTTCTTTAAACATTTAAAATAATACAAGAAAATTATTTTATTCAATTAAAAATGTTACCGATTACATAATAATTAATAAAATTGCATAATAAATTGAAAAAATTACATAATAAATAAAAAATACATTCTAATCCTCCTCATCCTCCTCATCCTCATCATCTTGCAGCCCAAGCTCTTTTTCCACCAAATTCATGGCCTTCGCATGTTTGCGTTTTTCTGCGTCGTCCATGTCGGCGGTTGATCGGTCCTTCATTTTGTTCCATTGCTTGAGTAGCTTAGCCTTCACTAAACCACCCCACATGTTCTTCATTGTGAAGGCTTTACTTGCTGCCTCACTGCTTGATGAGGATTCCTTCCCCTTCCTCTTTCCCTTCTCCCTCCGTGCCGTTGCCTTGGCCCTATCGCGGCCTATTGGACGGTCCTCCTCCGTCGCGTCGCCAGAGCTGTACTCTCCAGAAACTCCGAGGCGGCTTCTCTTGGAAGTGGAATCGGATCCACTACCAGGACCATGTTGTCCTTTCCACTTCGCTTCATTGCGAACAGCTTCCCACCAGTGGTGGCGTCTGAAAGGCTGAGTCACTCTGTCGTCATTCTCGTACCTCGCCATTGCCGCCTTCATGACCATTGAATCGTCTGCTCCACTCTGACGTAACCCTTCTTCTTGGATGTAGAATGCATTGAACAAGGACACCTCACGGTTGTAGACGTTCCAATGATCCTTCAGTTGCTTCGCGGTCCGACGACGGGAAGGTTCCGAGGTAGAGTTGAAGGTCTCAGCTATCTGACCCCAAAAACTAACGCCGGTCTTGCAATTACCGGCGATAGAGTCCTTGGAGTGAAAAATCCAAGCATGAACCTACCCGAAATAGATATTGTTAGTCATATAATAAAATAAAATTCCATATTAAATATGTGACGGGTAAGTAAATTACCAGTTTTTCCTCGTCCGAAGTTGTCCAGTCAAGCCTCTTTGGACGCTTTGGTACGATTGTTTCCGCGGCTTCGGACCCGGAGCTTGGAGCAGTGGGTTCGGGAGGTGGTGGGGGGTATGGAGCATATGGCGGGTATGGAGCATATGGAGGTGGAGCATATGGACCGTATGGCCCCGGAGGTGGTGGGTACGGAGGTAGACTCCCACTCCCGCTACCTGTAGGTGGAGCATGTGGAGGTGGTGGGGGGTATGGATACGGAGGCGGAGGGTATGGACCATATGGCCCCGGAGGTGGAGGGTATGGACCATATGGCCCCGGAGGTGGTGTGCCAGAGGGGATTAAAACTCGGGGATGCGGCGAAGAACCGACATTGGAGCGACGATGTGTCGGAGAGATATCATCTAGGGGAGGGGCTAGTGACCCGTCGGACTGCAAGAGGTCGGTGAATGGGGTGAAATCTGGAGACCAACCCGACATGGTGGAGAAGATTTGGGAGAGTGGAGGAGAGAAATGAGATGAAGTGAGGTGTGGAATGAGTGAGGTGGTGGGGGGTATTTATAGGGGGTTGGGGATGAAATTTGGAGTTTTTTGAAATTTTTTTCGAATTTTTGGAGGCTGCAACGGACACCTCAACGGCTAGCTGACGTGGACGAATCACAGCTCGCCACGTCAGCTAGCCGTTGCCGCTACCGCCCGCCTCCCGCCTCACTCCCGCCCCGCTCCCGCCCGCTCCCGCCCCACTCCCGCCTGGCTCCCGCCCCGCTCCCGACCCGCTCCCGCCCGCTCCCGCCCGCCTGTCGCCCCGCCATCGCCTCGCCCCACTCCCGCCGCCCACTCGACCCGCTACCGCCGCCAACGCGGGCGAGAGCGGGGCGATACCGCCCGCTCCCGCCCGGCGACGGATCCCTCGCCCGGCCCTCTCGTCCCGCCTCCCTCTCGCCTCCCTCTCGCCCCGCGGCGGGCGGTACCGCCCGCCCTACCGCCCGCGTTAGCACCAGCCTTAGATAGCTTCTGCTACCACTACTAGTTAGCTGTTGATGTTGTACCACCTTAGACAAAATCCGCTTGAGCCATCGTGAGAGGCGAATCAGGCGTAGCCACCAACGAATTTCTTCACAACCTCTTTGGTCTACTAAGTTTTTTTTTTTTTTTTTTTGAGAATCGTCTACTAAGTACTTGGCTACTAATAAATCAAGGCACCAAACTACTTCTTGGTCCACTGGGGCCCAAAGTACTTGCTGTTGGCCTTTGCGCGCCGCTTGCTTCTGACGGCGTCGTCACCGTGCGTCACAGCCACGGACGCGGCTCCCCTGCCTCTGTTGTTCTCGACGACGGCCGGCGGCGACGTGCTGCTCGTGCTCATCGAGTCGTCTTCGTACGGGTCAGGGCGGACCTCCACCGGAGCCTCCGCGGCTTCGTCGCGGGCACGCATCGCGGATAGGAGGATACCGAGAGACACATAGAAAGGGCCGAGCTCTCGGCGGCTGTACGACCCCATCTCAGAAAGCAGGCACAGTTCATCGGCGGCGGCCTCGACCAGGCCGCTGGCTTCCGCGATCACGCGCCGCCGTCGCTTAAGAAGAAGCGACCCATCCATCTGCAGAGAGACCACATATACGAGTCAGAAGACATGGGATTTGAGCCGATCGAATCTGGGGGCATTTGAGCCGAACGCGTACCTCGGCGGCTGGGGCAGGGGACGTCCGCCGGGAAGAGGCGCCGTTTCACCTTGGGGTTACAGGGCCTTCCGTCGAGGGGGCGCTTCCGGTTGCGGTATGCGGAGGTGGTGCCTGCGTCCATGGCCGGAGGAACGGCCAATGGGGAGGGGAAAAGATTCCTCCAGTTTTCTATGCCGCGGTCTCGTTTTAACTCTGCGCGCCAAAAAAATTTCCCTATGCAAAGACTCCGCGATGCATCATGATTGGGGGTCTCCGCGCCAAAACTTGGCTTTCCACAGATTCCTCGATGCATAAACTTCTCGCTGCCAACTTTGCAGACAAAATGCACAAAACGTTGGGACTTTCCTTTCAAACAGATCTAAATTTGCACAGCTACGAACAAAGGGTATGTGACGAGCAGCATTGAACAATCTTTACAAGAAAACATTTATACCGGCAAAAATGCAGTCCCCTCTCTCTTTCCGTGACTAGATGTCCCTCTTGAATGGACATCCGAAAAGATGTAACTTGAACGACTAGCCTCCACCACTACAGAAAAAAAAATCTAGCTACAGAAAATGCTGGAGAAGATCAGACCAGAATCGGTAACATGGAAAAACATTCTTGCCACTACAATCATGTAAACGGCAGTCTCAGATACATTAACCAAATGAAGAGAAAACTACTGATCAATGACCCCCATTTCTAGTTTTCTACGCACCTTCTAGCTGGTGCACTGGCAGTATGGTTTGCTGTCAAAAATGGGGATTTTAGGTTTGTGCCGACTACTTGGATTAATGGGACCAAATAAAATACAAAACATCATGTTAGAACTGAATGGTGGGCCATTGATATTGTGCAGACAAGACAAGGTACAGTGAACTCTATTTACGGATATAAGAACCTTATCAGCTACGAAATGGCAGGTTCAGTAAGTTCTCCAGGCAGTGTTGCCTTCTCTGTGTTATCAACGTATCGGCTAAATCGCGCCGCGAGTTCTTGGTAGAACTTCATATCTGATGGCTTTACTCGGTCGATCGCCGACTTGAAGTGTATAACTCCTACTTCTGGAATGTCAAAGCTCTCCTGATGAAAATGTAAGTAGCTTATCAGCAAGTATCTAGTGAAAATATTGATAGTCCTAATGTGCCACAATGGGGAAAGAGCAGGTAGCATACGTCGAGTGCAGCAACAGCGGCTTCCCTGCAGACAAGCTTTATGTCGGCACCGGTGTAGCCTTCTGTGAGACTAGCAAGTTCTTTCAGATTGACATCAGGACTGCATGGAATGCTGCGTGTATGAATCCGGAAAATATCTTCACGGTCAGCTTCATCAGGTGGTTGCACATCAAGCAGTCTATCAAAACGACCTAGTGCATAGATCATTCATGAAGTTAAAACCAACACAAGATAGAAAGCATTATATGTGTTGCCCAAGCAATGAACATAGGCCATAAAATTCAACTGCATAATTCATGTAGTAAAGATAAATGACCTGGCCTCAGAAGTGCAATATCGATTTTATCAGGACGATTTGTAGCTGCAATAACAGTAACACCAATCTTTTGGTCCAAACCTGTTGCAAAAATAGTAAATTATGCATGATCAAAACCTAACCGGGAACAGAAATGTAACATGAGTCCAGACCGCAGGTTATCAGCATTCCCAACTAAGAACAAAAAGACAAGCAAATGGCAGAGAGTCCAGCTACTAATAAGATATCATAGCCTATATTTGACTAGCAATTTCATTAGGACCGTGACATCAAGTGCTCAGTTTATGTGAACGCCTTGGGTACGAACTTGGCCTAGGTTTTTATCATATGATTTTATTCTGTTACTTGTATCAAGAATGAACCACATACATGTAATCAAACAGTATAACCAAGAGACAATGGAAATATCATATCCAATCTAATTTGCATGCTTGATTTGTGTAATCATCAATTGAATCAATGACAGCGTGTAATCACAAGAGTAAATCGCCTTCCAGTATTAAACTATTAATAAATCAATGATGTGATAAATAAACAATGAGGTAAAAAGTGGCCAGTTGCTGGACTAACATCATGGACTAAACAAGAGTTCCTAAGGAAGTGTTAAAACTCACCATCCATTTCCTGTAGCAACTGACTGAGTACCCTATCAGCAACACATATACCATTATTTCCATGGCCACGAGTTACTGCAAGCCCATCTATTTCATCAAAAAATAATATTGCTGGTGCATTATCCTTCGCCTTCGCAAATAGTGATCTCACCGCTTTTTCAGAATCACCAACCCATTTGCTGAAAAGTTCAGGACCCTTAACTGCGAGAAAATTCATTTTTGCTTCAGAAGCTACCGCGCGAGCCATCAATGTCTTACTGCAACCTGGTGGTCCAATCATTAGCAATCCTCTAGGGGGTCTGATCCCTAGGCGTTCAAATGTCTCTGGGCATTTTTGTGGCAATTGGATGGCTTCAATTAACTGCTTTTTGATCCTCACTTGACCACCAACATCTTCCCATTGTACTTTCGGAAGTTCTAGCATTACCTGTACACAAAATGTTGGAACCATTAACAGTGTGCAATCTTCTACATATCACACAAATGTTTACACATGTTTGTGTTTATTTCCCATAAAATAATAACACACCAGGAAGCTTGTACCAATTTTTCCTTACACTAAACCGAATTGTGATGCCATAACTTCATATCAATCGTCATGAAATGCATAAATTTTAGTCTAGTTTTTACTGCTCAGCAGTTGGGAGTTCATTAACCAAAATATTGACACAAACACATAGAAAGGAAATAACAAGGAAGAAGAAGTGTTTGCTTACAAAACAAGCACTATTATGAAAGAGAACACAGCAAGTAATAAGAGAAGAAATCTGAGAAAGAAACACTAAATTAACAGATACGGTTGCGAAAAATGCTACCTCGCGCATTGCACTTGGTCTAATTTTCATTTTAGCCTTTTCAAAATCATCATTAGTCACCAACAATAGCAAATCATCTTTCTTGTCATCAGGCTCGCTACTCTCTGTGATATTGTCTCTACTGGCCCAGGGATAGTCCTCTGTTGACATGGTTAACTTCGAGAGGGATGATGATAATGTGGTTATTTCATAACCCAAAGGACCATCAATATCTGGAATATTAAACTTTTCTGCATTAGTGGCACGAACACCAAGTAGTTGACTTGAACTTTCTTTTACACTGATATAACGGCGGAGAGCGCTCAATGCAGCCTCATTGCAGAGTGCAGCTAGATCAGCACCCACGAATCCATGAGTGGCAAAAGCAAGGGACTCAACCTCCTCGTTAGTGAGAGAGTGGTGAACTCCAATTAGAAGGTGCTGAAGTATGTCCAGCCTCTGTCCTGGAGATGGTACTCCTGCAAATGAGCCATTTGCAGACAACAAAATCAATAATTGATCAACTTTAATTTACAATATCATGTTACTTCAACATTAGGATCATCATTGATGATAGTCAGATTGCATTTGCTGCCATCTATAAGTGCACAGTCGACCTCAGCTTAGCATAAGTTATGGAAAAACCTACTGTGGTGATACATATAACAGTCTATGGGCCATCTATAAGTGCACTGTCAACCTCAGTTTCGCATAAGTTATGAAAACTGCTACTGTGGTGATGCAAATACAGTCTACTGGGCATTATATCTCTTAAGTAGCACAATGTAATCCAAAAAAGAGTTAAAATGCAAGATAATCAATAAGTAAAGTGGCTCGAAAAAGACATTGGAAGAATAAAAGATATATGCCAGAAAAAGATGTTCTGCTACTCAGAGGGATCTGCTGATACAGACAATTGGAACAAACTTCTTGCTGCAAAATCAGACTACCTATTATTTGGGTAAAAATTATTTGGGTAAAAAGATAATCTCACTTGCCTAGAAATTATTTGTTTAGGCCATCCTAAATGGATGATGTTACCACCATAAAGGATCCTACATGTAGTCGGCACATCTATTAGCATTTGGTCTTAGTTGCATAAAATAATTTCTGTTAGGGGATAATTACACATAGTAGCTTAAAAGATTATGTGTAGAGTATATGACACCTCACAATTTTTTCTCGAACACTATCTAATTTCATGTCATTTTGTATTAAAGAAAACGCTGAAGAAGGCTCAGCATACAATCGTACATACCAATATACCACCAGCGGCTGATGGCTAAAAGCCCAAAACCAAACAAAGCGAGAAGAAAGAAAGATAAATAACACAACCATATCCTAGCTACAAACTGTGGTACATGAAGATCATCAGAGCTTTCTACCTATTTCGATTTCTTGATCAAATCTTCCTGGGCGTAGTAATGCTCGATCAATACTTTCACGACGATTCGTAGCAGCAATCAAGATAACACGATCATTACGGCCTATCTCATCCATCAGTTTTAACAGAGTGGCAACCATTCTAAGAGATAATTCCTCGCCGCCATCCTTCCTGGCTGGAGCAATCGCATCCAACTCATCAATAAATATCTAATACCAATGAAGATACATATTATCAATTCTCAATACTGTTGTAAATTTATAATTAGGACAATACTACATACTACCTCGCCATAGTACAGAGAAACCCTGGTAATTAAATACTTGAATCCATAAACGTTGAATTGTTGATAGGTAGCAGCTATTGCTAACAGGCCAGTAAGTTTATCTGCCCTCAGTTAGATGCAATCATTTAGAAATAATGAATGAAAACACCTAAATTACCAAAAAAATATATACTTCAAAAGAGTGTTTGCTTTTTATCTGCTTCAACTGCCGCAACTGTGTTAAATCAACAAAAATGACAACTTCACTTGAAATGCAAGAAAGAAAACCGTGTAAAGGATGGGGTTCCTGTAAATGTAGGCATGTTGCCAAACCTTATTTTCATGCTAAAGGGTAACCATGTGAGAATAGGAATCATTTTTAACAAGGTCATGAAAGTCTTCCATAAGAGATTGCTCATTTCTCTGTCCCATATAATATAGGGACAGATGTTAAGAAATTAGCCTAATAAAAAGGTATATTAAATATGATAGGAGGTTTAAACGTGATTGACATGACAATAAAAAGAAGTAGTTGGGCTTGGGCATTAGAAGAAAATCTAACCACAGCAGGTGCAGCTTGCTTAGCTGACGTGAAAATATCATACAATGTCTGTTCACTTTCACCGTGATACTGACTAATGATCTCTGGTCCATTGATTGTTAAAAGATTGACTCCCAGATCATAGGCACATGAAGAAGCAAGAGATGTTTTCCCTGTTCCAGGTGGACCATAAAGAAGAAGACCTTTGTACCTGAAATCAACCAACAGTATATAGTTAATTCGAATACCAATGTGTATGAGATCTAGGGTGGAAGAGGGAGGAGAACTAATTCACACTATACCTTGGCAAATCATGCAAACCATGACTCGGCAAACCAATTTGATCTGCCAGAGAAAATGAAATCATTTCTTTTAGTTTTGCTGACACTTCAGATAACCCACCAAGCCTTCGATCAGCAGGCATTGAATATTCTGATGGGAACGCTGGCCTATCTGGCACAAGCTCATCTGAAGACAACAAATCAGAAAGGTGCACTTTTGTGGTTCTGTTGACAAGGAATGAAGCAGGGGCTTCAACCGATTTAGCAGAGACCTCCACACTAGGCAGTGAATTGCTTTTCTCAGAACTATCCATTTCTGCACGCAGAACTACGAACATAGATAATTTCCCACACATTGAGAGGGGAACGTAGTTTCCTTTCAGTAAGTGCCTACCATTGAGCCACCGTGATGCACAGGTCTGCAGCAACTCACTAATTTTATCATCTGCTAGTGCTGATTTCGCAGTGACTCCATCCAAACAAAATGAAGAGCCACTGTTAGATGCACCATCATAGGATTCATTCCTGCGTGGAGTTGAAGGGATCTTTTTAGGTGACTCTGGAACCAAGACATTTCTTACAGGATGACTATCAGACTCTGACTCGTTACGGCTCGACGTTGCAACTTTCGGTGGAACTAGACCAAGGTACAGATCACTGCATTTTATCACCCGCAAAATTTCACCACCATCAGTTTGTTTTGGGGCTTGAGATGTATACAGGGGGCTAATAAGCAAAGGACGGCCTACTAAACGGTATCCCAGCATGCAGGCAAGGTCCCAGGAGAGCTTGATACCATTCTTTTCAACCTGATAAGAGTGACCATCCAATCAGAAATTTGTACAGTTTGGGATTAGCCGCGTTTAGATGCCAATAGAATAAAGATGAAAACGGGGCATACCTCACGTGAAGGAAAAACTGTGGCAGCCACAAAGTTCACCCCAGCTTCATTAGACATGAGATCATTGTTCACATCAAGATCAAAGAATCTGTTGCATTCCTCAAATAAGCTATCAAGTGGGAAGCCATCTAAACTGTTACCAGAAGCAATGAGTGACACCTAAGAAGGAAACAGAGCTCAGCTGACTTATACTGGCAAGTAGTCCATAATGCTTAGTTAGGCGCAGGAATTAATCCTAAATCTTGAGGAGCAGGAGAAACCTACAGAGACGAGGCACCCAGGCCGCAACCCAGCGGCGACCATGGCATGCTCAGAGAGCCAGAGCCTCCCCAAGGCACCGCTGCTCCCGCCCCTGGGGACCACATCGGTGACGGTGCCGGCGAAACAACTGGCGCCTCCTCGGGGTACGAGCTCCGGGTACCGCGCCGCCGCCGCCGCGGCGGTGGACGGCAGGTCTAGGGTGCGGCCACCGAAGGCTTCACTGGCGCGAGAGGAAGGAGTGCGAGGGGACGGCTGCGGGGACACCGGCGGCTTCTTCTTCTTGCCCTTCGAAGACATGGCGGCAGCTCCGGCGAGCTTGTGGGGTTAGCTAGGGTTTAAGAATGTTTGTTATGCTTTCCGGATTTCTTGCTATAGTCCTCAGTTTGGAGAAAACTCGATATTACACAAGTATGATACATACGAAATCAACTTAGAGACAGGTTCCTGCCCCAGCTCGCACAAAATTTGTTAGCACTATCTTTTCAGAAATTTAATCACCTGCCCTAGCTCACAAGAACTGCACAACGCTTCCAACAGGCACAAGGCAAGACAAGCACAGGTATAAACGAAGCACACAGTTGCTGCTCCGGCAACCAAACCAAGAAACGGTAATGGCGAGCATGGTCATGAGCTTGTAAATTACCTGAATTGTTCTCGCCGGCTCCGGGAACGACGGCCGGATGCAGCCACGGTCCAAGATAGAAGGGGCGTCGAGGTGGGGCGGAGGGGAGGACGGGCGGCTCGACGGTGAGGTGGGCGGAGGAAAGAGCGGGTGTATCGACGGCGGTTGGGGCGGAGGGGAGGGCGGGCAGTGGCGGCGCTAGGGTCTGGTGGCTGGGTATTCAGAGTAATTTTTTTTGCTCTAAATGCAATATATGAACAAAATCATAAGCTCTAAATTACTATCTTGCATCTAGTAAAGATCTACTAGTACAACTGTACAACAATCGAACCAAACCGGAAAAACATCATGTGGGCTGCTACCTGGCGATTGGCGTCCTGGCCGCGGGGGAGAAGCCGAGAAGGTCGCGCGACGGTAGGGGCCGTGGACGGAGGAGCACTGGAGAAGGTTGGGCGACGGGCGGCGGGTGGGGCCGTGGAGGAGCAGGTTCGGCGCCGGCGGGGCAGTGGAGGTCCTGGACACCTGGAGGACGGAGGCGCAGGTCGGCGTTGGGCGCCGCCGTGCGGCCGTGGAGGAGCAGGTGCGGCCCCGGGGCAGGTCGGGGCGTCCGCCGTCCGGCGTCGGGCGCCGCCGTGCGGTGGGCGGTGCGGACGTGGAGGAGGCGAGGAGGAGGAGGAGGAGTGGGTCAGGGACTCGGGCCAACGGCAAACCCATATCGCCCGCAGGCGACGCGATTCGGCCGCGTCGCGTGCGGCCGTGCGGGGTGGCGTTCGCGGGCCGGCCCATTTCGACGTTTTTTTTTTCTATTTTCTATTTTCGTTTTTCTTTTTCTATTTTCGTTTTTATTTTTCTTTCCTTTTTTTCTTTTTCTATTTTCGTTTTTCTTTTCTTTCTTTTTTTCGTTTCTTTTCTGTTTTCTTTTTTTCTTAAAAAATGTTTCAGATTCACAAAATGTGCAAACTAAAAAATGTTCAAATTCAAAAAATGTTCAGATTCAAAAAATGTTCAGATTTAAAAAATGTTCAATTTCAAAAAATGTTCAGATTGGGAAAAATGTTCATATTCAAAAATTGTTCAGATTCAAAAAATGTTCAGATTCAAAAATTGTTCAAATTTGAAATTTGTTCAGATTCAAAAAATGTTCAGATTGGAGAAGTGTTCAGATTCAAAAATTTGTTCAAATTTGAAAAGTTCAGATTTTGAAAAATGTTCGGATTTAAAAGATATTCATACTTTTAAAATATATTCAGATATCTAAGAACTCAAAAATAAAAAACGAAAACAGAAACGTTTATATAAAACGAAAAGCGAAAGGGAAGAGCTTACCGGTTAATGGGCCCGCGAAAATGCGGCCCAACTAGTCTTCCCTTCAGGCGGCACGGGGCTGAGGCGCCGCTAACGAGCGATGTATAGCACCTCCCCGGGCCAACTGGTCGACTGGTTGAGGACGTGTTGTGTTGCCGTGCTGGGCTGGGCCTTCTGTGTATTGCTGGACTGGTTGAGTAGTAATTTGTTTGGGCCAAATTTTGGGTATTCACATGCATACAGGTGAATACACCTAGCGCCGCCACTGAGGGCGGGCGGCTCGTCGGCGCGATGGAGGCGCAGGCGGCGGTGCGGCCGCTCGGGTGTGGTACGCGTACAGGATAACCCTTGGTCCAAAGGGATCGAACCATTCGAACCTAATCTATTTTCCGGTTAACCAGTTGGCCCATTGGGCTCAATTTTGGGTTCGGTTAACCGAACCATTGGTTAAACGGGAACCAGTGCCCATTTTTAGTTTTTACTACAATGTTTTTACTATGTGAAGTCAATTCATGTCCCTAATCCTGTCATTTTTCTAAAATTCATTTCATTTTTTTTTTGCCAAATGAAATGAAATGATGAGATCCAAACGACCCCTTAAAGGGCATGGTCCTCAAAATAGCTATTATTTTTAGGTTTTCGGCCCCTAAAAAAACCCGAATCCACACAGAATTTACATTTTCGGTCAAACCTTAAAAAAAAGTTAGCACTCCCTCAGTATGACATCCAAACTATTTTAGATCTTTAGTTTTCAAAACATCCTTGTCAGTTCTCTCGTAAATTTTGACGGGGCTCTTCCGCCATCGTTGTCGCCACATTCCGTCACCGGTTCGAGCCGCCACCGGCCACCCCGTGCCGTCTAAAAGCTCTCATGACGACCGCCGCTCATTTTTTACCCCTTTGGGAGCACGCAGATGGTCATTGCCTTCTACGACCATTTGATCGGAGCCGCTACCATGGATATGTCACGGAGCTCCGGGCAAGAGCTGGCAACGGTCTGAAAGGGCTCTTTTGTGTGTTCTTGAGCTACAGATTCGTCATCATAGACCGTGGATTTGGGGTCATCCATCGAGAAGGAAGAAGCGTTCGTAGATTTGAGGCCACCCGTTGGTGGGGGAAAAGCTGTCGTTGATTCCGCTGTTGCCCAAAGGTCATTTTCCTTGAGCCACGGATCTAGGTTAGAAATTTGTTAACGTAAGATTAAAAATTTATAGATGAGTTCGTCCGTGAGCCTGTTAATGGAATTTTATTTCGACTCGTCGTTGTTGTCAAATGATTTTGACGAAGAATTGATCCACGGTGACGATGTCGAGAATCTCATCTTGATGCTCGCCGTCAAAGAACTAGAGGATAACAATAAGAGAAAGCACTGAGGCTAGACGGTTGGTAGTCTTTGCATTCCACACAACCGAGCTCTCGGACATGATATGCCCATGAAAACATATTTTTTCTGAGATTTGCACTTACCCGCCTCATCTCTTTCATAGACATTATCAAGATCTTTTTGTTTGAATTGTGGAAGCTTGCGAGGCAAAATCTCTTTTTTTTTACTCGCCAGAGGAATGTTGTCAGTTTGCTTGGATTTAGTTCATATCAAAAGATATCGACAACAATGAGAGTGATAGCGACATTTTGGCTCACTACACCGATGAGTATCTCCGCATTGGAGAAAATGCCACACTCAAGTGTGTGTGGTTATTTGCGAATGTGTTTTTTTTAATGATTACTATGGGGGAAACCCCCACAGCCTTTTGTTGCCAAAAAATATTTACAAGATTTACATATTTACATGAGGAATTACAAAATATTGGCAATCCATGATGACAGTTTATTGACCAGATTTGCCTTCACCCTATGCTTAAGCCTGTCATGAGTAATAGCCAAGCAAAAAACCTATGCTTGGACATGCATCTAGATTTCCAAATCCAGCATGATGGAACATGATTATGAAGATGCGAGAATTGCAGGCTATAGAAAGAGCTGGAAGTGTAAACTCCCTTATTTTGAGGAATAAATCCACCTGTCTACCTCGTCTTCTGGGGAAACACCAGCTAGAACTTCTTGAACCTCATTGAACTCTCGAAAAGCTTGCACAGATAAAGGCAAGTGAAACTCCTCCAAAATTTGTGAGGCTAACACTAGGTCATGGACAGAAATCATTTGGTCCTTAGCATAAGTGAAAAGCCTTGGGAACTTCTCTGAAAGGACTTGCCCTGACCAATTATCTTCCCAAAATAGAGCTGAATGCCCTACCTGGCATGTGGCCAATTTGCACCATTCATTTGCCAGGCCAAAAACTCCTCTCCATCAGAAAGAGCCGCTCTTCACCACTGCATGGGGAACAGTGTGATAATAATAAGAATCTCTAATCAGAGCCACCCAAGGCACATCTGCATTATTGTAGAATTTGTCTAGGAATTTATCAATAATGCTTTATTTTGCAACTGCAAATCCATAACTCCTAGACCTCCCTTCTTCTTAGGTTTGCAAATCATTTCCCATGAAGCCAAAGAATTCACTCTCTCTTTGTTTTTATCCTTCCTCCATAGACATCTTCTTCTAGCCTTATCAATAACTTCAATGACACCTTGGGGAATGACCAAGGTGCACATATAATAAGTTGGCAAAGAAGAAAGTACAGAATTTACTAGTACCAAACTATCACCATAAGATAAGAAATATACAGTAGCAGATAGGCGTCTCTCAACTCTATCAATTAGAGGTGCAAAATCCTTAACCAAAGGTCTTGTTGTCCCTAGAGGCAAACCCGGATAGGTAAAGGGCATGTTAGCAATCTAACAATCCAATAATTGTGCCAGGATATTAGCCTCATCATTCTCCAGATTAAGGGAATCAGAGATGACTTGTGATAATTAACCTTGAGGCCAGTGATTGAAGCATATAGCTCTAAAGATACCTTGAAGACCATCAGTTGAGACTGCTCAGCTGGTAGGACTACCAGAGTATCATTAGCATATTGAATAATTGGATAATCACCAGGTACAGGGATTGGAAGATGTAATCTTCCTTCAGTGAGAGCCATATTCAAAATGCTTTGGAACAAATCTCCTCCCAGTACATAAAGGATTGGTGAAAGAGGGTCCCCTTGCCTGACACCTCTCTTGCACACAAAAAATTTCCCAGGCACCCCATTTAACAAAACTGAAGATGAACCAGAAGATAAAATCTCTTTAATCCATCTAATAACCACAGGGGGAAAACCTTTACATCTGAGAATTTCCAGTATGGCAGTATGCTCAATTGTGTCAAAAGCTTTCTCAAAGTAAATTGTAAAGACCACAATTTTCCTCTTGGATTTTTGGCACTGGAATAAATACTCAAAACACCAAGCAAGAAAGTACTGAATAGTTCTAGACTTAATAAAACCATACTGGTTAGCATGAATGCAAGATGTAATCGCCTCTTGGAACCTGTTGGCTATTAACTTGGTGACAAACTTGAGACACGTATTGGTCAAAGAAATAGGCCTGAAATCATTAACTGTCTCAGGGGAAAGCTTCTTAGGAACCATGGTAATATAAGATCCATTTATGTTCTGTAGAGAAACCTTCCCAGCATGAAAATCATGGCATAATTGAGAATCGGACTTAATAATAGGCCAACATTTTTTCACAAAAGTTCCAGTAAAACCATCAGGTCCAGGGGCTTTATCTAATTTTAAATGAGTCCTCACATGCTCAATCTCAGCCTCAGAAAAATCCTCAGCCAGATTGTGAAGGTGTTGATCGGGTTTTTGGTGCCGAGTACCTCCAAGCTCTCAATGCGGAGGACACGAAGAGGTTGATGGCGATTAATGAAGCAAGAGGATGACCGAGCATGCTTGGGACCGTAGATTGCGTGCACCGAAGGTGGAAAAAATGTCCTGCTACTTGGCATGGGTGGTACACCGGCCATCATCGTGAACCCGCTATTGTGTTTGAAGCAGTGGCTTCTAAGGACTTGTGGATTGGCATTTTTTTTATGGTTTGCCGGGTTCCGTCGATGATATGAATGTTTTGCAGAGATCTCATACTTTTGCTAGGATTGCTAGTCGAGATGCTCCAACTTGCAACTACATCGTCAATTGACATGACTACATCATAGGGTACTATCTAGCTGACG
Source organism: Puccinellia tenuiflora (assembly GCA_012064385.1). Taxonomy (NCBI): domain Eukaryota; kingdom Viridiplantae; phylum Streptophyta; class Magnoliopsida; order Poales; family Poaceae; genus Puccinellia; species Puccinellia tenuiflora. The sequence goes on from QRDG01000087.1 coordinate 531,985, forward strand.
GGATCTACCCTTCGTGGTCAACATATATGAAGACCATCCAACATACTCAAAGTAAAAAACATTCTATTTTTTTCACAGATCAACAAACACGTCGAAAGAATAGAGAGGACTTTTGGTGTGTTGCAAGTTTGGTTTGCCTTTCTTTGAGATCGTGCTCGTTTTGTGGATAAAAAATCCCTCTCAAATAACATGACGACGTGTCTGATTTTACACAACACAGTCATCAAAGATAAGAGAATTTAAACTTAGAATTTGTTCTTTAACAATCAGCAACACAATATCAGATTTTCTATTACTACTCCCTTCATATCATAATATAAGATGTTTTAGCTATTTCTAAACGGATTACATACAGAACAAAATGAGTGAATCTACACACTAATTACGTCAATATATATCTCTATGTAGTTCGTATGCAAAAAGCTAAAATATCTTATATTATGATATAGAGAGAGTATTATTTTCCGAGTAGGTCCATTTTAACAGCAACCCATGGCCCATTTTCTCTAGGCAATTTTTTTCGCGCTTCAGTTTATTTCCACCCAGGAAGGATTGCCACAGCCAATAGGCTCGTTACACGTCATCGCTACTTGACAATTAATCGCCACAAACAACAGATAAGGGGCGCCTGTGCCCACGAAAACTCGTTTGAGATCGAGCTGCTGATCTCCCTCCTCTTCCTCCGCTCATCTCCACGATCGGCAGGTCGAGCAAGTGATCGGTACTGTAGCATGGCGTTCATGGCGAGCGGCAGGATGATGATGGCTCCGACCAGAGCAAGCTTCGTGACTCCCCGCAGCTTCTTCAACTGGGGCAGAGGCGCCAGAGAAGCCGATACACCGCCGCCGCCGCCGCAGTTCCAGTACCACGATGTGGAGCCGCCGTTCCCCATGTCGCTCCTGGCCAAGACGCACCTCAGAGGCCGCGAGCTCGGCTGCTGCTACAGGGCCACCGTGGACGGCTTCGGCGCGACGGACTTCCACCGGCGGTGCGACTTCAAGGGCCCCTGCGTCGTCGTCGGGTACACGGCCGGAGCTACCTCCCTCAGGTTCGGCGGGTTCAGTCCGGAGGGGTACCGCAGCACGGACGACTATTACGACACGCTCGACGCCTTCCTCTTCTACTGGCCGCCCGCCGACGCCGACGAGTCCGGGCCCGTGGTGCTGCCCAAGGTGGGCGGGAGCGGCGCGGCGCTGTTCGACTACGCACGGGGCGGGCCGCAGTTCGGCGCCGACGGGCTGCTCATCGGCCCGCCGCTCACCGCGGTGATGGGGGTGTTCACGGGGCCCGACGCCAGCGTTGGCGTCGGCGACCTCCGGCGCGCGCGGTCGCGGCTCGGGCTGTCGTACGCCCGGCGGGAGGACGGCAAGGAGAGCCTGTTCGGCGACGACTCCAAGGCCGACCTCGACGAGGTGCTCGTCTTCTGTAGCCCGCAGATAGCGAGCATGTACTAGCTAAATTAGCTTAAGATCTTTTTTTTTTTTTGCGAAAGTGCTTAAGATCTTTTTGAAGGTAATTAGCTTAAGATCTAGATATGGGGGATGATAGTTGAGGTAACGTAAAAGAGGGTCTTGATTATGGCGCATTCCACGTTATTGTTGTGTTTTCGAGCACTCAGAAACCGGATAACTTGTTCTTCCTTAAGGCCTTGTTTGGTACCAGTGTTTTTATAAGGATTAGCGGGGATAATCCCCAAGGGGATTGGGTGAAACCCCCACCTTCACCCAAACCACTCTAATCCCCACAAAACCCCAATCCCCACTAATACACTAGGTATAGGTAGTGTATTGGATATTGGAAAAAATACACTAGAACTTGGGGAAAAGTGGGGATTAAACTAGTCCAATACTCTAGAACCAAACATGTTTTTAGCCATAGGAGGGAATCTGGGGTTTGGTGGGGATTATCCCCTCTAATCCCCACAAAAACACTGGTACCAAACAAGGCCTAAATTAAGGAAGCTTCCATGTTTCACTCGACTGATTTTTTTAGTTAAGTCTTAGCCATTTCACAAAAATGCAAATGTAGTGTAAATTTAGTTTAAAGAAAAGTACAAGTTGTATTTTCTATAAAAAAAAGTGTAACCGTGCTTTCTCCAATCCTAGTCATTGGATATCTCATGGAAATCGTCAGCAAGTATGCCGGATCCCGTCGATCAAGACAATGATTACCATAACAAAAAGGATGTCGGGTCCTTGGGTGGCGAAGAGAAGAATAAGGAAAATAAGCGTAACAACAATCATTTCCGGAGGCGCAAATGAATCGGTGGTGACGATCTAGGAGTAGGAGAGCTGGTTGAGTAATGCAATAGCCAAAGCCAGAGTTTAGTGGCAACCCATATAAGGGCCAATATCAAAAAGGGTAAAAGAATGTCCTTCGATGATATCATGAATCAGCTATGCCAAATTCAAAGTAAGCAAGGGAGTTCGGCCATGGATCGAGATTGCAACGACTCAAAGCACATCTGGACAGAGAAATCATCTGCTATTGAGGATGGCATGGACGATGCACCCATGCCAGAAGATGGAGAAATTATCTGGTATTGTGACAGTGGATAATATTCAGGAGCCCACCCATGGCTGCAAGTGGTGAAATCAAGATTTTTGTTGAGCATTGGCGAGGTCTATCATATTGTTGACGGAGTCTCCAAGATCATATACATACATATAACTGTATAAGTAACACACCGTCCTCCTCCTTCTTCATTTTCGGACTGCAGGTTGGTCTCGGGCTCTCCCACTTTCTTCAACATCTTCTCGTCGGTGACTTGATCTTCATCCTCTCTCTACACGTAATAATGCAAAACACCATTCCCGTTTAATGGGCATAGGTTAGCCAAGTCAAAATTGAATCCATTGCCTAGGGATTAATGAGACCTACAAGTGATATCACCTTGGCCCTAGGGTTTGGTGTGCTTGGCGATCAGTGGCGGAGCTACGGCAGAGCCGGGGGGCCGCCGCCCCCAGCCCATGAGCTTGCAACGAAGGAAGATAGGCGGCAGCCGGTGGCAAGGGGAGACAGACTCCACTACTCCATGGACGCCTGAGGCTCGCGTGCCTACAGCCTAACGGCATGGGCACGTGGCGGTGCTGTCGCAACCCTACCAGCTAGGAGCGACGCAGGGGAGATGGGGACAACGATGGGATGCCTTCGAGCGAGAGGAGTCATACGAGGGAACAAGGTTTGGACGCGTACTCGCATCATGTGAGGGTTGAGGCCAGTCTCGAGTTGGGCCAGATCTACCTTGCGTCCCAGGCCAAAATAAATTACTTACAGATGGTAGGCCAAATTTTTACTACGCCCCGGGCCATGGCCCTGTTTGCCTGGGCCTAGATCCGCCCCTGACCTTGGGTTTGGTGTGCTTGGCGATCAGTGGCAGAGCTACGACAAAGCTAGGGGGCCGCCACCCCCAGCCCATGAGCTTGCAACGAAGCAAGTTAGGCGGTGGCCGATGGCAAGGGGAGATGGACTCCACTACTCCATGGACGACTGAGGCTCGCGTGCATACAGCCTAACGGCGTGAGCACACGACGATGGTGTCGCAACCCGCAGCTACCAGCTAGGAGCGCCACAGGGGAGATGCGGACAACGATGGGATGCCTTCGAGCGAGAGGAGTCATACGAGGGAACGAGTTAACGCATACTCACATCCCGTGAGGGCTCAGGCCAGCCTCGAGTTGGGCCAGATCTACCCTGTGTCCCGGGCCAAAATAAATTACTTATAAATGGTAGGCCAAATTTTTTACTACGCCCCGAGCCATGGCCCTGGTTGCCTTCTCACCTTGGGTTTGGTGTGCTTGGCGATCAGTGACGAAGCTACGACAAAGGCAGGGGGCCGCCGCCCCCAGCCCATGAGCTTGCAACGAAGGGAGACCTAATAGATGGGCCATTTGCAGCTATTTAAGAGTAGGCTTATAGACATTCATTCGATAAAAATGATGCAACAACATGAGATTGCACATGTTATATATGACTACATCAAACATGCCCGTCGTTGTTGACTAAGCGAATCCTACCTTCTTCTCCTCCTCAAGCATAGCGTCCAACGGTATGTATTAACATACTAAGAAACTCACTTCACGAGGTGTGCGCCAAATGACCGTAGGTAGGTGCATCGTGAAAAAAGCATGCAATGCAGCGTTGATAGAGAAATAGTTGAAAATCATCACCTATCCTCGGGGCGGAGATGGTGTTCTGGCAAGCCCACTTCATGGACCTCACTTCATGACGTTGAATATTTTCGAATCACATTTTTTTTCGAAATAGGGTACCCAGCCTCTGCATAGATTGTTGCATGCAATTTTTTATTTCTTTATTAAAAATGTCAAATCACATGAACTGCCTCTTGTTCTCGAGCTCTTTGCATGTCGTGTAGTAGAATACTTTACATTGTAGGTTGTTCAATCTCTAGGCGAATAGGTGATCCTTGCGCGATCTAACACACACGAGAAGTTTGGATCCTTCTGTTCATTTCTATAATCAAATGAATTTTTTCCAATAGAAATAAGTAAATAATAATTCCTAACTGTTAGAGTATATATGTGTATATTGTAGTTTCCCAGTGTGTTAGGGGGTTTCCTGTATAATTGCACCTGTACATGTACTATATATTGTGGCCTTTGGCCCCCTGGTAATACAAGCAATCTATTACCCTAACATGGTATCAGAGCCGTAGGGTTTTCTTTTCTCCTCGCAGCCGCAGCCGCCGCCCGCCTCGGTATCTTGCCGCCGCGCCCGGTCGCCGCCGCCGCCTCTTTCCCCGACCTCCATCTTCCTCCACCCGCTCCTCGCACCCGTGCTCTGCCCAGACCGTCCCCGCCTCCCTCCACTACACCTCCATCTTCCCGTGCTCGATCTGGCCGAGCTCCCCGTCCGGCCGAGCTCCCCGACCGGCTGAGCACCCGCGCGTCCACGGCCCACCCGCGCGTCCACGCCCCGCCGTGCGCGCGACTCGCCCACCTGCGCCCCTCCGGCTCCCCCCGCGCCGGCCCTCCTTGCACCCGGCCGCGTCTCGGCCGTCGTTCCCCGCCGCCGTTTCGCCTCGCTTCACACCGTGCGACCACCACCTTCTACACAGTCAAGTACGTCATCCCCGTGGTATCTGGATTCTGGAGCCTCTTTTCATATGACTTCTGCGTCTTCTATTCTTTCTGCTATTCGCTCTTTTATTTCTCCTGTCCGTGTTATCACGGCTGATGGTACCTCTCTTCCTGTTTCCAGTCGAGGCACCCTTTCTACTTCCTCTTTCTCTGTTCCTGATGTTTCTCATGTTCCTAGTCTTAAGATGAACCTGTTTTCTGCTAGTCAGCTTACTGATTCTGGTTGTCGCGTCATTCTTGACGCTGATTCTTGTGCTGTTCAGGACCGTCGTACACAGGCCCTGGTTGGAGCTGGCCCTCGCAGCCTTGAGTCCCCGGGGCTATGGGAGTTAGACTGGCTTCGCGTTCCTTCCGCTGACACTTCATCAGCCAGTCCTTCTGCGGTTGCTGCTTCTGTCACTGGCTCTTTTCAGCAGTGGCATCATCGTCTGGGTCATCTTTGTGGCTCCCGTTTATCGTCATTAGTTCGTCGTGGTCTTCTGGGGTCTGTCTCAGGAGATGTGTCTTTACATTCATGTCAGGGTTGTAGGTTAGGCAAACAGATTCAGCTTCCCTATCCTACTAGTGCGTCTGTATCTCAGCGACCTTTTGATTTAGTTCATTCAGATGTTTGGGGTCCGGCACCCTTTGCTTCTAAAGGGGGCCATCGATACTATATTTTGTTCATTGATGATTTTTCACGGTACACCTAGTTGTTTTTTATGCGCTCTCGCAGTGAGGTGCTTGCTATTTATCAGCGTTTTGTGGCCATGGTTCGTACTCAGTATTCCACTCCTATTCGTGTGTTTCGTGCTGATTCTGCAGGAGAGTATATCTCCCAGCACCTGCGTGGTGTCCTTGCTGAGCAGGGCACCCTTGCCCAGTTCTCGTGTCCCGGCGCCCATGCTCAAAATGGTGTTGCCGAGCGTAAGCATCGTCATATTCTTGAGACTACCCGTGCTATGATGATTGCTTCCTCTCTTCCGCCGCATTTCTGGGCTGAGGCTATTGCTACGTCGACTTACCTCATTAACATTCAGCCTTCTGCTGCCCTTCAAGGTGGCATTCCTCTCGAGCGTCTTTCTGGTACCTCTCCAGACTACTCGGCTCTTCGTTTATTTGGTTGCGCTTGCTATGTTCTTCTTCCTCCTCGCGAACGCACCAAACTGACCGCTCAGTCTGTTGAGTGTGTTTTTCTTGGATACAGTGATGAGCATAAGGGCTACCGCTGTTGGGACCCTGTTGGTCGTCGGATGCGCATCTCCCGTGATGTCACGTTTGATGAGACGCGCTCCTTCTATCCTCGCCACACCTCTAGCACTTACCCGGTGGATGATATCTCTTTTCTCCTTTTTCCTGATTCAACCTCCTGCTGTCTCTTCTCCACCTCCTAGTTCTGTGCGCCTCCTCCATCTTCGGCGCCATCCTCTCCTCCGCCTAGTACTCCTCGTTCTCCGGCTTCGGCTCCTCCTTCTCCTATTCCTTCTTCCTCTTCTTCTGATGAGTCGTCCTCCGCCGATGAGTCTTCCCATCACGGCCTGTTCGTCAGCGTCGTCCTCCTGACCGTTATACTCCTAGTAAGTATGGCCTTTCTGTTGTCTCCGAGCCGACTTCTTATCGGGATGCTGAGCGTCATCCTGAATGGCAGCTTGCCATGGCTGAGGAGATCGCTGCGCTTGAGCGCACTGGCACCTGGGATCTTGTTTCTCCCCCTTCTGGTGTTCGTCCTATTACGTGTAAGTGGGTCTATAAAATTAAGACCCGCTCTGATGGATCTCTCGAGCGCTATAAAGCGCGTCTTGTGGCTCGTGGCTTTCAGCAGGAGCACGGCCGTGACTATGACGAGACTTTTGCCCCTGTGGCTCATATGACCACTGTTCGTACTCTTCTTGCTGTTGCTTCTGTTCGACGCTGGTCTGTGTCCCAGCTTGATGTTCAGAATGCTTTTCTTAATGGCGAGTTGAGTGAGGAGGTTTATATGCAGCCTCCTCCTGGGTATTCTGTTCCTGATGGGATGGTTTGTCGTCTTCGACGATCTCTATATGGCCTAAAACAGGCCCCTCGTGCCTGGTTTGATCGCTTCTCCTCAGTGGTTATCGCCGCAGGCTTCTCTCCCAGTGCTCATGATCCTGCACTGTTTGTCTACACCTCTCCTCGGTGTCGGACCTTGCTGCTTCTCTATGTTGATGACATGATCATCACCGGTGATGACCCTGAGCACATTGCCTTTGTTAAGGCTCGTCTACGTGAGCAGTTTCTCATGTCTGATCTTGGTCCTCTTCGCTACTTTCTTGGGATTGAGGTTTCTTCTACAGCCGATGGCTTCTTTATCTCCCAGGAAAAGTATATTCAGGATCTTCTTTCTCGGGCTGATCTTAGTAATGACCGTACTGTTGAGACTCCTATGGAGCTTAATGTTAAGCTTCGTCCTACTGATGGTGATCCTCTTTCTGATCCCACACGTTATCGTCATCTTGTTGGGAGTCTTGTTTACCTTGCTGTCACTCGCCTGGATATCTCTTATCCTGTTCATATTCTGAGTCAGTTTGTCTCAGCTCCTACCACCGTTCACTACAGTCATCTCCTCCGTGTTCTTCGTTATCTTTGTGGCACGATTACTCGTCGTCTTTTCTTCCCTAGTTCCAGCTCTCTCCAGCTCCAGTGTTACTCGGATGCTACGTGGGCGAGTGATCCTACGGATCGTCGTTCACTTTCTGCTTACTGTGTGTTTCTTGGTGGTTCGCTTGTTGCTTGGAAGACGAAGAAACAGGTAGCGGTTTCCCGTTCGAGTGTTGAGGCTGAGCTGCGGGCTATGGCTTCGTTGATTGCTGAGGTGACCTGGTTACGGTGGTTGCTTGCAGATTTTGGGGTCTCTGTTACGACATCCACTCCTCTTTTATGTGACAGTACAGGTGCTATCAGTATTGCACGTGATCCGGTCAAGCATGAGCTGACCAAGCATATTGGTGTTGATGCTTTTTATACACGTGCTCAGGTACAGGATCAGGTTGTTGCGCTTCATTATGTGCCTTCAGATTTGCAGTTGGCGGATTTCTTTACAAAGTCACAAACCCGAGCGCAGCATGACTTCTTACTCTCCAAACTCAGTGTTGTGGATCCACCATGAGTTTGAGGGGGGGGGTGTTAGAGTATATATGTGTATATTGTAGTTTTCCAGTGTGTTAGGGGGTTTCCTGTATAATTGCACCTGTACATGTACTATATATTGTGGCCTTTGGCCCCCTGGTAATACAAGCAATCTATTACCCTAACACTAACTACATATAAAATAGAACTACTCTAAAAATTAATCTTGAAAACGTGCTCAACAAGAAAAATAATATTCAAGAACGAGTATGAACCCTAAATTTTCAATGACGAGCAAACGAGCATGGATTCGTGAAAATAAACGGTGGATCCATAGAGAAGCATGTAGCTGAAACGGCGAACTTCTATTAACGGATATTTATTGGCCCCACGAGTCAAGTTACAAGATTTTATGAATTTATCAGGAGGAGAAACTCTTTTCTCTTGGAGACTTCAAGCAGGAAGTACAGATTGACACTGCCATATGCCATTTCCGAAGTCTAGTTTCAGGAGAATGTCCCCAGCTTTTTCATCGAAGTTCATGGACAATTTCTAGAGGGCCAACACACAATCAAGGATAAGACCTACCCTTGATGAATTTCGTTTCCATATGACTAGGAATGGCAATGGGGCGGGTTTGGATGGGTCGAGCGTAACCAAATCCATGCCCATATCCACGAGCTCATCCATTGCCCACCCGTGAAACTATCCATGGGTCACAGATGCTACACGTGCCCATACCTGTTGGATATCCAGCTATCCATGGATATCCAGATCCATGAAGCAATATAAACACCGTCCATAACAATGTGTACATGAGGACATCAACAATAAAAATAAAGGTCACATAACAAAATAAACACTGCAAATATTAATTTTAGATACAGCACACTAACGATTGGCACGACATAATATGAAGTTGCAAGTTTACAATAATAAGACAACATAAATAAAAAAGTCACATACATGTGAGCCTTACTTTTCAATTGGATTTCTGATGGGTATCCATGGAGCCAGTTTTAAATCCATGCCTAACCTGCAAGTTCGTGGATATCCACCCGCGAAAATCCATGGGTAGAATATGCCCTCCAAACCCTTACCCAACGGGTTGGATATCCACGGATATCCGGATCCGTGGATAATATTGCCATCCCTACATATGACTAATGGTTCTATACGCAATAGGATCAAGACGAGAAGAAAAAAGTTTAGAAATATTTCTAAAGATAACGTTAATAAGCGCAATGGACGAAACTGCGATGTAACATCCGTGCCAGGGACTTCGAAAATAAGTCAAAGGACCACCAAAATTAAGATTAGAAATTTCAATTTATCTAGTACAAGTCGTTGAGAATGTACAGTACCTATAAACTTGCACTGAGGTCAAATTTGTTTCAACAATATACCGGGAAACCATTGGACTTTATCTATAACTCGACATTTTCGCTACAACCAAACTATCCATGTGATATTTTTATACTCTAATGGAACTCTGGTCTGGAATATTCTTACTGCAAATACTTAGTTGACTGATTATTTTTTTAACTTAGTAAATTACACACAACTCATCATAAATATATAATTCAGAATTTGCAATTTAACAAAACATGACTGAATGTTTAGCCAGTAGGATATGGATTTATGGAATTATGTGATAACCGAGATTTCCCCCGAAAAAGAACTGAAATTTGCATAAGGACAATTATGAATAGACAATCTCGATAACATTTTTTTAAAAGATTTACAATCCCGAATAAAATATCTACAGAAAATATACTCTGAAATCTGAATGGTAAATGGACGATCAGCGTTATCTCTCTGCTCCCGCCATTGGCAACCGCAAAAACAACCGACCCCCACCCCCTACCACACTTCATCTGCCGCCGCGGCCATCCATGGCCGCCTCTACTCTCCTCCGCCTCCTCTCCCCGTCAACGCCGAACCTGAATGATCCAAGCCCTAGGATCCACCCTTCTCACCTCGCGTGCCCGACGCGCCGGCGTCGGCTCCCGGCCGCCCGCTGCTCGTCCTCGCCGCTACTGCCGCCGCCACCGCCGCCGCTCGAGTTCCCTCTCCTCCCATTCCAGCCTGCGGAGGTAAGGCTTCTGAACACGGAGAAAATTTGAAGACATCTTTCTGCAGTTTTCTCTGGGATAGCGTTAGACGAAATCTGGTGATAATTATATAGCTTAGCAAGACCAGTGTTCATTACAAATAGTTCACACTTCGCAGTCGACTCAATGGCCGATTGGAAGGTGCATGTCGAATTGGTTTGGTTCTTGGCAGCTTTTTTTTTATCATTGGTGAGTTGGGTTGACTGGATAAAGAAAAAAAAAATCAGAACTACGATACTTATTCCCATTAGATAAGGACGGTTGGGATGAGGGGTTCAACAGTCTGTTATTGGGTTTAAATGAATAGAACAAATTAGTTGAATCAGCCAAAGTGGAAATTCTGGCAGGAGTTGGTGAGGGCAGGGGCTATTTGGTAACCATTCTTGATGAAGCATAGTAGAACCTGCAATATCATTTCTTTGTTTCTGCTAATGCATATCATCACCTTCAGGTTTGTACAGTGATTGCAGTTGCTAGATGTGCTTTTAAAATCGAGAATTGTTTTCTTACAAGAGCCTATTAACTGGGCCTACTGTTAGCTAGACATGATTGTTGTAGAAATTAACATCTCCATGTTGCAACAAAGCCATGAGTCATTATTTTGGCCTCAGGACGTTGTTGGTGAGGTTATCACATCGCCATGGTTTGATTCTCCTCTAGTTGCGTGCTGCCTTTGCATTAACCAATTAAAGAGTTCTCATTTTCCTTGTAGCCAACTTATGGAATTAATTTGGGAGTCACATAGATGAACACCGTTTCTGAACAACAAGTTTGCCTCAGTATTTATGTTCTGCAAAGTTACCAAACTATCATGAATTCTAATAAAATTATTAGTTGGGCCAGTTGTTTGGCGTGAGGCTTGGACATTTTTTTGGAGAAAAAAACAGAGTAATGGGATTGTACTAAGATAACGAAAATATTACAGGTGTTGATTCCATCTGAATGCAAGACTCTCCACTTGTATGAAGCAAGGTATCTAGCATTACTAGAAGAGGTAATTACCATTGGCTCTCCATTACTTCATGTTACTTTTTCTATATCGGCATAATTTTCTCAACTGACGCAATCCAGTATTTTTCTTCGTAAAAATAGTTTCCATCATACATTCCTAGAGGCAAGAGAGATTTTTAGCCATGATCGTCCACTAGTGAAGTGTACATTTTGGCCTTATGCACTATGCCATGAAAAATGATAGCACGTATATATATTGTCTAAAAATGAAACAACACACGGAAGTCCCAATGAAGAACTATGAAAATCCTATTGCTAATAAGATAAAAATTACATGTTACTTTAAATTAAAATAGGAAAGAGTCCACAATTAGTCCTTCAACTATTGCCAAAGCTTATGTTTGGTCCTTCAAATCTATATCGGATAAGTTTTGTCTCTTCATGTAAAAAAAATCATATAATTTGGTTTCTTGTCCACTAAAGTTTTTCTTTTGATGATTACCTGGCGTCACTTTTGCGCACCTGAAATCCTAGGCAACACAACATTGGAAACTTATCAGCAAAATGGGATCAGATTTAAGAAATATTATGTAATCAAGAACAAAAAAAACTTTAATGTGCCAAAAATGAATAAACTATAAACATATAGAAAGGGAAACCGTTTGATTTTCAAAATTCATGTTTTCTAGAATATTTATGGATGTGATGTATTTTCAAATTCCAAAGGATTTTGATGCTCCTTCATGGTCTCCCATGTGTATGATCAAGTACTTGTACCTCTCGAAACTCAGTGTTGTTGATCCACCATGAGTTTAGGCGGTTGGGGGGGGGGGGGGGGGGGGGTGGGGGGGGTATTTTACCCGTTCTAATGATTAGTTCTCTATATATTTACCACACTTGCACCCGTATATATACCGGTCCTTGGCCTCATGGAAATACGAGTTGCATATTTCCTAAGAACTAGTTGAGTGCCCATACATTGTTAGGGCTAAATAGTACCCTAGAAGGTCAAGTCACCATCATGCTCAAGTAGGCCCAAGTCCTCGACTCCACCTCATTGATCTAAACATCGGCCCAACTAGCTTATTTATCTGGAGATCGTTTTGAAATGGTTCCTTTCATCTGTTAAGGGTGGATGCTACTGGCACCACCGCTGTCATCACCTCCAATATGTATAGTAGTAATCAGTGGCGGAGCTTGAGAAAAAATCATGGGCGGGCCAGGCTAAAATAGAACAGATTTTTTTGCGGGAAATTGTACAATTAATTCACAATTCTATGAAGAATATATGCTATAAATTGCTAATTAAGAATTTTGGGAAGAATGAAGATTACCTAGGCAGAGGAATTGGAGAAGAGAAAGGGATCGATTCAGTCACAACGTCGACGCCCGCTGATGTGCCTCCTCTGCTCGACCGGTTCCCCTGGTTTTCCCGTTTTATGTCTAGATTTCTAAACCTAGCGAGGCGCCTCCATGGCCATGGTTTCTGCGGAGGAGCGTACAGACTCGAGATGAATGATTGACTCTTTTTTTTTTTTGAGGCAAAGATGAACAATTGACTGGGAGGCAGCGTACATGGAGGTAGCGTACATGGTTGCTAGTGGGCTGGGCCTCATATGCACAAGGGGTAATATTTATTTGGCAAAAAAACCTGGGCGGGCCATGGCCCGGTTTGGCCCTAACGTAGCTCCACGAGTGGTAGTAATACATTACAAGCTTTCATATATCCTATTGCTTGGTGGCATCGTTTATAGTTTTTTTTTTTCTATTTTTAGATGACATATAATTGGGCATACATTATAGTCATTCTGGGTCCAGCTAATCAAAATAAAAGGAGGAAAGACAACTTTTGTAAGTTATTTATTTTAATTACTAGTTACCTTATGGAAGATGACACGTTTAACGAGATCGCTTAATCATTTAGGAGGATTTGTTTTTAGATTTTTAGGTGACATATAATTTCGTGTACATTATATTCGTTCTGAGGTCCAGCTAATGAAAACACAAGGATGACCGACGATTTCACAAGTATTTATTTTAATAACTAATTGCCTTATGAATGATGACGCGTTTAACGAGATCCTTGTATTTAGAGTATTTGTTTCTTATATTTATTCGTTCCGAGGTCCAGCTAGTCAAAATACAAGGAGGAAGCACGATTCCGTAAGTTATTTATTTTATTAATTAGTTTACATTATGGACTATACCGTGTTTAACGAGAGAAACAAATATACATTTCCTTATTTACTGCGAAGCGAAAATCTGTAGCACCCTTATGTGGTGTATGGCCTTTTACCCGCTATAAGATAGTTCTACTCTCCAACCGTGGATCATATTTCTGTCACTGAATAGTGATGGCTGAAAAGTTTTAAGTCTTCAGCCAACAGGCCTTCTTATCTTTCTGTCAATCTTCAGGCGTTGTATAAGAGGCAGAATTCTCTTGTGCACTTTGTCCTTGACCCAGTTTTATCAAGCTCTTCTAAGGATTCGTTTGCTGTAAGATATGGTTGTTTGGTGCAGATAGAAAGTGTAAGTTCTTGTCCTTCAGTTTGATATTCGATGGCAGGGTTCTTTTTAGGGTCGTTTACCTTTTCTACTAAATGATTTATCTCTAGTATAGGTTCAAAAGATGGATTATGGAGCATTAGTGTCAATAAGAGGTGTATGCCGTGTGAATATCAAGAACCTTCTTCAGGTACGCACAATCCAGTTGTTGAGTTTGAATTGTTCTTTTCATGTTGATGCACATTCATTGTTCGAATACTTGAGAACTTCTATCAATAGTGTGTAAAATCTCTTCAAATGTCTTGTTCTATTTTCTACCAGAATTGTGTTTTTCATGTTAACTGTATTACATACATCTGGAGATTCTGTAGGTTCACCTATGGAGTTTATACACGTTTCAAATGCTGTGTTAGTTCTGAATTATTTTTGGCACAGCTAGAAACAAATTACAGAAATAAAGAATGGCCAGGCATATGCTCTTTTCAAATCCTGAATTTGATTCACTGTTTTATGTAGCGACAGTTCACAATATCTGTTGTATTTTGCTCTATTTTAGATGGTCACATTGTTCCTTGATCCAGATGGAGCCCTACTTGCGCGGTGACGTTTCTCCCATGATGGACAAGCCTTGCGATGTCATCGAATTGGGCCTGAGAATTTCCAAACTAAGAGAGTCCATGTGCAATTTGCATAGCCTACAAATGAAACTGAGGGTTTAGTCACTATTTTTGTTCCGTTGGACGATTTGTATATGCTGAATGGTAGTTTTTACCTGGTTTCTGACATCAGAACTTCTCCATTTAGGTGCCTGAGGATGAACCTCTGCAAACCAACATCAAAAGCTCTCTACTGTGGTCTGAGAAAGATTTTTTCGAAGGGTACGACGAATTTTTTATCCCTGGGCTCCCAGAGCGTATCTCCTTTGCCGCGTACCAATCAGTTTCAGGTGATAATAGATGATTCCGTTTTCACCTCTTATAATTTCTTGACCATAACTTCTGTTCTGAACCTCAATATTACCTGGAATGACCAATGAAAGAGATGCTGCAGAACTTCGTATAGTCTAATCTAACATCAAAGCCATACACTCCAGGTATGTCAGAGGAAGAACTTCTTACCCTGCAAAAGTACAAGATAAAGGCAATGGATTCAACAGACACTCTGGAAAGACTAAACAGCGGAATCGAGTATGTAGAACATAATATCGGTATGATTGCCGCGAGACTGGCAATTCAGAATATATGATCCTCGGTATACTGCTTACTGAACACTAGTATACCATCATCATCATCATCATCATCATCATCATCAGGGAAGTGAGTACCTGATACTTCTAAGATCTAACTGATGCTCATGATCCATAAAAATTCTAGTTACATTCTCTGACTTCAACGTCTCCACTTTGCATCTGTACTGTATACAAGCTAGGAGAGGACTGACACAGCTTGATTATTTTTTGACACACTCCTTGTACATTCAGAGAGTAACACGAGAGTGCAATTGAAATTACTGTTGCAACTTCGTTTCTGATAAGTCGTACTCATACATCATTCAAATCTCACGCGTTGTTCAAACAACTCCTGTTTTTTGAGAAAATCAAACAACTATTGTAATATCATTCCATGAGATAATTCATACAACTGATTCGTCTGGAAAGCCAGAAGGCTACAAGCTCTGGTATGAACTCTGCAAAGTCTAAACCGAAGTGATTCATACTCCCTCCGTCCAAAAATAAGTGTCTCAAGTTTGACAAAAAAGTTGATGTATCTATACATAAAACATGTCTAGATACATCCACTTTTGAGCAAATTTGAGACACTTATTTTTGGACGGAGGGAGTACAACTGATTGATCTGGAAAGCCTTCAAGGCTACAAGCTCTGGTATGAACCTTGAAATCTAAATCGAAGCAACTCATACAACTGATTCATCTGGAAAGCCAAAAGGCTACAAGCTCTGGTATGATGAACTATGTAAAATCTAAAGCGAAGTAAATCTTGAAAGGGAAATAATCTAAGCAAAGATACTATCTCGCCACTCTGATTGGAAACCATGAGCGAACGAGCGAACGGACTACCATGCTAAGCTGCAAGCCGAGGTAGCGCTGGCACAAGCATAACCTACTCCTTCGGGGCTTCCACGACGATGTCCGCGCCGAAGAGACGGATGCAGCGGCGTTTTCCATTGCCAGGCTCCGCCGCCTCCGTCGCCGGCCGCTTCCGCACAGCGGAGCCGGAAGGGAGGCCGCTGATGTCGTTGGCAGGAGGGACGCTGGCCAGCGAGGGCCTAGTCCTGCGGTGACGTCCGGTCACGTGCCCGCCGAGCGCCTGCCCGCTGTTGAACGTCTCGTCGCACTCCTTACACGCGTAAACACGTTTGCTCTCACCTGCGGCGGCGCCGGCGCCAGCACTGCCACGACCAACAGCGGCAGGGGTAGCCGGAGGTGCTGCAAACGCCACCGTTCTCTGGCGGCGCGCACTATCACGGCGAAAGACGGCATGCCCAGGTGCTCCTCCCGCACCCACGTCCCGAACAACGAGCGCACCACATCCAGCCTCCAGGACCGTCGGCACGCGTTTCGTGCGGCCTGGTCCTGGCCCAGGCCCAGGCCATGCTCGTCATCTTCTCCCTCTCCTGGTGCACCAGCGGCTCAGCCCACAGAGTCCCGTCGACGGCGCCTCGAGCAGCGCCTCCACCGATCACGCCTGGACTCCACGACTCCAAGATCGACCAGCCGGTGCCATTGCCACCACGACTACCGCCGTCTCCTCCGCCCAGACGCGGCGAGACGTAGCGCGGGAGGGCAGCTGCGGATCCTTCCCAGCTGGGTCTTCCTCCTTGATCAGCGTGACCGCGCGGGAACGATGGACTTCCGTGGCTGAAGGATATGCGGAGTATCCCGAAGCTGCGGGGCTTGGGCTGGGCGTGGGTTGGGGAGGGAAACTGTTCGGCGGCCATGGGAGGCGAGGGAAACTGTTCGGCGGCCATGGGAGGCGAGGGGGGAGGATCTGCTACGGGGAGAGCTAAGCTCTAGGATCGTTGGAGGGGTTTAGCGGTGTGGTTGCTGTGTGAGGAGCCTTTGGGGTTTTGTGGGTGGTGTTAAATAGGGGCGCGGGGGCTGGAATGAGGTGTTTTCTTTGCCAAATCTGGTAATTTGCCAAAATCTAATTCCACTCCAACGGTCGGCAGCAAAAAAGAACGGAGTCGAACTTGTGCAGGTCGGCGCCAAGATATTTTGCCACTCTGAGGGGTCGACTCCAACGACCTCGGTGTCGACCTTGCTTCGTCGATGGATTTGGTTGGCGTCGATCTACATAGATTCGACCTTATCCTCTTTGGCTCTGACCGTTGGGCCAAATTTGTAAATAATTTCGCCCAATGGTCATATGAGGTATTAGTTTCGGCAAGGCTAGATTTGGCAAATAAAAATACGGGAACGAGGAAGATCCGATATCTATCTTATTCGCACATTGGTGTTCTCTAAGAAAGTATTAACTGTCGTAGGCTGGTATGGCGCCATAGCAGCTGTATACCAAATAAAGATGGTTGTCCTACGCGACAACCATAAAGCAGAATCACTGTCGAGGCCGTTGACGGCTCCGGAGTGTCGAGTTGGTCTTGATGTTGATGTGCCCCGTTGAGGAAAGGTTTAACATGCACCATTGTGTTCTCATGCAGAATATTTTTCTAGGTGCTTTCCTCTATAGAGAGAGCATATGCATGTCGTAATGTGTTACCTCATGCTGACATCATCATATGAATTGCTAAATTAAAAAAATGTGCTAAAACTTATATCCAATTAGCGGCCCATTTACGCCATGAGTTCATCTCTGAAAGAGCATGGTGCCCCATGTGATATTTTGGTAATGAATGATAATCCTTATGAACTAATGTTTGTATTGAGTTATATTTGAAGAATTCGTCCATAGGCAATGCTTGAAATCTGTGTTGGATTCCCCGTGTGCAATGCTTGGGGCCCTTGTGTTGGATTAAGGAAGAGTATGTGATGACCAAGGTGTTATTCAAGGGGTTATTCGAAGAAAGGTCATGATAGTGTTGAGCCTATAACAAGTATGCTTAAAGAAAAAGATTGAGTGAGCGTTCATGTTTATCTTCAAGACATCATCAAAATAAGGAGAGAAGAAAACATACAAGGTTGATCAAGTCAAAATGCAAAGAGTGGATTCAACTTGATCAACACTCAAAGTTAAATGATGTATGATGTTCGATCTAGTGATCTCATGGTATGTTAAGCATTGTCAATATAGCTTCGGGAACTAACATATGATACATGTGCTTGGTATCTTTATGTGGGGTTAGATATATTTTCATGGACATGCTTTAAAAGAAAGAACTCGTGTAGCTCATGGAGGATGACGTGAATTGGTAATCGTCATCAAAATTGAGAAGTGTAATTTCAAGATAAGCATCACGAAGATATCGTATGTTTGAAGGTTGCCATCCATTTGGTGAAGGTGTGCCTAAGGGAGTCTCTTTCATAGTGGAATATGACCGAGCAATTTGTAGATCTTCATTGAGCAAGTGAGATCAAGAAAGTTGATCCAACTTGAGGCTGGTGTGATCGTCATCATCTAGCTAAAGTGGATTACACGTAAATAAAAGGTATTACCTTGATTGGTTTTTTATTTTACTTGTCTCATGTTGTTAGTTGAGAGATCGGGTTATAGGATATATAACCATATTATCAAGAGAGACTCTCTAGTGAGTAGCGTGATTGTATGGTTCATAGAGAGCTAAAAAATTTACATCTTTGGAATAATCTCTCTTGGTTTTTATTTGAATTTTATCCTTGTGAAGATTTAGGTCTTGTGGTTATCTTCACGAGAAACTGAAAGAACAAGCTATGCCCGAGATGTCGCCTAGAGGGGGGGGGGTGAATAGGCGATTAACACTTTTTCTAATTAGGGGCTTGGTAATTGCGGAATAAAACTATGTGTTTAAATTAACAAGCAAACAACCTAATTGCTAGGCTCACCTATGTGCACCAACAACTTATGCTAAGCAACTTAAGCGACAAGGTGATAGCTAGATATGAACTTCAATCACGATGGCTATCACAATGTAAATTGCATAAGTAAAAGCTTGGGTATAGAAATAACCGAGGTACGCGGAGACAAGGATGAATTCCCGAGTTCCTCCTTGTTAAGGGAGTACATCTCGTTGGAGGGGTGTGAGCTCGCCACAAGAGGCCTACTCAAGATGCCACAAAGGCCTCACCCTATTCTCCGATGAACCTCACCCAAGGGATTGGTTCACCTTCCACTATCGGAATCCTTCGGGGCGGATTCCGGAGCCCTTTTACAACTTCTCTTGGGGCACACACCCACAACTCAATTGGGGGCTCCCAAATTCGTGCCGAAGCTTCACAACTCGAAGACTTCGCGGCACCTCCAAACCGTCTAGGGTACACAATGCACCCAAGAGGCACAAAGCTCTTGGGAACACAATGCACCCAAGAGTAACAAGCTTCTCAACGTCGATCTTCACGTATCACCGTAGGGAGAGCAACCCGATGCAACAAATGAAAGAGGCAAGAACACACAAAGTGGTCAAGTCCTTCACTCTCAAATTCCAACCAAGCAACAAATGCTTTGGGGGGGATGTCGGGGATGTGATCCCCAGTATCCCAAAGTTATGGGGTAATTGGAATAATAAAAGAGATAGATGGGAAATAACTAGATACCGGATAAAGGAAAAAGCATAAAAGTCAGTCTGGGCCGAGTTAAGCTCTGCCGAGCTTATTCTTCACTGGACCGGATCGTACAGCTAACTCGGATGGCCCATGATTCGGCTAAAACCAGGCAGGACCGGATCATCTCCTTGCCTCGGTTGGGCCAAAGATGAGCTCCAGATTCGGCTGGGCCAAGTCTTCTACAACTCGGAATGGGCCAGGTTGTCCCTAGCAGGCCGAGTTCGGCCTATCCCGGCTGACCGAGTCTCCAGCATCCTGCTGGGCCCAGGCTCCCAGCACTCGGATGGGCCGAGTCAACAGCATCCGGGTGGGCCGGTCGTCCTGGGTCTCCTCCTACCCGGTCGAGTTCTCCTTCTCCCGCTGGGCCGTGCTCTCTGGGATCCCCTGATTCGGACCCTAGCCATCGAGCCGAGTAAGGCAGGCCGGTATCGTTCGCTCCTTGCCGAATCATCACCGGGATGGCATCGATCGATCGCCAGCTCCCTTACCGAGTCAGCCACCGATCGATCCGCCGAGTCAACTCCAGGTCTACGACGACAATCGCTGCGTGCCAGCATGCGGGATCCCAGTGACCGGATCGAGCCCAGGCCGGATGGATGCCACGGACTGTTACTCGGTATCCCTGGCTGGATCGATCCCTTCGATCAGGAGCCAACTCCCAGCACCCCGTCCGGGACAGGAGTATCGCTGGAGGCGCATTTCAGGCAGATTCCTCTCGGCAAAATATCAGAAGCTAAGAGATAAGAGCAAGATGCAGGGACCACATGGCTACAGTGTCAAGGGCGTGACCACAGTGCAGCATGGCAGCAGTGAGCGCGTGTCGCATGCGCAGTGTGACAAGACCCCAGTGGTCATGTCATCGACAGTATAGCTAGAGTAGTGTTCTCTGTCCCCTTGTCCCCTGCTTGTCCCCTGGGCTCTCTATTTAAAGAGCACCAGGGGGAGGAGGACGGGGGGCGACGGGCAGCCTCGCTCGGCTCATTTCTCTCTGTTCTTAGCTAGCTCTCTTCTCCGCAGAGGCTTAGCGCTGCTTAATTGACACAGCTCAAGGAGCACTTTTGTAATACGGATCGATACACAAATATAGTCAGACAAGCAGGAGTAGGGGTTTTACCTCCTCACGAGGGCCCTGAACCTGGGTAAATTGTGTGTGTGTGTTTCGGTGTGTGTTCTTCGGCACATAATCCCTCCCCGAATCCTCGAGCGTCCCATCGGCCCCAGACTAAGCCTACCCCTAGGCATCTGCGTGATTCCCACCACGACAGGGGATAAGAGAGGAAGAACAAAGGGGATGAACACAAAGCAACCCCAAATCCAGATCCACTAGGTTCCCCTCACTTAGAGGAGAATTTGATTGGTGGAATGGTAGATCTAGATCTCCTCTCTTGAATCCCTAAGTTTGGGCAAGAATCATTGGAGGGATAGAGAGGAATCAAGCTCACAAGATTAGCAACAATGGAGGAGAGAGGAAAGAAAGTGAGCTAGACCAGCCGCAAGGTTTTGGGGAGGGAGGAGGCTTTTTATAGCCTCCCCCAAAAACTAGCCGTTGGGGCCTTTTCAGGCCGGAGACTCCGGACCAAGTGACCGGAGACTCCGGTCTGGCCGGACTCGTGGAGGACCGGAGATTCCGGTCATTGGGGCCGGAGACTCCGGCCAGGCTGGAGACTTCGGGGATGCTCTGGACTCCCAACAGAGCCGCACCACATAGAAGCAAAACAGCCGAAAAAATCTGGGGCCGGAGATTCCGGTCATTTGGGCCGGAGACTCCGGTCCATCTCCGGGGGTGTTCCGGACCCCAGTCCAGTACCCCACCACAGCAAGACAAACGGCGGCGAAAACACAGGGACCGGTGACTCCGGTGTGGCCGGAAACTCCGGACCAACTCCGGGGTAGATCCAACAGAAAAAACAGCACCCCATAACTTTTGCAAAAAAACTCCGTTTATGATAATCTTGGACTCGTTGGAATCGTCACAATGAGCACAACAAGATTATGCAGAGAAACATCATAGTCCAACAACATATTGTAAAACCATATGGGGAAAGTTTAAAAGCTCTTTTTTGCAAACCGAAAAACCGTTTCTTTTGCAATTGAAGTCCGAAAGAAGCAAAAACAATTTTGTTGGAAAGAGGACGACAAAAGCAACCTTTGAAAATGGCAAACTAGCAAAGGAGATTTTGCAAAGGGTTGGAAAGGTGAAACCTTCCAAAAGGATGAACCGGCAAAATCTCCAATACCGAAGATGCAAAAGAAGACGCAAATGCAAACCGTTTTCGGTGAACTTAGCCTTGTCATGACAAGCACGACAAGCACCAAGACCACACCACGATTTGAGACAGATAAGAACCAATAAAGATGATTGCATGGATGCAAAGGTTTGAGCTCTCCACGAACGATACGATCACGAAACTCGGTCAAGAGCCCCTCTTGATAGTACGGCTATCTATCCTATAACCCGGTCTCTCAACTAACATCATGAGACCGGTAAAATAAAAGCCCTATCAAGATCATACCTTTGCCTTGCGCATTAATCCACTTGAGGTCAATGAAGACGATCTTCATCTCCTCAAGACGCACCAACTTCCTCGATTGCGCTTCGCTTGGTGAAGATTCACATGGCTCCCCCATACACCAAGATGGGAGAAGCATCTCTTCGGCATATCTTCACATGGCTCCCCCATACACCAAGATGGGAGAAGCATCTCTTCGACATATCTTCACTTGGCATTTATCTTGATGACGAACACCTTGGCCTTGATCAACAAATGATCTTCTTCCCTTAACCTTGACTCCAACACATGGAGAACAAGCAAGACCTTGACTCCAACAAATGGAGACAAGCAAGCTAATGGACACTTACAAATATAGCTCAATGCAGATATTAGTCCATAGAGATTGTCATTAATTACCAAAACCATCCATGGGGGCAACCATGCACTTTCACAAACTTGAGTTCATAAAAGCGGATTCTGTATGTAAAAATGCTTTCGTTAATGCCCTGAACAAAATTCAACATCTACATCAGCAGCTCACACCAACGATAACACTATCTACATACTAAGTAACAAACCACGTTGGAGTTAGTCGTGCCTAGGGGCTAGGACAATGGTACACCATGGTCGTGGAGGTGGAGCTCTTGAAGATCGTCAGCTTGAAGCCATTAGTATCAAGATTGAACACAATGGCGTCATCAAACTCCAGGTCGTACTTCAGCATGATGTCAGGCCAGTTCTTTGCGAGCACCAACTCGTGGCTAGTGTGCTTGACCACCTGTGCACACTCATTGCACCAATGGTCGGCCGACACTAGCATGAACCTAATACCTTCGATCCGGATTTTGGATATAATATGTAGTTTTTTTCCTAAGAGACCACCCTAGGTTTATCAAATCCGGAAAGTAGGTGCTTGCATGGCAAGGTGATTTCTACAAGCTAAAAAAGATTAAATACATTTTTTTTACCAGGCCAATCTTGTTCTTGAAATGAGATTCTATCAATGGATTAAAAAATAGGCAAGGGCTTAAGGTTTTACATGCAGCTTTGCTTAAACAATATGGGATGATAAAGTTAATATTACGAACTGTTAGTGATAAACATTCATATGATGGATGGGATATATGGAGCATTGCGTCCTTATGTCACCATAGCCTTGCAATCACTGCACTATGGATTAATTCATCCAACCTTAGCCCTATTCCATTGTGCGGGGTTGCCTAAGTTATTAAGAATAAACAGACAAAACATTAAGTCCAATGACGACATTTTTGTTCTCTAGAGAATCATTTCCATCCATAGTACTCCCCTTCCTCTCACCGGGTTTCACACATGGCCTTCCGTTCTCCTCTGCTCGTGCCTCTACCTTGATCACTCTTCGGGGTCTTGGGTACCCGACAAGTCCTAGGAGCGAGGCATAGACAAGAGAACATACATATACCACATATAGAACTATTTTAACTAACATCCCATGAATAAAAGATGCACAAACATTGCGAGACTAGGCCTCAGCCCTTAGCCCGATTGGACTACTCACACATCACGATCAGATCAACAATAGAAAATATTGTATAAATTATACTTGAATATAAATGATTGATAGTTCTTACAATTTTGCCAATCGTGATGAGATCTAGGTTACAAGTAGAGTATGGCTATGGAGATGGTTAGAGGAATTAGAGATGGTGACGGAGCGGTGATGGTGGCAGCACTCCACAGAGAAAAGAATGGTTGGTGGCTGTTCTTTGGTGGTTGTCGCCCCTCCTTATAGTGGCAGCAAACGTGATTAGGTTTTTGGGAGTCCTGCAATGCAAATTAGGCCGTGGCCCTTTGATGATGCATGTGGTCGGCCTGCAGTTTCTGGTCGTGGTGCCCAGCATGTGTGGCCTCTTATTTCCACCCCGACACTACGATATTTAGTGCCCAGCAGTTGGATACCCTAGTACCCAGGAGGTGCATGGCATCCACCACCGGCGTGATCCTAGTCAGTTTTGATCACCTTGTCAGGTTTGGAGACACTGGCGATTAGTGACAAGAATAGACACAATGGCAACGCTCAGTACAATGTCGCAAACAGTCATCACAACCATGCAACGTAGATTAGTTACAAGCAACAAAGCATACATTGGTGATTAGTTACTAGCAGCAATGCTCGGTACAATGCCATTGGTGTTCGATGATAATCATAGGCAGATTAGAATGTCTTTGGTGATCACCACAATGGGAAGACCTAGTGATCACCACAATCGTGCATAACAGTGCACAACTGTACTACAATGCATTACACAATGCACTACAATGAACTTGATCCATGCTCAATGTCTTGAGTGATCACCACAAGCACACGCACAAGTGAACACAGTTCAATCCATTCAACAGATCTATGAACCTACAAGATAGATTAAAAGGATGTCAATGGTGGGATAATCAACCGCCACACAAACCCTAACAGTAATCCCAATCAGACCATAATCTACATCTACAAGACCATAATGGCAAGATAGAAGGGGTACATACAGGGTGCGACGGAGTTGAAGAAGAAGACGTCGAGGTCGACACGTCGGTGATGGAAATCTCCGCCGAAATCCAACCGGCGATGTCGATAACGACTCAATCAAAATGAGTGGCTCCATAGCCGCCGTCATAGTCCTGAATATCCCTACCGAAGCGTCGGGAGGTCGAAAGCAAATGTGGGGGAGAATACTTCGTAATCTTCTCCAAATCCATTGGAGTGAGCGCATTCTTTGCGGTAGGTTTGCGGCCCATTGGTCATGAGCGAAGTTGGCGGAGGACTGGCGGGTCGAGTGGCGCAGGGGTGGAGGAGCATCGGCCATCCAGACCAACGATTGGTGGTGAAGGGAGTGGGGTTGGGAAGTTAAAACCAATATGTCTTGTCCCCCGTGCTTCTCAATGCATGCGAGAAAGAAATAGAGCCACGCGCCATCACAAAAAAAAAACAGTGTGTTGAACCATTTCGACCGAACTTAACTTTTGATCTGATTTAAGGTTCACACGGTGCAAAATTTCCTTGAGGTCCAATTAGACCTGGCCATGGCTTACACAGGCCTGTATTTCGGGCCCTATGGACGGCCATGACCGGTCTCGGGCCTGTATTTCGGGCCCTATGGCCGGCCCGGGCTTAGGCTTAAGATATTTGGTCGTGGTTGGGCTAGGCCGGTTGGACCTAGTCGGCTTTTATCAGGCCAAGCCGGGCTCGCACTTGATTTCTATGGTCCGACGATCAGGCCGGGCTCGGGCCATGGTTGAGGTTTTTTTAGGCCCGGACTGACTTTTGGCAAGATATAGGTCCATCCAATCCACCGAAACTCGTCCATTTTACACCGGGACTGGATGGAGCTCGCGCGAGCAACCAAACACGTCCCAAAGGAATGAGCTTGTCGTGATCTGCCCCGCAGGGAAAGGGTACGCCACCGCCTCCTCTCCTTTAACGCTTCGACCTGTCGCGCGCCACCGCCGATTGAGGAGATCGGCCGCTAGAGGGGAGATGCTCAAGTTCCTGTCCAAGGTGGTGGTGGAGTACAACCCGCTGGACCCGCGCAAGGCGGCGGCGGTGGAGCTCCTCGCGCAGTGCAACGGCCGCAAGGCCAAGGACTCCAACCCCACCTGCTCCGTGGAGCTGCGGCGCCTGCCCACTCCGCCCGCAGGCGAGGGGGACCCCAAGGCCCAGCCGCCCCCGCGCATCCTCGTCACCTACGTCAACGGCTCCGAGGAGGCCTTCGTCGCCGCCGACGGCGCCACCGCGCAGGGCATGCGCGACCAGATCCTCTCCCGCGGCCGCCTCCTCGAGACCGAGCAGCTCTTCCGCGAGGCCGGGGAGAAGTGGCCCGTCGTCATCCCCGAGGAGGAGCTCGGCATGTCGTTCCCCGGGATCAAGGTGCGTCTTGTACCTTGTTTGGTCCCCTTCACTTTCTGTCGAACACCTCGTGTGCGTGGGCGTGTATCTTACTACATTGCACTGAAATCTCCCGTCCGTGCATTGGGATTTGAAGAAATTTGTCTACATTACATTGCCGCTCATTCATGATTATTTTGTATATGTGTCTTGGCTGGTTATGGAACCTTTTTTTGACAATTCCTCTACATTACATTACCGCTCATTCATGATTATCTTGTATATGTGTCTTGGCTGGTTATGGAACCTTTTTGACAGTTCCTCCCTTCAACAAACATATTATGCACACCTCAGTGTTATGCTATTATCCACATGTAGATTGGGATAAGCATCATTTACATTTTTGTAGATTAATAACGATCTAACATTATCTATGTTGTGGTTTTCCTGTAATAAATTTACCATGTTTCACATATATCACTGGATGGAGATTTGTCTATTTTTGCTTGATGCTTACATCGATTATATTGCTACTATTGGTTTGATGTAACCTCTCTTACCTTCCTTTGGACGGGCTTAGTTAAACTGGGAACAGTGATTCTCTGCTATGCTACTTTCATCTTTCTTCCCTGAGGGCATTCCTCAAACATTGCTAATGTCATGTATGTTGGGTGATTATATAGTCTGTCGGTGATTACTATTCATTTCATCATTACCATTGATGTCTTGCATACTTATTTGTTTGCTATGATGAATTATTTTACCTTTATTCGTTCCATGTTTGTATGCTGCTGTCAAGGCGCACAGTTTTGTTAGTAAACATCATGGTGAACTGTGTATGTGCAACTTGATAAATTATCTTTTGGCATCTAATTCAGTTCTATAAAAGGGAATTAGTATTACTAGTTCTTTTGTCTTTTATAGTCCAGTTATATAACGGAGAATTAAGATAACTACTGCAAACCCATAAACCGCTAGCATGTATTTATCGCACTTGGTTCGCGGAAGATCCACTCTTGTACACAATTCATAAAATTGGAAGAGCAATAGGTCGATTAATTTCTAGTCCATTCATCCATCCATGATTTTTTTAGACTCGCTTTTGTTTCACTCTAACAAAAACGTGCGCCTGGGTCCTTGTAGGAAATAAATGCTTAGCATATTATCCCTTGACCCTAACTAGTTTTGTTAGAGCAGACTGCATTGAAAAATGCTGCCGATTGTGTCAAAAAATAAATTGAACAAGCATATTGAGTGGTCAGGCCTCCTGAGCCAATCTTCTGAATATGCTTTGTACTACCTCAGTTCCAAAATATAAGATGTTTTGGTAGGCCATTTTAGCCTACCAAAACGTCTTACATTTTGGAACAGAGGTGTACCTTTTTATGAACACGTTTATTTAATTTAGATAACAAAGAGTACTTTGTGTTCCTTCCTGCAGATACAATCTAATCTGCAGAAGTAGAGCCAATGACTGAACATGTTTTGAATTTTAAATTTGCTTAATTGATGCATGGTATCACGTGTCATAACTTGATAACATTTTTTACTGAAGATAATTTTTTAAATTAGTTGAAAACCTGACATTAGTAAAAGAAGACAGTGTGATATGTAACATGTATTTGTATTGCTATACTTATCTTTAGAGAAAGAAGTTAATTAATAATCGAATCAAACTTCCATGGTTGTCTTGGACACAAGTTTTCCACTAAAATACTTAAATAATCAGCTGCGCATTGTACACTACAATAGTATCTAGACATCTGGATGCTACATATTTTTATAATTGCTTGCTTGTAGTATTGCCTGACATATAAAACCAAACCGGACACAGCCATTTGTTTCTCTTGGGCACAAGTTTGTCACTGAGGTGCCCAAATAATCACCTGCACACTGCACTCCCCAATAGTTCGTCGCGTCATTTATTTTCTAACTGCACATTTGTACTGTTACCTACCTGTATATAGTACATACATACTTCTATATGTTGTGTATAACCTCTATATTTCCTTCTGCTCGTGAGACCTTGATGTGTCCCAGTAGCATGAGATTTAATTTTCTGCTCATATCATTCGTATTCTGTGTACCAAATGTTATTTTCAGTCAAAAAAAGAAATTATATTGTTGTCTTTAATATTTTCAGTCTCCTTTTTCGTATAATTGGGTGAAATTTACTGTACATATTATCTTTGGTTGTTTTCATTCCCATTTTCTTGTTTGGATGAGCATTTTTGTTTCTCTTGATGCATAGTAGGCCTGGAGATTCATTCAGAAGTGAAATTTTGGGGAGCCATCTATCTTTCACTTTCCTGGTGTTCATATGCAATATTCTTAAGATAGCCAAGTCACATGTAGTTACATTATTCCTAGAGGTTATGGGTTTCAAAGTGCAGGTGTTATTTCTAGTTTTATTTTGCAGTCTCGGTGATACACCCTGGACATGCATGGTAGATTTATTTTCTTTATATACATGTATTCCCCAATTATTGTCAAAACTATTTTCTCTATGGTACTATCAAGAAAGCCATGTGTTGCTATGGATTAAGAAAAAATCATACTGCATATTTAGAGGACTAATTACTTTATTAAATTGGGGTGTTTTGTTGTCGTATCATATCCGCATCATTCATGGTAGATCGGAGTGTTTTTGCTAAACAGATTTAAGTAGGTGGTGACTGGTGAGAAATCCAATCTTTATCTTACCGGAAAGTAGCAAATTGGTACAACCTCCAGATGGACGGACCATCACAACCAACTTGTTTCTTTATAGGAGTGATGTTCACTATTCGATATATCCTTGTTGTGGGTAATTTTGATTGCATGCTTGAATTTTGAATTCAATGGACTGGGCCTGCTCGGTACTTTCATACTAGTTTGTGTTGCTTTTGTGAATTCTTGACGAAAATCTGTCTTCCTTTGCAGCCAAAGAGAGCTGAGGAGAAGCCCCAAGCTTCATGATCCAGTCAGAGGTGGTTAACTAGCACTCTAGCAGATCATCGTACTCCCATAAATGTAGCATAGTATCACATCACAGAAGAGAACTCCCTACATTGGAAACTTGTCTTGAGATGTTCGTTGACTAATTCAGGTTCAGGGGATGTCCCTTTTTCTCCTTGTCATTTCTCAGAACATGCTATATTGATTGACAGGGGACAGTGTTAACTCAGTTTGGATTGGTAATTTACCATTGCAACCCTTGCTCTGTGTGATTAGCTTTGAACCAGTTTATTAAGAATAAGCTTGCTCTGTAATCTTGTGGCGGAGTTCCGTGCTCATCATCTCCAGTTGATGGCCAGAGAATTTGGCATCAGCCTTGCCCATTGCTCTGAACTTACTGTCATCATGTTTCATAGCATGAGTTTCAACGTGGACCCGTTCCGGTTGTACAAGCAGTGCCTGCAGATTTTGAGTTCCTGTGAACAGGTCATGGTTTCTTCGCTAGACAAACATAACCTCAGCTTTTGGATTTCTTGGCCAGACTCCGAAACTTAGTTGTTATACTATGCATGCCTTATGCTCTCAACAAATGATTAAAACTGTACTGCAATGGACAGAAGGGATAGTAAGACTTAACACGCTCAAATTAAACTACTATGGGTTTTTGAAGGAGAACAACTACAAGCTTCTGTGCAAACTTGGAACTGATATAGGACAAATGACGGAATTTAACTGGGAATGATGTCTCCATGTCCAAGGTATTCCTCCTGCAGCTGTAGCAGCATAATGGGACATGTCGTTGCCCTCAGCATGCCAAATTATGCTTTGCAGTGCAATTAACAGAAACTTAGTTGGCATAAAAAACAGATACTCAGTTAACACAAAATCCAGCCGTTCACATATGTGATACACTTGACTACATAACGCAGTGTTGAAATAACAAGAACATCAAATTCACAGCTTTTAAATTTCGTAACAATGCAATTATACATGTCAGTATGTCAGTATGTCACACATCTTACAAAAAATGATTATAAAAGTTACATACAAACAAGCAGTAGGCGGCAAAAACTGGTTGCTCCAAAGCGAGACATTTCCATGGTGCTTTAAATGCCCAACTAAGGTAATGGTAATTGTAGAAATATCCAGGCCGTTGCTAGCTGTGCACCTTGAAGCAACTCAAGAACGGGAACATCTGAATCAAGTCATTCGAGCTCCTCCTCTGCCAACCAATTAAAATGCAGAAATGATAAATATACGGAGAGGACAACAAAACCTAGAAATATTTAAGGATGAGCTAGTTTGCACTGTCATAACTATCCCTTATTTTGTCAATTAATCGGAATATATGACACATTCATTTCTATTTCACCCCACCAGCTGCCTCATCCTCTACAAGGGCTTCCATGTGTATAAGACTAAGATTAACCATTAAATCAAAGTGTATGGCCTAGTATCATTCAGACAGCATAAGGCATGTGAGCTACTGCTAATTTGAACCGAAATGCAGAAAAATCAAAATCTCTGGAAGAAATTGAATTCAACTTTTTTTTGGGGGGGGGGGGGGGGCTAAATTTTGGGTTGCTCAGCAGGATTGGATAGAGCTAAACTAGTTTGCTCTTATTTGTAATTTTCATGGTTTGTGTCACAGGCCACTTGGAGATATTAACATTATTTTGAATTTAATGGTGTTACGGTAGGCAGTTGATCGAAACAAACTTATAAAATGACAGGACTGATAGGATTAAGGAAAAATACTAAACTTAAAAGTATAATTACTCACCTTAATACCAGTACATCCATTTACATCTAGAGTTGTGAGACTATTTGAGCAAGATTTTGACAAAGCCTCCAGACAGGTATCAGTTACCCCAAGTATTCCAAATAAACTGCATAAACAGAACATTATGTGCATAAGCCACAAAAAATGCACATACTTAGAACAAAATGACCACCTTACCTTAGTAGTTCAAGGGACCGACAACCTTGTGCAATAGCTACCACCCCAACATCAGTAACACGTACACACCTGCGAGATAGTGATTGCAGAAATCAATTAACGCAAGTTCGCTTCGTTAATTACTGATAGAATAGTAAAGTTTGATCTTGCCTTACCAACTCAAATTGAGATATGTCAATCTTCCACATCTTGATATACAGGTAAGACCGTCGTCAGTTAGATTCTGAGAACCCTGAGTTAGTAAGGAAAATGATTTGATAGTTCAACTTCAAGCAGATGAATAACAATTACCTGGGCCCCACATAAGTCTAGAAACGTAAGGCTGGATAAATATCCTATCTTTGTATAAGCCTTGTCGGTAAAACTGAATGATGTAAAGTAGGTTGTTAGAAGATCAAATCGCTGCTAGAGAGAATAATCTTCTTAGATATTTTTCAATATTATCTAGACAGTGCTCTTACCTTGAAAGGGCATAAAGGTTCAAGCTTTCAAGAGCAGAACATTTCTGAAGAACTTCTTGCAATGCATCATCTGTTAACTTAATGCACCTATAAATATATCACACATGATATTCAGGTGTTCAAATTCTGTTCCTGCCCAAGCATGCCATAATTGTGCAAAATCAAAGATCCCAATGACCATCTGACGAATTTTAAGAATGAAACAGTCCGGACATCTAATTGTACCTGGTTATGTCCAACTTCTGTAGTCCTTGGTAATTATCAGCAACTAACTGTATGCCTCTCTCTGATATACTCTGCAAACACAAATATAAAGCTTCCATTAGCTCATGTCGTCACTTATTATCAGAAACAGAGGTAATCTATGTATCCAATCAGTGGGGTAAGAGCCATGAAAAATTGATCTGGACATGTAAGATGCAATCTACAACTAAATGACCCATCACCCTGTTATTTTCTAGAGATGTGTCAAAACTGCAGCGTAGGAGTGAGACTACAAAGGGGTGCGCAGAGCAACCTTGTTCTGTATTTGATGAGTGCCATTATTTTTTTGATACTTTTAGCATAATATGCACAGATATAATTTGAGCCAAGTTAGATTTTTATAGTTACAAATGAAACGTCAGCATGAAACAGGAACGTAATAATATATGTCCACTGATTCAAGTAAAATAAGATTACTGTTGCAGGTTCCGAAATAAAATAATTAGAAAAATATCACATATACATAATATTGAGTACTGATTATGCCTAAGTTTTTGGAGACTGTTGTATTCAAATATGTAACTGCTTAAATTTAGAATCAACCGCTTGGCTTGGCATAACCATAGACGGACGCATTGTTGGAAACACTGTAAACTGAGACACACTTGGTATAGTAACACTACCTTACAGCCACTCAGATTCAGGTCCATTATCTTCTTGCAGTTCTTCACAATGTGTTCAATGCTTACGTCTGTTAATCTGACCCACCAAAAAAGTCCGACGATTAGACGTGTTAGTTATGTAAAGTAAGGGGAAACATCCAACAAGCTATGTACCCAACAATCCAATAGATAGACAGGGCCTGAATATTAGGGCAAAGACTGGTAACAGCTTCAATTCCTTTATCAGAGATCCTCTGACATGCATTTAGGTTCAGGAATTCCAACTCTTCTAGTAAGATAGAACCCTGCAAATCATCGCATGTTAAACCAGTTGCAGCTTCATGTCATGGCTAAAAAATACCTAAAAGTAAAAAGGAAGCAGAAATCTCACCATTTCTTTTAGATGAAGAAAATGTCGGTCGTCAACATCTTGAGCAAATTCAAGGTTGAGTACTTTCAGATGACGATACCTTGCCTAAATAAGGACAGGACAGCGCATGTCACAAAAGAGCTAGTCAGACAGGATTTAAATTTGCACTTGTAAGTAATACAATACAGTATGTAAAAAACCAGAGTTAATTGACATTATTCACACTGATTACAAGAATGAGCATAAAAACAGAACAAAATATCATCCAGAAGACTTAGAAATTAGGATGATAATTTACCAATGAAAGCGCTGAAATAAGTCGCTCACCGGCTTTCTTCATCTCATGCAGGTCAAGTACCTATAGAAAATAATTTGGTAAAAGAGACATATTAGACCGATTGACCTACTATGACACCTGACTGTGTGAAAACACTACATCAGCCACTCCACGCGCCATCTATAGTCCACTCTGCCTGTTGTCCTCACTGTTCAGTTAGGTTATGCTGCCCGCCCGAGGCTGGTGCTCACATCAATTTTGCATGAACTTAGCAGTTGATAAACAGGTGCTCTGTCGTAATAACAATTTCACCGGGCTAAAACTGAATCAAGAAATCAGGCATCAAATAAGCTCCTGCTAGAGCGCTATTTTCCGCCCAGAGATGTATTGCGCAGCGGGAGAGGAGATATGTAGCTAGCTATAATAAGCTCCTACGAGAAAGCAGGGCGGGAGGTAGACGAGGATGGGACAGCGCACGCGGCGCGTTACGCACCTCCCAGAGCTTGGGGTTGGAGGTGAGGGCGCGGTGGCACCAGGGGCTGACGGAGAGCAGGGCGCAGGCGTCACGCTGAGGAAGACGTGGGCTCACCAGCTCCATCACCCGAGGAACAGTCTCCCGGCACCACGCCTCGTCGGCCGCCGCCGCCATCTCCGAGGTTCGCTGCTTGGAGGGGCGTGGAACTTTCTTTCTGCCGGAGATGAGAGGTACGGGAGGCCCACGAAGGGGTTTACGTCCAAACTCACATTCCTCCCATAGAGGCCCATGTTTCTGATTTTTCTTATTGGATTTTGCCATTATCAGGTGATGAATTGTGATATATGCTACATAAATCTGGACCCACATGTCCGATACGTTTTAAAGGATCCTAAATCATCTATTTGTGCTAAATACAACTTACTAGCCGAAAATCTGAAGTTAGCTGTAAAAGTTGTTTTGATTATGTGTTGTGTGCAACTTTTTCACCAAACTGGTTACGTGAATTTGCTCTTCAAGTGATACTTTTCCCGCTCCTGACTCTTTCAATTCCGCAGTCTAACCTAGACCGGTCATTGCAACCTGTAAAAGTTTCATCAAGTTCATTCCATCTATTATACACGCATTGTCCAGAATATTTTCGCAAAATAGAGAACCCCAAACAAATTTATCACTAACCGTTACTTGATTAGTTTTGGTTACNAGAGACGGCGACCGGAGTAGTCAGTACGTTGCCTCAAAATCGCAGTCGCAGCGGTGTCGAGCGAACGAAAACGTTGCAGGTGTGGCGACAGCACTGGGCCTTCAGTCTATGGCGAAAGAGAAGACACCAGACTAGAGTTTGGACTTTTGGGGTTTTGGAATGGAGCGAAGATCGGGTTAATTGTGTTGTAGGCCCAGCTACTACTACCCTTTATTGGGTCAAAGCCCAGGCTACCTGGTTCCCCCAATGTATTATGTATAGTCGCAAACATTGAGGTCGACATTCCAACCTTTCCTGCTGGATAGATTCCGGGCTAATTTTTTTTAAATAATACACGAAAAATAATTAATTCTGAAAATATTACGCAAATTTTTAGAAAAAAAATTATATCCAGTCGGTTCCGGCAAAACCGACTGGTGCTTGTCGTCGTTGCTGAGGACGAGTACCTGCATGCATACGTCGCCGGCGATGGTCAACGAGGACTGGCTACTCGGCATCGGCGAAGACGAGTAGGTCGTAGTCGGCATCGGCGAAGACGAGTGGGTCGTAGTCGTCTTTGGCAAGGACGACAAGGACTTTTTCCTTGTTTTCCGCCATATTTTTCCCGCGTAGACGTCCCGTGCATATTTCTCCGGCGTAAATGTCCCGCGTTATTTCTCCCGCCCTTCTTCACATCTCCCGCGATTTTCCTCCCGTGATTTTGTTCTTGCCCTTCTTCTCCCGCTCTTTTTCTCGGGAGCCTATATATACCCCAGCAGATCTTGTGATGGAGGCAGGCCCGGGCCAGTGCATGTGCGGAGTGTGCGGCCGGGACAGGGCCCCAAATTCTCAGGGGCCCATATTTTTCTAAGTTTGTGTGCAGGTTCTACGCTTCACGCAGCCCATCAACCGAGCTGGACTAGAACAACACAGCAAGGCCCAGTCAGTTTAGTGTCAACCAAAAAAACAAAAATAAATTAGGCAAATGTGAGCACTCGAACCGTGGTCTTAGCACCCCTTTCATACGGCTTACACCGCCAGGTCTGTGCACCAATAGTGATTGACTAGGGGAAGGTATCCTATTTGACGACTGAAATAAATGTACGTTTCTAACAATGCGGGGCCCATTTTATAGTTTGGTACAGGGCCTCAGATTTACCGGCCCCGCCCTGGATGGAGGCGTGTGGTGCGTGGTGAATTTCTAGTCGCATAGGAACCATGTTTGGTAGTTCGGGTCCTGGTTTGGACCTATATAGGTCGTGGTGTATTTTGTATGAAGCCGCAAGATGGACCGAAGGTAGTATTAGAGAGGGTAGGGCGAAGAGCTGTTATAGCGAGCTAGTTAGTGAGTGGGGCAACATTCGTGAGCTGGGAGAAACTCTAGACAAAAATACAAATCCCGCAGATGACCCCTGAAGAAATTTTAGATGAAATTGATGGGTGGTGGTGGAAGTGGCAGAGAGTGAATGAGCTAAAAGATATCGAGGCGGGTCTTCGGGACATGCCTATGACACCTAAGTCAAAGATAATCCATTTTTCGCCGAAGGCCTATGCATTTCACGTTGAGGTAACTGAGTACCGAAGTTATATTACGTTAGAATCGTGTGTTATCGTACTAACTTATTTTCGTCTGATATTGTTAATTTCCAGCACTGGCCCGCCGACGCACAGTTTCTCAACAAAGAGATCCCTCATTTTGGTTGGATGGAAATTCTATTTGGTGCTTGTCCTGATGGGCGTCCACAGAATACTCTTCACGCTGATGCAGTGAAGAGGGCTATATCGAAGGCGAAGAGTGGTGGATCATCCAAGAAAGCCGTTGAAGATGATAGTGATGATGATTTCATGCCTCCTAAACGAGGCAAATTTAGACGTAAGTTTAAGAGTGTTGGTGCATCGAAGGCTGTCGCTAACGAAAATAGTGATGATGACTTCATGGCACCATCACAAACACGTGGCAGAGGGAAGTGAAGTCGTTGGTTAGAATTAGTTTTCGCTGAGTTCCATGTATTATGTACAAGTAGTTGTTCTACCTATGTTTTTCGAATAACTAAAGTTGTAACGTAGACCTGTAGTTGTATGTTAAATTAATTTATCGATGCAATGTGGAATGTTTCGTATCAATTAAAATATGTCTGGAACGTAGATAAAAATATGTCTGGAACGTAGATAATATGTATCATACAAATAGAAATACGAATATGTCTCACATACAAATAGAAATACGGATATGCATTCCATTGTCAAATATTTGGACTTGACACCGTAGTTTTCATAACCCTGTGGGTGGACAATGCCCATTTAACGACTGCATCCCTCAAAGCTTGCTTGTCAGTATACAAAGCACCCTTCGCAATGTTGTTCTCATGATATTGCCATGCCGAATCATGACCATCGTTTACGGTCATCGCCGAAGAGTGGTCCTGATTCCATGCTGCAGGATTAGGTACCTCTTCTGCGTTCTCTTCCCCGTCAGACTCATCGGAATCTTCGCCTTCAGCACTATAGCCATCTGCATCTTCATCTTCCATCTCATTCTGCATGTGCCCGTCTACCTCGTCGCCATCCGCCTCCGCACTGTCATATACCTCAGGGTCTCCTCCTTGTACTTGACTGCTCTGCCCCGACTCGTAACCACCACCAGCAAAATCAGACCCATAATTTGACATAGATATGTTAATCTCTTCACTTCCTTGACTAGGATCATAAGCACCCTCACCTTCATGGGCATTAAATTCGTCCTCAGGGGCAGTGACCTCGTTGAAGGCGGGAAGAACTAGGGCACAAGGAGAGCAATTCCTTTTTGCGCAGCCTTTAACCATCGCACCCAATCAGAATCACACTCTAGTGGTCTCAGAACGAAGTAAATATTCGTCCTTTAATGGCTCCACCAAGCATGAACACTGACGGTCTGTGTCTGGTATCAAGCCCTAAACTTCCGCCAACCAACTTTTACCTGACTTACAGACCATGTTTCAGGAGCTGGCATGTCCACATCTATATAGTCAAACTCACTCAGATCAGCTCCCGTATCACAACATTTGGACTCTAACAGGACCATAGAAAAACCTGATCT
Source organism: Puccinellia tenuiflora (assembly GCA_012064385.1). Lineage (NCBI taxonomy): Eukaryota > Viridiplantae > Streptophyta > Magnoliopsida > Poales > Poaceae > Puccinellia > Puccinellia tenuiflora. The sequence continues at coordinate 568,881 of QRDG01000087.1, forward strand.
TCACTAAATCAGACATCTCCGCTGACATAATAAATATTAAACATCGTTACTATTATTCCGCATATTACATCATCGTTAATATAGCTACATTTTTTCTAATTAACCTACCAATATAGCTACATCTTTTCTTATTAACATATAAATATAGCTACAATATTTACTACCGTCACAAAATATTTTTCCATCGTTAAATTATTCCGCATAAATAAACTCCTAAAAAATATAGCTACATTTTTTCTTATTAACCTATAAATATAGCTACAATATTTACTACCGTCACAAACTATTTTTCCATTGTTTATATGATTCCGTATAAATAAATTTCTAAAAAATATAGCTACATCTTTTCTTATTAACCTATAAATATAGCTACAATATTTACTACCGTCACAAACGATTTTTCCATCTTTAATATTATTCCGCATAAATAAACTCCTACAAAATATAGCTACATTTTTTCTAATTAACCTACAAATATAGCTAAAATATTTACTACCCGTCACAAACTATTTTTTAACAACACATGTTCATTACATGTAAGAAATATAGCACTACAATTTTGATAAATCGAATTATACCCTTGAAGCGTGAGAGGCGACGGCGTCCGGCGTTCTCCAATCAACGGCGTACCAACACGAGCAGCACTACCACGCAGCCCTCCAGCACCACCACCACCATCACCATCACCTTCACCACCATCACCACCACCACCACCCGCCAACCATCACCACCACCACCACGAGCTATCCCATCAGGAGATCCGACTTCCCCTAGCCTCCCTCAACCTTCTACTACCGATTAATGGTGACAACCGTGAAGATTGTTGATGACGGGAAAATGGGGCGGATTGAAAATACAATACGCGTCCACGTCATAGAGACAGATAGTATGGTATGAATGCGTAAATGCATAAAATAAGGGAAATATCAAACATTGCAGGTACTTTATTTCCAGAACTCTTACATTTGCATAAAAGAACTGTTAATTACATCTCCGGAGAGAAAACCCCTGATTAAGAATTCCGACATAACTATTACATAGCATTACAACACATGAGCACTACAAAATGTAGGATCTAGAACTACAAAGTGTAGAAAATAAAGTCCTCCTCGCTGTCGTCGATGTAGGCGCACTTGGAGAGCCATGAATATGTCCATGAGTTATCATATTTTGACGTCATTTATATTAGCATAAACGTCACATTTTTACTTGCACTAGTATGAGAGGTACAAGTAGAATATTTGGCACTTGCACTAGCATTTAGAAGTACAAGCAGAGTGCATGCATCGGATACATCATTTGTCTGACTGGCTCATTGCTTAATTATTTTGTGAAGTCGAATTAATTTATTAGCCAGCTAGAGAGGCATCCAAAGATAATGCATGCGGTTTTGGCTATATACCATGCATGTTCGGGACCTTTATATACATGCAGCGATGGCCGCATCTAATCAGCCATTCACGTTTCTTTTTAGTACTAGGGATATAGTACTGACTCGTTTGCAAGCTAGGGGTATGCCTAGTTTGATTCCTAATATTTTGGTAGGAGAGATGCTGGTTAACTGATCATATCTTGAATTAACCTGCATATGTATATTTGTTTGATTTGGGCCCTACGTACGAGTTAGGGCATATGCAATGCAATTTTATTTATGAAGCTGCCAGTCCATTTTCAGAGGTTATAGCAGCTGCGGGATGTGGATTTTGGGATGTGGATTTTGTATCAGATTTTTAGAGCATGGAAGCTCGTACAAAGGTTTTATTTGCGTTCTAGACTTGATCTATTTCACAGACCTGCTAGCTAGACATGGTTGTATATTTTAAAATATACCTTGATTTAATATTTAATCAAACTGATTATTGGACGATATGTGGTGCATGCTATATTGTTTTAACATGCAGTAAGTTTAATTTCTGCTCAACTTCATTTATGCTACTAGCATGATGAATAATGCAAAGTGCTAGTTGATTTTGACTACGCATGATTTCACCCTATGTTTCTTATAGAGGTATGCCACATGATAATTTGTTTAGCTTGGCTTTACTTGTGTTAGTACTAGCATCATGTCACAACATTGTGCTCATGTGCAGCCTAACCAAGTGGAGTATGGTAATCTCCTCTTGTTTGTATCATCACTAACATAGCATGTAGTGAGACCAAACTCGAGGTATATGTCGATTTATAAGCATGCTGGATTTATATTAAATATACGCATGCAACTTGATGGTGCAATATGATTTCAACACCTATGTTAATACACTAGTTCTTTATATATATGTGGGAAGCTAGTGTCATGTCTATTTGGTCATAGTTAAGAATTTCACTTCACTCGTATTAATACTAGCACAGTGTAGCAATATGCCCACGTGTAGCATAACCGAATGGAGTATGGTGATTTCTCTTTGCTTGTACTATCACTAACATAGCACAGATCATATGCTTGTAGTGTAGCCAAACAAGAGTATGTATTGATTTGTATTTTCAGTTTAGCCATATGAGACTAAACAATGCATAGAGTAAATATCATCATGAATCGTCATATTTATTTTAATATTAATGACATGGTGCACGTTATATCCAGTGCGAAATCAGTATGGGGAATTTATCTATCCCATAATCTAATCATATGAATTCATCGGAAGGCAACCCATGATCTATTCGGTTAACCGATGTGAATGGGACAACATGTCGTGTGTAATTAATATAACTAACATGCAAACTTATTTTACTAGGTCTAGTTACGATACGCATACTTGCTAGCTAGGACCTAACCTAAGTGTACGTTGCTACCAGATATTCTAAACATGATGATATCACCAAGCATTATTGATCCTATGCCGATCAGGTTAGTGATTAGTTAGGCAAATGACATGCAAGCATTATTTTAACAGATGAAAACCTGGCATTATTTTATTTGATCTTGCTTCAAACACATGCGGCTAGCATCACCTAATGTAACAGCGACTCAGCAAATATGGCATGTTTTCTATTGGCTAGGACATGATGAGGCCAAATCAAATATGTGGGTTTTGTTTCTACTTCTATTCCTGGTTTGTATCGACATGGAGATCGAAATCGCCATGTGACCGAACCAAGAAGAATTTTATTAGGCGTACCTTATTTGTATCATCATAGGATCAAAGATCACTATGAGACCAAATTAAGGATTTGGTTGATTATCCTGATTTGTATCATCATGGGATTTCCCCATGAGAACAAAACAAGGAGGCAGATTAATTTGAGTATGCTAATCGATCAGTGTGATGGCATGATCAAGAACGAAGGAGAAAGAGTATAGCTTTGGCCTGCTTTTCTCACCTTGGCGGCGAAGACGAACGGAAGCAGCTAGCGATCGGCGCTCGGACGACGGCGTATCACGCTCGTGGATGTCGAACGGCCGGCCGGCAGATGCTAAACAGCCAACGCGTATAGTAGCGTGAGTGTTGAACAGCTGACGGCGAGCGACGCTGACGACGAGCGGCGACGGTGGCGTGTATGCGAGCGCTGGGCAGCGATGGACTGGAGCGATGTATCAGCGATGGGACTGGGAGATTTCTGATTCGTCCTGCTTTTTGCAGCGCTGAGTACTGCTCTTTATATAGGCAGCCGGCAAAGACGTCCGCGAGCGGAGCGCGCGCACGTTCGGCTGATCGTGGGCAGGATCGTGGGAGTCGTGGCCCCGTTGGAAATTTGGGCGCCAAGTTTCATTGCTTAGCCTTAATTCGCGTACGTATATTTATCTGGAGCGGTCTAAAAAAAAAAATCCGGAGTTGTATGGGCTTTGACCAGTACTAATCCATACGCTTGTTAATTGAGCGTCTTAAGATGGGCTTTAGGAGTTCTAATTATCCTAATGCATGCAGGTCATTGCATGGGCTAGCGTCTCGATGAGTTCAATACAGAACACACCCGCATGGGCCATGGGCTGGATAATCGCTTCATCATTAGTTGCTAATCTCGCCGCATAATCCATGCAGGATGATTAATTCATCATTAGTCGATAATCTTGCCGTTTAATACATGCATGATGCATCCATGTACGTAGGTAGCTATGTAACTGCATCGTACTTCTTTATCTGAGGTTGACATCATATAAGTTAACTAGCCAGATAAAACAGTTTACGTGCATATTTTGCGCCGTGTTTCGTATATCGGCGCTGATGTTTCTGTATACATATAATGCGACTATATTTTAGAGTGTTGTCGGAATGATGCCGACGTCTTGTCTCGCCTATCGAATATCTGGGGAATTTAACATGGTTTCGACGGCGAGCAAGTTTGATTCAATAGTTGACTGACCGGTCGATATTTATTCCGCAGTTAGATTTCTCATGCATTGATTATATTTTATGATGATATAGGGATCACCTATGACGGCGAATATTTGATAATTTATTTCAATATAAGGAATATATGATATCATGAAGATATTGATTGCTGTCGATGATTTATGCGGGAATAAAGTATTTCCTTTTTTTTTTATGAGGCAAATCCTTTTTTTTTAAGATTTATCTCACTATTTAATCATTTTGTTATATTTTAAAATATCCTTTATATCTGAAGACAAAATTAGTGTCAACAGATGCCCCTCGAGGTCTGGATGCGAATTACATTTTAATTTGGACCCAGATCTCGAAAATATATTTGCACGTTTTATTTCATTTTCGTGTGCAACATTTCTATGTTCATGTGCACGTATCCATGATGTTTAGATAAGGAGTAAACCCCTTTTAAAAGTTGTTCAGGCGTTGGCTCGGATAAGAACCGGACTCTTAAAAAGAAAATCTGTCAGAGGCTAATATGGCCGTTAGTAATATCCCCCCCGCAGCTAACCGATATATCTTATCCCATCCTTTCTTTTCGTATTTGATCTTTCCGTTCTCAACTTCTTCCCAGAAAAGACGTGCTCCAGTCAAAGAGCTTGAGCCTTGGCCGAGCTTGTAGTCGCTACTAGGTTCTCGAGTACATATGCCATCAGCCAATTGATTATTTATTTCCTTCCATCCTAGATTCTTGGCGTGATGATTATTTGATCCAATCTCCTTTTCATTTGGGTGTAGGAGTACGACTTGTTAATCTTGGAAAGTAGAGATCAGATCGCAGTCTCCTTTCCTGGTGAGTTTTGTATGTTTATCCAAGCATCCATGCGCACATACGCTGCTCTCGCATTTTGATTCTGATCTTTTTTTTTTATAGATTCCCGCAAGCTCAGGATCTGGTAGATTAGATTGATTTTTTACCTAGTACGTACACCTGCTCTTCGTCAAGAGGTATAATTTCTTACTAGTCTTTTCACTTGAACGCACCCTTTTTTTTTTATCAGACAATCTGCTTCAGTTTTAGATCTTTTGGTTTCATGGTTGGCGTGCCGGCAAGCCTCTATACGTGCTTGGTCCGTCGTACAACTATGAACACTGCTACGACATTTTTCATTTAGTAATTTTATTAAAACTATTATTTCGGCGATTTTTATATTGTCCAGGCCGTATTACAATTGTAGAAATAGGATAAAGAAAATATCAACTATCTCAGAGTTGGCGTTCCGGGCAAGCCTCTATATGAGCTTGATCCGCCGTACAACTGTTGGGGAAATTATAGGCATGTACGTAATAGCTTATATTTGAATCTGTTTTATTTTTAATCAACTATTTCTCTCTCTTTATTTTGTTTTATTTTTGAACAGGGAGAGTGTTCGATGCTCGGCTGAAAATTGCTGCTCAAAAACTCCAGGTGACAGTCGGTGGTCCTTTATTTTAATTTAAACCACGATGTCGCCGTACTTATTATATTTATTTGTTTTCCTAGATGGCGCACAATCCAGTAATTGTTCCATCGTATGAATTATCCCTTTGTCAGTTAGCCGAGCAACATTTATATGAACCTGGTACTAGTGACGAGGCAAATCCAGTGATCAGACAAGACGTCCTAACACATGCACATTTGACGCGGCATCCCCGTGGATGGAATGTGGGGCCCACTCTTAAAGAATATGCCTTTCAACCATACGCAACCATTTCCACATCCAATTATACGGCCTACACCCTAGGAAATAGGATGGTAGAAAAGGGTCTCGGTTGGGACGGTCACATCATCGGACATGTTCCTTATGTTGAAGGTTACATAAAATGGGGCACTCATATCCTGAATCATTATTCGTCTTGTTTGAAAGGAGAAGAGGAGGACACTGACTATATATGTGGGGCGATTTATTGCTCCCTGGGTGAATATGAAGTTTGTCCTTCATTATTAAGGTCCCTATTGGAACGATGGGATCCAAATACCAATACTTTTATTTTCCCATCTGGTGAACTCACAGTGACCCTGCTTGACATGCTTCTAATGTCGGGCCTTCCTTTAGATGGAGATCCATATGAGGAATATGTTCCCTCGGTAGATGATCTGGAGCCTTCTAAACTCATATTTCCCAATTTTCTATCTAGCCTTTTAGAGGCATTCTATCAGCTCGCTCGTGAACATGGGGATGTAACGTTTCAAATTTGGTGCGACCATTTCCATGGAAACCAAAAAAATGTTCCATCTTTTGCCTCCCTCCGGGAACAGCATATGTACGTTGCAGCTTTTGTCGCCCTTTGGCTTTATCGTTACGTGGTTGTTGGTGGGAAGCCTCATATTCGCCCTAGCGTTCTTCTTATGGCCTCTTGGATCATCTCAGGTTGTAAGATCTCTTTGGCTCCCTTAGCACTTTGTTCGTTATACTATTCTCTTCGGAGGATTAGTACTCGTCATGTTGGTCCATGTTATGAAAAAACAATTTGGCCAGTACATCTTATTGCAGGGTGGATGGGTCTCTATCTAAAGAAACTGTTTATGGCCAAAGCAAAAGGGAAACATCTTCCAAGTGTTAAAAGGCTTCCCATGCAACCGACTATGGCTAACACTATGTTCCGGGTCCCTAAAACTTTCAGTCCTGCTAAGGCACGGACTTTTCTTGAAGAGCAAGCTAATATCTTTTGGCATCCTTACACCTCTTCCAATTTAGTTGGGGTAGCTCAGTTGCAAAGTGCCTTTACCATCTCCGCTCATCGGGGTATGCTTCGATGGAGATGTGCTACCGACATTGATGATCTCTGTATAGCAGAGCCATACCAACCTGATAGGGTTGCACGTCAATTTACATTGAGATAGCAGTTGCCGTATGCTCCGTTGGTCAGCTTGTACAGAACGGAAGACATTGGAGTTGCATATGTATTGGTCGCATTTGTTACGTACAGACCGATGGGAGTTCCAGTGTGTGCCCATCCAGTATGTGCCCGTCCAGCATATGCCCAATGAGACACGTAAGGCTCTTTCATCGGTGTACTGGAACCATTGGTGGGTCGGATTTATAAAGCCATTTAACGACATATTCAATACTCTTTGCCCGGGTATTTCGAATGGTCCGAATTATAATTCACGGAAGAGTGATTTTCTGGCACACGAGAAAAAGTTTATGATTCCTCATAAGGTCTCGGAAACATATTTCATTGTAATAAAAGAAGCCTCAACGGGGGGCAAGGAAGGGCATATTGCAGCCATCAGAGCGAAAGAAAAAAGAATTATGGACCATTGGACTCCAATTCTATCTGATTTCCTTTCCGACGATGAACCTATCATGAACTCTATCACGGTAAGCTATATATATTTTTATTTCATTCCGCTATCATAGTTCACATCTTTTTTTTTTACTATTATTATTAACCTATATATCTTCTTTTGATAGAAGCGAAAGCTAGAAGCTGCTGCTGTATGTTCTTCTTCAGTCGACAAGACTTTGACTAGTACTGAACCAGAAGAAATAACTCATATAACTAAAAATAGCTCTTGGGAGGAGGAATCGAGGCCTGCCACCAAAACAAAGCTTGATGCTATGGATGTTGAGAGTGATTATGGTCCCATAAAATTGGACATACCTCTCCACGTGGATAACATTAATGGCGCAGTTTTAGATGTGGTAGTTAGTACATGGATCATGGTCTAGGTGATCTGGATAATCTAAATATAGATGATTATGGTGGCACCGATTCATTGGACGTTCCAACATTTTGCTCAGATTTGAGCACAAACGTGTCTCCTGTAGCCGACATTTCCACTATTTCGCCTGCTTCTATGCATGGTAGTCTATTCAATATATGCAGTATATAGTTATCGTTTACTTGCTTATTCTTTTTAAGCGTTTTTTTTTTTGTTTTATAGGTGTCGAAGATCAGGGAATGTCGAATCAGGCGGCAACACCCTTCGTGGACATGTCCTCCATCAAGGAACATTTTCTGAAGGCCACCAAGTCAGCGTTGCAGGCGGCCTTTGCAGGATTAGATGCATCTGCTATTGTTGAACCGCAACGCCTTCCAGGTCTACAGGATTTAATTTCCATGCTCCCAAATATGCCTGAAGTTGCTTCTATCCGCGAGGCCCTCGACAGGATTATTTCCATATCTATCAAAATGCACGATTCTAACGAAAGAATCACTTGTGCATCCGCAAGTCAGTCCGAGGCCATTGCTAAAACGGAAAGGGATGCTGATTTGCTTAAGAGTGCCTTAAAAGACACGTCAAATGAATTATTATCCATGACACAGGTACAGACTGAGCAAGAAAACCTTCTGAAATCTCTTTCTGCTAAGCTGGATGAAGTTACTAGTGCATTACGTGCGACTAAAGAGGCGGTCGCACGGCTGAACTTGGAGCATTCGTCTAAGCAATCTGAAGCCAAGAAACTCCATGATGATCTGCATGAGATTAATCTGAAAGCCGCCGCGGACCTGGAGGTTCTCAAGGACAAGATGTCGATGTTGGAGAACGAGGCTGGTTCTATATTTGAGAATTTGAAGAGCTGGTATACAGCGCCAGACTAAAAAGCACTCTTGCCTGGTTTGCTTGACTGTTTATTTGTTTCCAACTTTTGAGTTTTCATCACTGGATATTTATAATTCTTTGTGCTTCTGATGTTGGGAGCTTTGTTGTGAGACACATATCCTTATTCATTATTCATTATATCATTAGACTCATAAGTTTTATTTGGAGTGAATTTTAAATGCCACAGTTTATACTCGTAAGTTTGTTGGAGTATATATTTTCATACGCCGCAGTTTAGACTCATAAGTTATTGGAGTAATATTTTGTATGCCCCAGTTTATACTCGTGAGGGTATGGAGTAATATATTTTATACGCCACAGTTTAGACTCGTAAGTTATTGGAGTAATATATTTTAAATGTCACAGTTTAGACTCATAAGTTATTGGAGTAATATATTTTAAATGTCACAGTTTAGACTCATAAGTTATTGGAGTAATATTTTGTATGCCCCAGTTTATACTCGTGAGGGTATGGAGTAAATTTTTGTATGCCCCAGTTTATACTCGTGAGGGTATGGAGTAATTTTTTTTTATATGCCCCAGTTTATACTCATGAGGGTATGGAGTAATATATTTTAAATGTCACAGTTTAGACTCATAAGTTATTGGAGTAATATTTTGTATGCCCCAGTTTATACTCGTGAGGGTATGGAGTAATTTTTTTCATACGCCACAGTTTAGACTCGTAAGTTATTGGAGTAATATATTTTAAATGTCACAGTTTAGACTCTAAGTTATTGGAGTAATATTTTGTATGCCCCAGTTTATACTCCTGAGGGTATGGAGTAATATTTTTCATGTTTACATCAAGCGTAGTATCGCTTAAGAAACTTCCCATTGATCGCAGAGGGCGAATATGTTCCATCTGGCGATATGATTTTGTATGCGCCGTTAGAATAAACTTCTTTTACGACGTAGGGACCTTCCCATTTGGGTTCGAATTTTCCTTTCATCCGTCTTGTGATATTCATAGGACGGATGACAGCAAGCACTAAATCTCCCTGTTTGAACGACCTACGCTTAACACGTTTGTCGAAGGCTCGAGACATTCTTGCTTGGTACGCTTCAAGATTTTGCAAGGCTTGGAGTCGTTTGCCTTCAAGTCTTTCTAATTCATCGAGGCGTATTTGTGTTGATTTTTCCTCTGATAAATTTTCATGAGTGGCAACCCTCAATGAAGTAATTTGTACTTCCAAAGGTAGAACTGCTTCTCCTCCAAATACCAAGGAATAGGGTGTCATACCCGTCGGTGTACGCGTTGTGGTTCTATAAGCCCACAAAGCTTCGAGAAGCTTTTCATGCCACTCGCGCTTATTTTTTGATACGATTTTCTTTAGTAACTTGCAGAGGGTTTTATTAAAAGCTTCTGCTTGTCCATTTGCGGCTGGATTATATGCCGTGGAGTAATGATGACTGATCTTAAACTTTGAGCATAGTTTGTCTACTTGCTTATTTTTAAAAGGGGTTCCGTTATCAGACATAATCCGAGAAGGAACGCCAAAGCGATATATGAGTTGTGTTCTTATAAAATGTTCCACATTCTCCCCTTTATCCTCTTTTAGTGGTGTAAGTTCAGCCCACTTAGAGAAATAATCGGTCGCGGCCAATATGAATTTGTGACCTTTGGACGATGGTGGATTAATTGGCCCTACTATATCCATTCCCCACATTTCAAAAGGCCAAGATATATTTGTCGCGTGAAGCGGCTCGTGCGGCTGATGTATGAAGTCAGCATGCACTTGGCATTCGTGGCATTTCTTTGCAAATTTATTGGCGTCTTCAAACATTGTCGGCCAATAATAACCTAAACGTCTTAACTGGTAGTGCAATTTGGGACCCGATTGATGTGAGCCACATATTCCAGCATGCACCTCATTTAGAGCCTCCATGATTTCATTTTCAGATAGGCAACGTAACAGTATTCCATCATGTGAACGCCTATAAAGCGTGTTATTGATGCAAGTATAGTGAATTGACCTTTTGCGGATTCTCGATCTTTCGCTAGCATTGAGCGGTAAGTATCCGTGGAGTAGGTATTCTAAGAATGGTGCTCGCCAATCTCCTACCTCAATTTCATATGCGTCGGCTGTCATTACAGAAGACAACGTTGTTTCTTCTTCTTCTTCAACAAATATTGGTAATATTCTTCGCTCCTCTACATGTACATCTATTGATTCATGTGCGTTTAGTGCCATAGTAGCAGCTAAACCAGCTAAAGCGTCAGCCTTTTCATTTTGATTTCTAACTACATGCTGAATATTTAGATCAGTGAACATAGCTAAAAGCTTTTTGGCTCTTTTAAAATATGGCAATAGTTCTTGTTTCTTTACCATGTAGATTCCCAACAATTGATTAATTACTAGTTGTGAATCTCCATAAACGGTGAGAGTATCTAACCCCATGTTTATGGCTATCTCAAGCCCGATGATAAGGGCTTCGTATTCAGCTGAATTATTTGACATTGCAGATGTTAGGGTGAATGAATATGGGATCACCCCTTCATTAGGCGTAATGAAAACAACTCCGGCGCCTGCCCCAGATTGTCGAGAAGCGCCATCGAAATACATTTGCCATGTTGATTTGGTGACGGTTGTGGCAAACACGTCCTCATCCGGCAAGTCATCATCTATTGGAAAATCATCTGGGATCGGATGCGCCGCAAGGAAGTTAGCCAGAGCCTGCCCTTTTATGGCCTTTTGAGGTACGTATGTAATGTCGAATTGTGACAAATACATTGCCCATTTAGCTAGCCTACCTGAGAGCACCATTTTACTCAAGATATATCTGAGAGGATCTGCTCTCGAGACTAAATGCACAGTGTGCTCTAACATATAGTGTCGCAACTTTTGTGCAGCAAAAACCAATGCAAGACATATTTTTTCCATGTCTGGGTAATTGCATTCAGCGCCGACTAAGGTACGACTGAGATAATATAGAGATGTTTCTTTCCCTGCATCATTATTTTGTGCCAAAAGAGCGCCCAATGATGTAGGCATAGCGGCAGTGTAAAGAATCAATGGTCGATCCTTAATTGGCGCTCCTAAGACAGGAGGATTCATCAAATATTTCTTAATTTCTAAGAATGCGTTTTGGCATGCTTGATCCCATTCAAAAGGGACTCCCTTTTTCATAAGCCGTGAGAATGGTTTGCATCTCCCGGATAAATTTGAAATAAATCTTCTAATATATGCTAAATGCCCTGGAAACTCTTTAACTTTTTGAGGTTCGCAGGTGGTGGCATTTTGATGATCGCTTGCACTTTGGACGGATCAATTTGGATACCGCGCTTCGTGACCACAAAGCCCAAAAATTTTCCAGAGGAAACCCCGAATGCACACTTCATTGGGTTCATTTTTAAATTATGTTGTCTTAGACGCTCAAAAACCATTTCGAGGTGTCTTAGGTGATCACGTTCATGCTTTGATTTTACAACTATGTCATCAATATAACACTCAACAATGTCGTACAACAATCCATCTAGGATGATTGTCATCGCTCGTTGATATGTTGCCCCAGCATTTTTTAACCCGAAAGGCATCACTTTATAACAATATATACCTTTAGGTGTGCGGAACGCTGTTAATTCTTCATCTTCCGGCGACATTTTTATTTGATTGTAACCGGAATAACCATCCATAAAAGAAAATATTTCATGTCCCATGGTGGCGTCAACTAGTATTTCAGAAATAGGTATTGGAAAATCATCTTTGGGACACGCTTTATTTAAATCCCTGAAATCTACACATATGCGAGTTTGACCATTTTTCTTTTTGACAGGTACAATACTCGAGACCCATGTGGGATATTTGACTTCCCTAATGAAACCGGCGGCTATGAGTTTGTCTACCTCGGCTTCTATTTTTGGAAGTATTTCAGGTCGATATTTCCTTTGTGCTTGTTTTATCGGCATGACATCATCTTGTACGGCTAGGCGATGGACGGCAACTTTTGGATCCAGTCCAGGCATTTCCTCATAAGTCCAAGCGAACACATCTCTATTTGCACACAAGAATTCATGGTATTTTTGTTTATTTCCTTCAGACAGATGCTTACTAATAAAAATTGGACGAGGATCATCAGTCATACCAATATTTATTTCTTCCAAGTCATCTACGGTACATTGGTTGCCATCTTCCATTTGTGGAGATGCGTCTGTCATGTCCATATATTCAGCCGAAGCCATACAAACTTCATATCCTAAGCCATGCTTCTTTTCTTTTAAAACTTGATCTTCATGTAGAGCTTCAAGTTGTTCTTGCGATAGCACCTTTTCAAATGGAGCTAGCTGTCCCCGGCCGTCACATAGGGATGGGCCAGTGGCGACATCATATCCCATTTGCTGCATCATGTACAAGACTTTGTTATCATATAGAGAAATGGGTAAGGACTCATCGTCTCTATTGAACGCAGATATATGTGTTATATTTTTATTTTTATTTTCATTAGCACTTGAACCACGTGGATCTTTTTGTGATTGTTGTATTCTATATTGTACCAAAGGAGGCAACGGTGTAGGGAAAGTAATACCTTTTCATGTCACGTGATTTATCTATGACACGAAATATTGGGTCACCCTTCTTTCTTTGGCTGCTTGGTATATATTGGTACGTCTTTTTCTTTGACGAGGATTCTGCGACCCTTTTTTCCACAACATTTGATTCAGGTACGATCACAGATTTTGGTTTGTGTACCTTGTCGACGGGCTCGAAGTAGAACTTTGCATCGGCATAGAAGGATTCAGCTATAGTGAATGGCTTTTTATCAGCAAATATTCTTACTGTATCTCCTGTCTGATCAATGAATTTGATACACTGATGCAAAGTGGACGGCACGACCTGGTTCTCATGTAACCATGGGCGTCCAAGCAATGCGTTGTATGAAGTAGCTGCATCGATCACATGAAACTTCACGTATGTGGATAGTGTATCCAATTTTAACACTAACGAAATAGTACCCATAGCCTCTTGTCCGGATTGGTTAAAGCCATGTATAACCACATTAGACTTGCTCAAATCTCCTTTGGAATATCCAATCTTTTTTAGTGTACGTAATGGTAGAAGGTTTATAGCTGATCCACCATCTATCATTATGCGGTTTACCGGCAACACATCAATTTCGCCAAACATGAGAAGAGGTCTGTTGTGTTTCTTGGGTCCTAACAACATATCCTCATCAGTGAATGTCATATTTAGAACTTCAGATTCTTCTAGTTCAGTTTGAGACACTTCAACTCTGTAGTCTTCCGGAAATGTAAGTGCCGTGACAAGAGCTTTACGCATATCAGATGAAAGACACAAAGCATCATAAACAGAAAGCATAGCTGGTATTTTCTTCAAATGTGCGATTACATCATATTTGACTGGCACCCTACATGCAGGGTCCGGCGAATCATTTGGAACTGCATCCCTGCTTTTTGGTTCCTTTCTAAGTGGCGGATGAGGGTCTGCTAATTGGCGACCTGATCTAAGCTGAACCTGATCAACTTCTAATGGTTCTTCTTGAGGGAAACATAGAGACTCATCATCATCCTCAAACACACCAATAGTGAGAACGTTGAATTTTTCACTTGGGGTCTTCATGCGCTTCGTGGTGTGTTGATATATCATTGGTGCGAAGCGCAGAGGAGGGGCTTGTTCCATCACTGGGGGTAGTACACGGCGTTTTGACCGCTGCTGCCTCCAAACTTCGGCTCCTCCAGAGGCTGATGAGCCGGGCCATGCACCATTGTTACGGGGAACGTAAGCCTCTCCTTTATGCTGATCTTGCGTTTTGGCAAGGCCTGGAATAATCATAGGAAAAAATCCATATTCTGGAATAAGTACCGCATCATCATAAGTTTCTCTCATATTTGAAGATGCACAACTCACCGAGTCATCTTGGAAAGTGGCAACATTTGCTGCAGCCATCTTTTTCCCTTTTGTCATGCTTTTGAGGAGATCCGCATCAATAGTCCCCTCATCAATCATCTCTTGGATGATATTCTTTACAACAAAGCAACCTTTGAGTGTATGGCCCAAAATGCGATGATAATGACAGAAATTTGGTTCATTGAATTTTGAGGCTTCCTCTGGCCGTTTGGGCGTAGGAAGTTCTATGAGGTTCAACTCCCTCAATCCTCTGAAAAGGTCATCGATTTCTTCTGCGGGAAATGAATACTCCCGATTTTGACGCTCGCTGAGGGTTGGCCTCCTAGCAGCTTGCGTACCTCTTTGTTCCTGGTTCCTTGGTGCAGTTTTCCTGGACTGAAAGTGAGAATTCACGGCTGTTGTTTCCATTGCTTGTGCTGACCTTGGTTTATTTGACGGTTTCTCCCGCGGAACAAATTTTTCTGCAGGCTTGTTGAACGTAGTTTTGGTTCGACGAGCCATGAGCTGCATGTAATTCTCTATGTCTGTAGCTTTAGAGGCTAACTCTTCAAAAGTTATAGGTCGTACTCCTTGTAATTGCACAGCTACATCAGAGCGCAGATTATTTGTGCACATACGCACTGCTTCTGGCTCAGTAATAGGTTGTGGGCAATGAAGGCTCAGATTTCTCCATCTATTTATGAAATCGGCCGCTTTCTCATTTATACCTTGCTCAGTTTGAGTTAGCTCTGTGATGCCCACGGTCCTTTGAGTACTGTAAAAGCGCTCAAGGAAAGAATTTTGCATCTGCTCCCATGTTTTGATGGAACTTGGCGCCAATTTACTGTACCAAGTGAAAGCAGGTCCGGACAATGTTTGGACGAACTGTCTCAACAGAAGTGCTCCATTATGAGCCGTGTCCTGACATGCCGCCAGGAAATGGGCTATATGCTCATGCGGAGATCCGCTTCCATTAAACTTGCTAAACTGCGGCTGCCGATAATTGCTCGGAAAGGGCACAAGGTCAACATCTGGCGGATATAGCTTTACATAACCTGGCCGCATGGAGTAATGATTTTGCATTAACTGTGTCTTTACCCCTTCGGCGATCATTCTTTGAATCGCCTCGAGGTTAAGTGCAGCTCCTCCATGTTGGCTGCTAGTACTCGCACCACCATTCCCTTCATTTCCTTTGTGTGGGTTATTGCTCATCTGACTTCGTAGTGCCGCCAGCTCATCATCTTTTTGCTGTAGCGTGGCTGTAAGTTCAGCTAACCGTTCCTCAACCGAACGAGTTTCATTCGCGGCTAGGACTTGTTCTGTTTGATCTGCACCTCTATTATAGGGCTGTTCCATATGAGCCTCTATCTCATTCTCAGACGGACATGGTGTGCTATCTGACAAGGGATTATAAGACCCGCCATAGCTTGACCCAAGTTCATCATTATCTGAGCTCTTCTGACTACGAGTCTTTCGGCGTGGACCTTCTACAACAGTCTTGCGTGGCTTCTTTCTCTTGAAATGTGTTGACGTCGAGGAAGTCTCACTGGCAATGTCTGTTGCCCCTCTTACACCAATCGGCATTGCTTCGAACACCTCGAATGAGTCATTCTTAGCATGCATGTGAGAGGGCCATGGAGACAAACTTGTGGACACCTTGTTTGACTGATTTGATAGCCATTTGGTCACTTTAGCTCTGCTGTCATGAACAAATGAACAGGGTTCTGCCCCTTGTACTCTGCTTGAACTGGACCTTGCTCGTACTGCCCGTTCTCTTTGCTTGTGGGCTGCCCGTCTTGAACGGACACGAGCAGCTTGGCGCACATACTCTTGGCGTTCAGGATGTTGTTGAATGAACTCTTTGTACTCGGGCCGTCTGGCCAAAGCCTCCGCCTGCCGCATAATGGCACCACCCTCATCATTTTGGGATGCGGATGCACCGGGCAGGTACGACCTTAGTGTTTGACATATGCATTTGATAACATATGAGTCATCTTGCACTCGTATAATTGGGTGAGTGTTATTACATCTTCCGTTGACTGACTTGCTCACATGGGCACGATGATGGCTCGCTGCACTCTGATCAACTGCAGCTGGGAGATCAGCCCAAGAACGACGAACATTTCTTTGTCGTCGCTGATGTCGCACTGGATCAAAAGAACCTTCAAAGGATTCTTGTACGAAGGGTTTCTCTTCTGATAGAGGATATGATAATGCTGATGTTGGATCCACGTGACCTGTTTTGAGGTCACCGGATGTGAGGTACACTCCTTTCCACTCAACGGAACGTTCGCCACCAGGTATATGGGCTAGTGACGGAACGAACTCAGGAGCTTCAGCTCGGAGTATATTCCGAGCATTAGTGGGCTTTCTTGTTGAAGACGAAGTTGACGGCAATATGGCCGCAACATCACCTCTTTTCCCTGGCAGCTTGCAGTTGGGTCTCTCCACCATCTTTTCTTTTCCCTTGTAGATAAGTGGCGGGAACTCAGATTTCTCAAACACCACTGTCTTTCCTTTATCCATGAATTGTCCTTGGGGAGATCGTCCTACTTCGACGGCCTTTCCTTTCATACTTGACAGTGGAGTTGAAGTCGCTGCAGCATGAGCAACAACCTCCTTTGCAGGACCTTGAGCAGCCTTATTTCTAGCAGCCCTCATTTTCCTCTTTGCTGACTTTGACAGAACAGGTGTGAACCCCTCCATTGGTGGAGAGGTAACTTCTTCTTGATCCGGTACAGCTACCGATGCAGCCGTAGTCTTCCAACTTTCACTTAGTGAGGTCACGATGGGACCAATTGGCACATCAAGCCAAAGGTCGCCAAAGCGAAGGGTCACAAACTGCTGCACTTGACGTTCCATACCTTGTAAAAAATGGAGGGACCATATGTTAGTCCTCTGAAATTCAATATGGTTGGGACATGTAAATATGGAGAGACCATATGTGAGTCCTCTGAAATTTAATATGTTTTGTATATATATATCATGGGAATTCATATGTTGTATGCTATGTTGGAATTTCAAAGATGAGGGGAGAAATATGTCCCACCGGGCGTGCCAGAATCTGATGACGGGAAAATGGGGCGGATCAAAAATACAATACGCGTCCACGTCATAGAGACAGATAGTATAGGTATGAATGCGTAAATGCATAAAATAAATAAAAGGATC
The DNA here is from genome assembly GCA_012064385.1 of Puccinellia tenuiflora. Taxonomy (NCBI): domain Eukaryota; kingdom Viridiplantae; phylum Streptophyta; class Magnoliopsida; order Poales; family Poaceae; genus Puccinellia; species Puccinellia tenuiflora. Next base: position 586,751 of record QRDG01000087.1, read on the forward strand.
AAACATTGCAGGTACTTTATTTCCAGAACTCTTACATTTACATAAAAGAACTGTTAATTACATCTCCGGAGAGAAAACCCCTGATTAAGAATTCCAACATAACTATTACATAGCATTACAACACATGAGCACTACAAAATGTAGGATCTAAACTACAAAGTGTAGAAATAAAATTCCTCTTCGATGTCGTCGTGTAGGCGCACTTGGAGAGCCACGAAGTATGTCTATGCTAAACTATGGGTAGCATAGTGTTCACCCTATGATATTTGATATTTGGTAGCACGTACATGCATTGGCTATTTTCAACTAGTTCATTAACCATTGGATATTTGGTAGTAAGTAGTGTTTTGTCTTTAGTGGTTGACTAGCTGGTTAGGCAAGCATGTGTGCGATATGCGAATGGCTCATTTCATGAGCTTTACCATGTGTGTAATTTTGATATGCATGTATATGTGTTGCCTCCATATAGGGAAGCTATATGATGAAATGCACTATGTTACTTTTAGTGCAAGCGACATAGGCTATGATCCTAGTCATGATTTTGTTATGTATATGCGCACACCTATATGAGAGGAATGCATGGTTTGATTTTAATCTATATAGGAGATTATCATATGACATGCGCACACCTATATGGAGTGTGTGGCATGAATTTAGCATGTTGGCTGATTTCCTACATGCAATTGTATATATTGGCAGATGCTTAATTTTATATATGCGTACACCTATATGAAGTGCACGACATGAGCATAACCAAGCGGAGTATGGTATTTTCCTCTTGCTTGTATCATCACTAACATGGCGTAGCATGTAGTGTGACCGAACTCGAGGTATGTGTCAATTTATAAGCATGTTGGATGTATATTGAATATATGCATAGGATTTAGCGGTGCAATATGATTTCGACACCTATGTTAACACACTAGTCCTATATGACAGGCTAGTGACAATGAGCATATTTCATGGGGTTCAACTTCACTCGTATTAATACTAGCACCATGTGGCAATATGCCCACGTGTAGCATAACCGAATGAAGCATGTTAATTTCTCTTTGTTTGTACTATCACTAACATAGCATAGATCATATGCTTGTAGTGTAGCCAAACAAGAGTATATATTGATTTGCATTTTCAGTTTAGCTATATGAGACTAAACGATGCATAGGGTAAATATCATCATGAATCGTCATATTTATTTTAATATTAATGACATGGTGCACGTTATATCTAGTGCAAAATCAGCATGGGCAAATCATTTATCTAACCATTCTCATGGTTATATATACCTCCATATAAGGGAATGCACAAACAATATGATTGATATGTGCCAGCGAGCCACTATGCAGTACGCTTGCTTAGGGTCACCTGATTTCAGATTAGCAAGATGCTACGTTGCTTTAGTTTAGTGAATACTCTAATCATATATGGTCGAGTATGCAATAGGTAATATTAGCCTGGGAGTGTATATGTACTACTTGGAGCTGGTGGATACTTTAGCGTACAGTGGGTTTTGGATCCATCAAGATTATTAGCTAGACATATGCAAATATTATTTTATTTTATCACTTCATGCCTATATCCTCGCACCAAATAAGGCTCTAGGAGCTCGTGCATTTAGGGAACTAGAATATGACCTAGATTTATCAGACATGACTTGATTTATAGTGGCATATAAGACCAAAACGACAATAACTTTGTTTCTAATTCTTTTATACCTTGATTTGTATCATCATGGGACCGGAGTCACCACAGCAGACCAAACAAGGAGCGAATTAATTAGTTTGATTTATATTTGCATCCTTAATTTGTATCATCATGAGACCGGAGTCATCATGCAGACCAAACAAGGAACAAGTTTTAATTGAACATGGCATATATACAATATGGAGTAGATATGTCCTAATTTCTATCAGCTAGGACTTTATAAGACCCAAACAATATGAGTTTTGTTTTTACTTTTATTCTTGATTTGTATCGACATGGAGATCGGAATCGCCATGTGACCGAACCAAGACGAATTTATTAGGCGTACCTTATTTGTATCATCATAGGATCAAAGATCACTATGAGACCAAATTAAGGATTTGGTTGATTATCCTGATTTGTATCATCATGGGATTTCCCCATGAGACCAAAACAAGGAGGCAGATTAATTTGAGTATGCTAATCGATCAGTGTGATGGCATGATCAAGAACGAAGGAGAAAGAGTATAGCTTTGGCCTGCTTTTCTCACCTTGGCGGCGAAGACGAACGGAAGCAGCTAGCGATCGGCGCTCGGACGACGGCGTATCACGCTCGTGGATGTCGAACGGCCGGCCGGCAGATGCTAAACAGCCAACGCGTATATTAGCGTGAGTGTTGAACAGCTGACGGCGAGCGACGCTGACGACGAGCGGCGACGGTGGCGTGTATGCGAGCGCTGGGCAGCGATGGACTGGAGCGATGTATATATATATCAGCGATGGACTGGGAGATTTCTGATTCGTGCTTTTTTTTCTGCAGCGCTGAGTACTGCTCTTTATATAGGCAGCCGGCAAAGACGTCCGCGAGCGGAGCGCGCGCACGTTCGGCTGATCGTGGGCAGGATCGTGGGAGTCGTGGCCCCGTTGGAAATTTGGGCGCCAAGTTTCATTGCTTAGCCTTAATTCGCGTACGTATATTTATCTGGAGCGGTCTAAAAAATCCGGAGTTGTATGGGCTTTGACCAGTACTAATCCATACGCTCGTTAATTGAGCGTCTTAAGATGGGCTTTAGGAGTTCTAATTATCCTAATGCATGCAGGTCATTGCATGGGCTAGCGTCTCGATGAGTTCAATACAGAACACACCCGCATGGGCCATGGGCTGGATAATCGCTTCATCATTAGTTGCTAGTCTCGCCGCATAATCCATGCAGGATGATTAATTCATCATTAGTCGATAATCTTGCCGTTTAATACATGCATGATGCATCCATGTACGTAGGTAGCTATGTAGCTGCATCGTACTTCTTTATCTGAGGTTGACATCATATAAGTTAACTAGCCAGATAAAACAGTTTACGTGCATATTTTGCGCCGTGTTTCGTATATCGGCGCTGATGTTTCTGTATACATATAATGCGACTATATTTAGAGTGTTGTCGGAATGATGCCGACGTCTTGTCTCGCCTATCGAATATCTGGGGAATTTAACATGGTTTCGACGGCGAGCAAGTTTGATTCAATAGTTGACTGACCGGTCGATATTTATTCCGCAGTTAGATTTCTCATGCATTGATTATATTTTATGATGATATAGGGATCACCTATGACGGCGAATATTTGATAATTTATTTCAATATAAGGAATATATGATATCATGAAGATATTGATTGCCGTCGATGATTTATGCGGGAATAAAGTATTTCCTTTTTTTATGAGGCAAATCCTTTTTTTTTAAGATTTATCTCACTATTTAATCATTTTGTTATATTTTAAAATATCCTTTATATCTGAAGACAAATTAGTGTCAACAGCACCATGGTACTCGTCTCCAATCTTGACGAGGACTCGTCGTAGTGCACCATACATAGAGATGACATGGTTCACGGTTTTGAAGTGAGATCCCCATCGTGTATCACATGGCCTTCCCAAACCCATTTCCTGATTCAGCCCACTCCCTGTTTCTACTTCTTCCAATTCCAATGCAGCAATGAGTTCTTCAGCCTGAGCTATCCGAAGCATTCTCATCTTTTTACAAGACATGCCAAGTGCATTTAACAAGTGTGCAAGCTGTTGAAAGAACCAAGTACAATCACCACTCTCCTTAGCAACAGCAACAAGAGTTAATTGTAGTTGATGGGCAAAACAATGAACATAAAGGCAGAAGGTGATTCATCCATAATCAGTTTTTTTAGGCCATTAACATTACCTTTCATGTTACTAGCTCCATAATATGCTTGCCCACGAGTCATTGCAAAGGTCAAATTGTAGTTCATAAGCATTTGCTGAATTGCAGCTTTAAGTGTCAAAGAGGTAGTGTCTTCAACATGAGCAACGCCAAGAAATCTTACAACCGCCCTTCCTTTCTTATCAACATAATGCAAGCAAACAGCCAACTGTTCATTCTGATACACATCACTAGACTCATCTGCAAGTATTGCAAAATGACCACCATCAAGTTCTTCAATGACTAGTTTAGTAGTCTCCTGTGCACAACATTTTATCAGCTCCTGTTGTATATCATGGTGAGTCATCCTGCAGTTCTGTGGAGCATTCTTGAGAACAACCCTGTCAACCTCTTCAACATTTCCTGCTAACCAATTCAAAAGCTCAAGGAAATTTCCTTTATTTAGTGAGGCTTCACTTTCATCATGTCCTCTAAATGCCAAGCCTTGGTGCAACAGAAATCTCACACATTTGAGTGTCCATGTCAAACGCTCCAAGTACAAAACCTTGTATTGTGCGGTGTTTGAAGCAAAAGACTCCCGAATTGATGCTTGTGGTGTTTGAAACAAATCAAACTTCTCTTGAGCTTCAGAATGAATACTACTAACATCACCTTCATGTTTTCTAAATCTTGACTTCATGTTCCAGTTCCTAAAGCCATTCTTCACAAATGCATCTCCACCAGGACTTTTTGTCTTATCCTTGAACAAATAGCAAACAAAGCAGAAAGCACTGTCTTTTTCCACACTATACTCAATCCATGGAAATTCTTTAAACCAAACACAACGAAAGCGAGGGTCAATTCCACTTTCATTTGTAACCTTAAAGTAATGGTTCTTTGGTTGACATGGCCCCATCTCAATAAATCTCTTTCTTACTCTATCTGATCATTGACAGCATACATTGACATGGGAATCCGCTTCCCAGGATCATGTTCGAGTGCCCCCAAATCTGCCTCCATTGGTTCAGCATCTTCATCACTTGCTTCAGCATCTTCTACAATTGGGGTTGGTTCAGGTTCTGCATCCGGTGGTTGCACTAATGCCAATTGCAAATTGCTCTCAACCTGAACATGACAAATACTAGATGCGGCAACAATGGTCTGATTCGGTGTTGATGTATCATCTGTCTTCTTTGCTTTTGAAGCTTTTTCCCACAATGAAAATATCCTACTGCCAGCCGTATTTTTCTTCATCTACAACCTAAATTACAATTAAACAAGGGAAAACAGAAAATTAAAACTTGCACGGATCTAATAATTAAATCTAGTAATTAGTAATACAGCAGGGCAGAGCAAATCAACAAATCGAGCCAAATCGGCGAAATAGACATTACAAATTATAGACTGAAGAGGATTATAGGGGCAGGGACACGGTCATACCTTTGTGTGCCGTTGTGCGCCTGTGCCGCAGCTGAAGAGGAGAGGAGGTCAAGAGGGGCGGGCCGGTGTCACGACCCAGTCACGGAGATAGGGAAGCAACAAGATCTTAACCAGAAATTGGATGTGAATTACAGGATAATGATTGTATGTGGTTACAATCAACCATGGATACAAGGGAATCAAGGATGAGGGATCAGCAAAGCAGGAGGGGAGGATACAGGAGGAGAGGAACAAGAGCAGAGGGTGAGAAGCTAGAAGACAATCTCAATTCTTCGATGCCCCTTTCGTGGCCCAGCTCATTGGATATAAGGTGCTTCCCTCCTGTGCCTTCCACATGGGTCCTACCCTTGCTTAGATGGCCCACCTGCCAGCTGGTATAACCTGGGTAGGGTATGACATTCTCGCCCCCTTAAAATCCGGCTTGCCCCCAAGCCGGTCTTGACAAGAGCCACCGGGATCCCATGGCCAATAAGCAACACATGATGTATGTCGATGTGAGCCAGCAGTTGGTGCTTGTTGGAGCCAATGGAGAGCTTGTAAATTGAGTATCCTTTTCGGCCATTTGTCTATCTGACTTGTTGCCCATGACTCCTGCCATATGTAGCTGCTCTTCTGATGTAAAGAGTAATGCAGCATTCCATAGTTAGGACCAACAAATAGATCTACACTCAAGAATTAGCAAGAGTAAATAACATTAGTCCTTCTTTAACTCGGGCTTCCTCTTTAATCAAAATATAGTTATGAAATAGACTTTTCAAGGGCCATCTGTTTCTCACCAAGCATTATTGAGTAAAACTATGATTTATGGACAACTAATTTTCGATCTCTCTCGGAGGAAGCCTGAGACCGGCAAACGTGTTGCTTGCTACTGGAGACCGGCAAAAAGGGAACAGGTAGCGTGGTGGTATGGTCGGTGCGTGCAACCAGCACTAAATTGAAATGAAACCTTTACGGCCCCTTTTTTTTGAATATGAAAACATTATATTAAAATAAGCAAGCAAGCCGCCTCATTAAAAACCTTCCAGTCCCCTTCGGTACCCTGGTAAGAAAAAGAGTGCGTAAAAAACTTGCTGCTTTAAACATCCACAATAGTTACATCATTTGCTATAGCAGCTCGAATACAAAAAGGAGGATCACCATTCCAAACAGCCTGGTTTACCTCATAAAACTTTGCAAGATCGTGAGCTGCTGTATTGGTCTCCCTAGGACAATGCGAAAATTTAACACGTGCAAAACCCCGACAAAGGAACGCACAATCCTCATAGATAGCTGCCGCCACTCCCAAAGAGTTGCCCTCATTTTGCATGGTCTCGACAACCTCCATACAGTCTGATTCAACTAACACTCTGTTACATCCCACTTCACCAGCTAGCAACAATCCGTTCCTCAGGGCATGTGCTTCTGCCGTTGGTACATCCTCAACATGATACAAGTTCCACCTGCCTCCAGCAATAAAAGCCCCGAGATGATCGCGAAGAATAGCACCTGTACCTCCTGTACCCGTGTCCTCATCAAAAGCAGCATCAACATTTAGCTTAACAAAATCTTGCGGTGGTTTCTGCCAGCCATGTCTCCTAATTGGTGAAGCACCAACTTTTTTTATTCTCTTATAATTAAGAGCCAGTGCTAGAATAGACTGAACAGATCTCAACGGAGTTTGAATAGCCTCACCGTGGGTAGCTTTTCTCCTTTCCCACCATATATACCATGAAGCAATAGCCGTCAAATCACAAATTCTCAAGTCTGGAAACAAAGGAGCACAAGCAGTATCCAAAATAAGAGTTTCAAGAATGGGTGTACCACCCGTCTCCAAAAAAGCAGCCTTTTCAAGTAACGTAGTCAGCCCTAGACCAGCCCAAATTTCTTTAGTTCTTATGCAAGTGAATAGAGCATGTGAAACACTCTCACAGTCCACATTGCACATAGGACACTGGCTCGAGATCGGAACATGACGATTTGCTAAGACACCATAACATGGTATAGCTCCCAGCAACGCACGCCAGCAATTAATTTTAATTTTTGCCGGGGCCTTCAAAGACCATAGGGCTTTCCATACAGGGTTGGTTGACGAAGAATCGAAAGGTCTCGTTCTCCTCAACTTGCGACCATGCCGAAAGTCCCACTCAACGAAGTAGGCTGATTTGACAGAAAAACGACCATCTTTATTGTGGTGCCATGCAATACAATCTTCCATCATGCCGACAGCAAGCGGTATACGTAAAATCCTTTCCGCATCAATAGACCAAAAAATATCTCTTATCATCTCTTCGTCCCATACTCCGGTCTCGGTATCAATTAATTCGGATACCTTCGTAACAACTATGTTACCTCTCCTAGTCATTACCTTCCTCGATGGACTTGTCGGAATCCAACAATCTTCCCATATATTAATCTGTTCACCGTCACCAACTCTCCACATATGACCTTTCTTGAACGTTTGGATCCCTGACCATATGCTTTGCCAAGTATAGGAACTTCCTTTCTTCAACTCACAATTTAAAAGATCACCAGAGGGAAAATATTTGGCTCGCAAAACTTGGGCACACAAAGATTCCGGCTCTGATAGGAGTCTCCAACATTGTTTAGCTAACAAAGCTAGATTGAAACTCTCTAAATCACGAAACCCCATACCTCTATTCTTCTTCGGGATACACATCTTCCACCAAGCAAACCAGTGCATATTTTTCTGTTGGTCTTCATCTCCCCACCAGAATTGGGACATTGCCGAGATTATCCCTTTTAAAATCTGTTTAGGTAGCTTGAATACCGACATTGCATATACGGGAAAAGACTGGATAACCGCCTTTATGAGAATTTCCTTTCCCCCAAAAGAGAGCATTTTTTCTTTCCAGCCACCAAGAAACTTACACACCCTCTCAATAAGATGTTGGAAACAATCAGTTCTATCTACCCCAATCAAAGGGGGTAGTCCAAGGTATTTGTCCGTGATTGCCTCTGTTAAAATATCAAGAATGGTACACACCTCCACCTTCCTGTCGACCTTAGTACAAGGACTAAAAAATATAGTTGACTTCGTGACACTCACAAGTTGACCCGATGAAGAACAATAATCATCGAGCGCTCTTTTCAGACTCTCCGCATTAGAACTATCCGCTTTCATTAAAATCAAAGAATCATCAGCAAATAAGAGATGTGACACTGAAGGGGCATTTCGACAGACCTTAACACCCTGTATATTCCCCTCATCTTCCTCATGAGAAATAAGACTAGTGAGTCCTTCAGCGCACAGAAGAAAGAGGTAGGGAGAAAGAGGGTCACCCTGCCGCAGTCCTCTAGATGGAGAAAAAAAGTGCGATAGAGAATTATTCATCCGTACCTAATAACGGACAGATGTGACACACGCCATAATCAAATCAACCCAATCCTCCTGAAACCCCAGTTGGATCATAATTAACTTTAGGAAACCCCATTCAACTCTGTCATATGCCTTATGCATGTCCAGTTTCACCGCACAAGTACCATAGCTACCAACACGTCTGTTCTTTATTGCATGATAGCTCTCAAAAGCAACTAGAAAATTATCTGAGATGAGCCTACCGGGAACAAAAACGTTTTGCATAGGAGATATGATTTCCGGAAGGAACAACTTCAATCTAGCTGCCAGCAGTTTGGAAATAACCTTGTAGACCACATTACAAAGGCTAATAGGTCTGAATTGAGATATATGCTCCGGATTTTTAATTTTCGGTATAAGCACAATCGTTGTATCATTCCAGCTCCCAGGGATCTTTTTTGTGTTCAGAGCAAATAGGACTTCATCAGTAAGATCCTCCTGAATGACATGCCAAAACTTCTTATAGAAAATGGCATGTAGTCCATCCGGTCCAGGGGCTTTAAGGTCTCCGATATTGAATAAAGCCTTTTTAACCTCCTCACGAGTATACTCTGCAGTCAATGATTCATTCATTTGATCAGTCACTCGAGGCTTCACCTTGGCAATAACATCCGGATTAGGGTTAAAAACTTCCGAAGCAAACAGAGAGCTAAAATAATCCATTGCTAGATCATTCAGGCCTCTTTCGTCCTCCACCCAAACTCCGGCTTCAGTTTTCAACCGCTTCACAAAATTTGACTTGCGACGTTCATTGGCAGTTTTGTGGAAGTATGAAGTGTTTTGATCACCATACCGAAGCCAGTCAATGCGTCCCCTTTGAACCCAGTATAGCTCCTCTTTTTCCAGCAGGTCTTCAATTTGTATTTGCAATTCTTTCTGTTTGTCAAGTGAATTATCATCAAGTGGCCCAGACATCACTTCATTTAATTCTTTCTGGAGCTTCCGTAGTTTTGCACGGGGACCCTGCAGTACCTCTCTGTCCCAACAATGAAGTGATTTTGAAACTTCACTAGTAGCCTGAGCGAGCGTAGCCCCAGGTTTCATTTTCGCTCTATTCCAAGCAGCCTCCACTATTGAATCAACAGACTCCTCCCTTAGCCATCTTGCCTCGAACCGACGTGGACCAGTAGGACGAGCATGCTGAACCCCCGAATAAAATTCAGTATCCACGAGAATAGGTCTATGATCAGATTTATTGAAGTCTTCATGCACAACAGCAAGGTGAGGGAAGATATCCACACTCTACTGATTGCTCGCCACACGATCAAGCCTCTCCCTTATCCTTCCCCGACGCCAAGTGAAAATATCCCCGATATAGCCAAGATCGTCAAGGTTACAATCAGCGAGAGCGTCTCTGAAGGCCTGCATGCAGCGTTGTGGCCTTAAGTTACCTCCCTCCTTCTCACTCCCAAAAAGGATTTCATTGAAATCACCACCGATCAGCCATGGTAGATTACTCATCTGTTTTAGATCACGCATATAATCCCAACTTAAATGCTTTCTTTCCCCACTTGGCTCTCCATAAAAACCAGTGAAACGCCAACCCGAGACAAGGTTTTCATTCACCCTTATGTCGATGTAATTCGAGTGTGTTTCCCTCGAAGTTACATTAGTATCATTATTCCATAGCATCAACAAACCACCAGAACGACCATCACTTTCCGACACTTCCATCTCATCGAACTTCAGCCGACGCCTAAGTTTACCAGCACTATTTTTATCTAAATGAGTTTCCGATAAAAACAAAATATCCGGTCGAATCCTCTCCAGAAACACCAGGAGAGCACGAACTGCCGAGCCCTTTTTCATACCTTGGCAGTTCCAAATTAATATTTTCATTGCGACCGGACGGACCCCTCTCGGGAGTCCGCCGATCCTAGTGAAGGGGAGTTAGCTCCAGCCTTCTTTGTTCTCTTCGCCATATTCAAACTCCTCTCAGTTACAACAGCCACAGCAGCAATAGCATCTCCATCCGTGTTCATCACCGTACGTGGTGTCCCGTCCAACGCAGCAGTTACATTAACGTTCTCAACCTGCTGCTCCAGGCTAGGCAACAATCTTTTTTTCACACCAGGATCAGGTGACTCTCTCTCAAGCATATCGGCATCCTTTGATTTATCAGGGCTAGAAGCAGTATCCATCAACGCATCCTCTGCAGGGTTTTTTGTCACTGCAATGGCATTGTACCTCCAACTGATAGGCCCATTACCCCGACCTGCGGCCGGTGCACCTCCTCTGCCTCCAGTATGGTCTCTACCTCTTCCACCAGAAAACCCCCTCGAAAGCCAGAGGAGCTTCTACCCTTCCATGTCTCCTGGTCAGCCTTTAGCCAGCTCCCCCATTTAAGGGATGCTTCATCGTGTTCGCCTGTGCCACACTCCAGGTGGGTGTGACCAAAGTGACCACAAGCCCCACAAAACCGAGGAATTTTCTCATACTTGATCTGATAAATCTCCCTCTGCCCACCCCTAGAAAGGGACACTATCCGTGCGAGAGCTTTCCTGACATCAAGTTTTACACGGACACGCACAAAGTTCCCAGGCCCCTGTATAGTAGCCTCAACTTCGACTACCTTCCCCACCTTCTTCTCAGTCAAATTGGTGATCAGAGCTAATTTGCGGTATGCCACTGGAATTTTATGGATTTGGATCCACACCGCAATATGGTTTAGATCAACGGAATCTACAGGAGCCATACCATCATATTTTTCGATCGCTACTGCATTCTGCCTGAACAGCCACGGCCCTCTCTCTGAAACTTTCAGCCAGTCACCCAGACAAAAACATTGAACAGTAAACAAATTTGGTTCCAAAGGGGTGAAAATCACCTCTTTCGCCGGACTCCAGGCTGTCCTCATGTTTTGTTCGAAAGTCTGTGGGCTGAAAAAATTTGACGTGTGAACCCTAGCCAAAGCCAACCACTTCATACCTTCCAATGGGACGTCTGACTCATCTTCTACCACAAGATCATCAAGTTCATCTTCCTCAATTCCCAAACGCTTCAGAAGATCATCAATAGATTCTCCACTTCCTCCTGCAGGATCTCCCGTGTGGCTCGCCGAGCTCGACGGCGATTCCGAAGCCATAGCAACTCTAGGGCAGATTGCTAACGGCGAAGGAAAAGTTAACGACTCGAGGACTCTGAGATCAGGGCTTGTAGCGGACGAAAGCTAAGACCAGAACGGAGAGACGTGTGGAAACCAACTGGGAAACGAGTGGAACTCCACGCCGGAACGGATTCCGACGCGGAGGAGAAAAAACCCTAGTCGCCTGCGGCGCTAGGTCAGGAAAAAACTTTTACGATTAGTAGGGAAGGGGGTGGTACTGTACCTTTACGGCCCTTTTTTCTATAGAGATCCTATTTGGCCTTGTGGACGGTTCTCATCTTCTTTTTTTAAGGCCACAACTCTTTTGTTATTTACTTAATCGGAGAAGTACTGGTATACTAACATTGTACCTTTTGATCTGGTGGCCGATATAATACTAGTTATAAGATGTGGTACCTGATTCTGTTTTTGTGCCGTGGATAGTTGACGCGTCAAAATGCAGGTGCCGCACTGGCTTCACGGCAAAGTTAACAGCAGCAGCGTTGCATGTGACGTGTTTGCTTCTGGAGACCGGCAGTGAGTGCGGCGGTCGGTGCAAAGCCGGCCAAAGTTGAAGAATCTGCTGTTTAATATTGAACGGAGAATATGTTCCCTGGGAGGGGATTTGGACAGCTAACTGCTCTTTTTCTGGTCCAGTTTGTTCATACGGAGTATTTTTATTTGTCATTAAAACGAACAGTTTCCATTTTCCGTTGTCTCCCGACGCCGCCCTCTCGACTCATCTTCGTCGTCTCCCTCTTCCCACGCCGACACCGCCCGCCTCCGTCCGGTCTACATATACCCACGCGCCGGTGCGGCCTCACACGGAAACCTCTATCTCCCCACACCGCTCCGCAACCCGACATTTCCCTCCTCGACGACGGTTCCTCACCACGCCCGGCGCCCCTGCACTCCGTAATCTGGTACGCGCTGCCGGTTTCTCTGCTCCGCTCCACTCTCTTCCATCGCCGCCACTTCCTCTCCTCTCGCGACGGACCGCCTCGATCGTGTGTTCGGCCTGTAATGTAGTTACTGCACTTCCCAAGATCCGTGTAGATCTGCAACCAATACTAGCTAGCGATGTTCCTTTCATCAGTTGATTGCTTGCTTGATTGGGGATTAATTTGTTCTTGCCGGGCGGTTGGTTGCAGATCGGTAGAGAGCGAAATGGGCCACGAGGGCGGAAGCAAGTACCAGAGGCCCAACTGCGACTGCCTCCTCTTCGGTACTACTCCTACCTATGGGAGCCACCGCTTTTTATTTTTTTTCTGCCGGATTTCTTCAGGTTAACTTCGCACCATTCCTCTTGCGGGGATATCTGCCAGACTATACATTCTGCTCTGCTTTTTTGTTTTTTTGCATCAGACCTCGATGACACCCTCTACCCGGTGAGCTCCGGCATCGGGGTCGACGTCATGAAGAACATCCAAGGTACTTACACAATCACCCAAAACAAAAAATCAGTTTTGCTGTAACAGGTGACCCGGTGTTTAATGCTGTTGTTGTTCTTGTTCGATCGTCTTGTGCAGAGTACATGGTCGAGAAGCTCGGCATCGACAAGAGCGTCAGCCTGGAGCTCTGCGTCCTGCTCTACAAGCAGTACGGAACCACCATGGCCGGCCTGCGGGTGCGTGCCGTTCGAATTCATTCCCTCATAAAGACTTGTTATTTTGTTTGCAGCCACCTACTCTTCTCTTCTTGACAGCACGTTACTTGTGATACATTGGTGTAGGCTGTCGGGTACCAGTTCGACTACGATGATTTCCACAGGTACTACCTACCTGCTTCTCTTTTAAGTTCTTGATGATTCATGTTTGTTTTCGCCAGTAATTTGGGATAAGGGGCAGCACCAGATTCTTAATGGACTTGTTTCCTTTTTTGCAGCTTTGTTCATGGAAGGCTGGCGTATGAAAAGCTCAAGCCTGACCCAGTGCTCAGGAACGTCCTCCTGAGCTTACCCATCCGCAAAGTTGTATGTATTGCCAAGCTCAAATTTTTATATTAATTACTGGAGATTTTGAATGTACTTATAATGCTGTGACCATGCTACTAGGTGTTTACAAATGGTGATAGGATCCATGCCTCAAGGGCCCTAAAGAGGCTTGGGATCGAAGACTGCTTCGAAGGTGTTGTCTGCTTCGAGACACTGAACCCAACATCTTCTGCTACCGTGCCGTCAGCCAACAGAGTCGAAATCTTCGATATAATGAAGCATCTGGCTGATCCGCAGCCTGGGGTTGAGCTGCCAAAGTCGCCGATCCTGTGCAAACCGTCGACAGACGCAATGCTGCATGCCCTCAAGCTTGCCAACATCGATCCGCTGACAACCGTAAGTGCAAGGAGGTTACTCATTGGTCATGCTCACAGATTCAGTGGCACCTCATGTTTGTTCTATGGTTTACTGACTGAATACGAAACACATACCAGATATTTTTCGATGACAGCATCAGGAACATCCAGGCTGGGAAGCAAATCGGAATGCACACTGTCCTGGTAAAATATCACATCCAGTTAATGTTTGCGCTAATTTGGTTGATGTTCCAGAGTTGCTAATGTGAATGTGTTGAATCAATGCACCTTCAGGTTGGAACTTCTCAGAGAATTAAAGGTGCTGACCATGCCTTGGAGAGCATCCACAACGTGAAGGAAGCGTTGCCTGAACTGTGGGAGGAAGCTGTGAAGGACGAGGATGTCAGGAAATCAGGCAAAGTCGGAATCGAGACATCCGTGATCGCGTAAGATCCTCTGAACTGACTCGTGTTTTCGGGCAAAGAGCACATGAGACGCTCTTAGCAGCATCAGAGAAGACTATATCTGTTTGTCGGAAAGTGGGTGTACTAATTAGCACAAGAGAGAATGTTGTAATCCTTAAGAACTGATGTCACTTCCTTTATACTTGTCCCGAGTAATAAGAAATACATGCTCTCAAATGTCAGTGAAACATATTTCACGCAGCAATAGATCTGCCCTTCTAATGTTCAATAAACAACCTGCTGTTCGACATTAATGTTTTGTCAGTAGGACGGTTTCTTCAGTTTCGTCAAATCGTCAGGTTCTTTAGTTAGACAGTTAGATTTTCAACTAAAATTCAGTTACTTCCTCCGTCCCAAAAAGGATGTCATATATTTGTCCAAATTCAAATGTATCCAGACATGATTTAGTGTATAGATACATTCAAATTTGGACAAATCTGTGACATCCTTTTTGGGACGGAGGGAGTACATTTCCTTGACGTTTTGGTTTGGTGGGCTAAAAAGAGATGGATAAAAACCGATGCCGAGCTTAAAACCTGGTGGTCGAGAATCCCCAAATGTGTACCCAAGCAAACTCAGAAAAAAACAATGATGACAGTCTGCTATATTGTCTGGCACCATAGGAAATAAAGAGGCAGAAGAGTTTTCGAGGGCAAGACCGTCAGTGAAGCTGGGTTAGTTCAGTTGATCCGAGATGATGTTGCTGCTGTATGCCTCGCCTGTTACAATTTTCCTCCTTCTATCAATGCAAAGCAGAGATCCTGCCGTTCAGGCTCAAACAACCAAAATACACATTGCATCGATTATATAACCTCCTACTAAAATAGGCAGTTTTCCAATACAGTAAGAAGTGCACCAAACAATTATAATCTCTTGTAACAGTGTGAATGTTTATTCTGTCAAGATGTACCAGCACATTCCAGCTTGAACTTCTCCTCCAATAAGATAATAATCCTGTGAGAAATACACTACCTAGCTAGATAGAAGTATACGTACCAAAATTTCCCTTTTTAGAGCCACATCTTAAGAGGTAAGAGCACAAAACTTGTCGCCCCTAACTCTGTCCTACTTGAGTTCCACTTTTCAATCCCGCGGCTCATATGCTCACATAACTTTTCGTCTCCACTGTCGATACGCATTTCTTCAAGAACCATCGCATTCTCAGCGAAAAGTTTCATGAGCTTGACACCAAAGCAGTCCTTCTTCTCTAGCTGGAATTGCAAGTCCACTCTCCAAAGGGAGCTCTGCAAGCATTGGAACAAGTAGCGCGGACCTACCATGGAAGCGGCCAGAATTTCCTTGCGAGTAGTTCGTTTGCGTACCTCTTCTTTACCTTTTTCTTGATCTGATGCCTCCTCGTACTTTGGGGTGAGATTTATTCGGAGGGCATTGAGAGCAGGACAGCACTGGAGCAGGTTCAAGATCGTTGTCAAAGGTGCAGTCTTGTCTTTCGTCCAATATGCTCCTTGACACTCGAGACGCTCGAGGCGGCGAAATATTGGCAGGAGGTTGACCTGCCTTGCCTCGCTGAGGACGGCAATATCCTCGAGGTGGTTCACCTTCGGTCTCATTGTACACCTTGTAGCAATTTTTTGTTGCTATTTTAGCATCATTGTACACCTTGTGGCAATTTTTTGTTGCTATTTTGGCTTCGTTGTACCATTTGCCCGGTGGTTTAATCATACAAACCCCAATCTATTACTTAAGAAGAAGAGAATCGCTTGTAAACGTAAGCAATATACGAGGTGGCCTCCGAGGTGCTCGGTTTGACGAGCGTACCGGACCGAGGTGCGACGATAAATGCCAGTTTTCATGAATGAACGTGTCCTCGTGTAACCAAATATCACAACAAAAATACGCATTGCATCAATTCAATAACCTCCTGTTTGATTTTACAGCCGAGTAAAAAGAGTGCTGCAAAATATGATGTTCTAAGTCTCATACGAGAAGATTATGGGCCGGCATTTATTTGATAAAAAACATGGGCTGATTCTGTGATTCATCTTGAGGTCTTGAACAACTTTGTTTACTTTGAAGTACATGCATGTACATGGTTTTGTCTCTAATATTTTTCTAGTAAGCACGGTGAAAGGCTAGCTAGTTTTCATGAGCTGAACGTGCCGTCGTGTAACCAAATATGAAAAACAAAAATACACGTTGAAGTACATGGTTTTGTCTCTGATATTTTACTTGTAAGCGTGGAGTTGTAAGAATAATAGGAAATGTCAGTTTTCATGAGCAGAGCGTGCCCTCGTGCAACCAAAATCCACAACAAAAATACAGATTGCATCCATCAATTATATAAGCTCCTATCCAAATACAAGTACGCAGTTGGCTAATATAAGAACTGCCTGAAGCGATTACAATCTCTTGTACATTGTGAATGTTCAATCTGTCAAAATGTATCAGCACATTTCCAGTCCGAAATTCCCCTCCAATAAAACCATAATCTCTTGAGAAAGACACAAATATCATTATACGTACCATATTATCCCTTTTATTATGGAGGCATCATCAACTCTTAAGAGGTAAGAGCACAAAACTTGTTGCACCCAACTCTCTCCTGCTCAAGTTCCACTTTTCAATCCTGGGTTGCATGTGGTCGCACAACTTTTCGTCTCCACTATCGATACGCATTTCTTCAAGAATCATCGCATTCTCAGAGAAAATTTTGATCAGCCTAACACCAAAACAGTCCTTCTTCTCTAGCTGAAATTGCAAGTCCACTCTCCTAAGAGAGCTCTGCAAGCATTGGAACGAGTACCGTGGACCAACCATGGCAGCCGCGAGAATTTCCTTCCGAGTAGTTCGTTTGCGTACCTCTTCTTTATTTGATACGTCCTTGTCCTTGTTCTCATCCTCGCACTTTGGGTTGAGCTTGATTCGGAGGGAACTGAGCGCAGGACAGCAGTGGAGCAGGTTCAAGATCGTTGTCAGTGGTGTAGTCTTGTCTTTCGTCCAATACGCTCCTTGAAACTCGAGACGCTCGAGGCGACGGAATGGCGGCAGGAGCTGCACCTGTTTTGCCTCGCTAAGGACGGCTATATTCTCGAGGTGGTTCACCCTCAGCCTCATCTCCTTGGTAGCGGTGAAGTTCTGAACGAATCGCCAGAAGGTTTTCAAGTCATCGTCTGGGTCCTTTGCCCTGTAGTCTTGGTCGAAAAAGTCCAGACCCACTTGTTCCAACTCTAGAGGCTGTGGATTGAATTTGTACGAGCGGAGTGGCCCCTTGTAGGTGAAGCTGCGCAGCCTCATCGCGTCGATCTCCAAACGGTCGACGGTTTTTTGAAAGTACCCGCAGCCCCCTGGCTCTATCTTCACGTCCCACCTGCAACTGTCAAGCACGAGCACGGTGGTCGCGGGCATCGGAGGTGCCGCCATGTTTTTTCTACTTCTTCCTCGTGTTTTATGACGACAGTCTCGAGTCGGACGACAGCGAGCGCCGGCGCCCCGTCAAGAATGCGTTGGAGGGATCCTAGGTACAGGCAGCAATGGCTCAGCCGTAGGGAGGACAGCCGCGGGAGCACGGCCTCCCTGCTGTGGTCGAGTAGTCCACTGCAGTTGGTTAGTTCTAGGATCCGAACTGTCCCCAACTGCAGCAAGTCGAGGTTGGCTGCCCAGACGACCCACGGAGCATAGTTGTTGCCGTCAGGATCTTTGGCGACAAGCCGGAGCTCCTCCACGCGGCGCGCCGCCGGGTGGAAGAGCACCACCGTGACCAAGCTTTTGTAGCACGACTCGACCAGGTCACTGTCGGACTTGGGGTACCAGGTGGTTAAAGTGAGCCTCGTGACGGGGACGACGGCCGCGTCGAGCGCCCCCATCGCCGCGGACAGCAAGTCGCCACTCCCGGTGAAAAAGCGGGCTCCAGGAGTAGGAGGAGAAGCGGGCGCCTCGTGGCGTTGTCGTCGTCTGCGTGGCTTCTCCACGACGACGACTCCCGTCTCGAGGTTTACGGCGCCGGAGGAGAGCCAGAGCGGCGCGCGCCAACGCCGCGAGAGCGCGGTGGTGGAGGCTGCCTCCTTGAGTGGGGCGAAGTGGAGGATGCGGCGGAGGACGTCGTTGGGGAGCTCGGACAGGCGGTCCACGCCACCGGCGGCCATGGTCTACTACGTACGTCGGCGGCGCGAGATCAGGATATGCGATGCGATCGTGGTCTCGATGGGGATATTAATTCACGCGTGGTGTATATATGTACGTACGTATATGACTCAGTTTGGGTCTTCCAACGTATCGGGCGTAAGTTACCTTTTTTTTCCGCAGAATCAATATTTTTATTGAAATTTCGTTCGGCCCTGGGCAAGTTAATTAAAACTATAAATGTTTTTTTTGGTGTTATGTTGTGCCATATTTGTACGGAAAACGCTTGATTTAGCCCCACCTATAGCGCGCAATTGTAGGTCGGTTTCCGTCGCGCGCGTTCGTCGCCATTACAGGTCGCTTTCTACTGTTACGTCACACGTTCTCTTTCCACTCCCTTCGCTTCTCACTGTTTTTTTTTTCCTTCGCTGCACATGGGTGGTCCTACCATAGCTGTCTATGGTACTAGTACTATTGTCTATTAGCATGCACATATCGATGAAGTACTACTGCTAGTAATTCTGATCCTTTGAGGTGGAGTACGGTACAAAGGCCTCAATAGCAGCGCTAGGGTACTTTTTCACTACTCTCATATGCATGCACCACTTGCATATTTGATCTTCGCTATATGCACACATAACTACTCATTGTTTTTTCTTTTTTGCCTTATTCTCCCTTTTGGCCACTTTTTATTTTTTCTGCAACTCGGTGCACCGCCTCCTGCAAGCCGGTGTCGTTGTTCAAGTCCGGATTGTGCAAGCCGCCACTGACACTTCAATGGGTTTGCGGCGATGCTGCGAGACCGTTTGCGTCATTGGAGACGATGTTGCGAGGCAGCCGACACGGGACTCTACAAGCATCATTTTTGGCTATGTTTTGTGTTGAGTTTTTGCTATAATGCTACATACCTATTTCTTTTGTAGTAAAATTTTAGAAAAAATGCTACAGACATACCACAAATTTGTTTCGATCTTTTTTATTTTTTATGTGATTATTTTGCTGCAATGATATAAACGTGTTTTTTATTTGTTGTAAAAGTACAATATTTATGCTACAAACATACAACCCTTTTGTTTCGATAGTTTTCGGATTTTTGTTTTAATCTTTTTGCTGTATTATACATGCATGTTTTTTAATTGTTGTGAAAGAACAAAAAAATTGCTACAAACATACAACCCTTTTGTTCGACAGCTTTCAGGTTTTGTTTTAATTTTTTTTGTAATGATACATGCATGCTTTTTAATTGTTGTAAAAGAACAAAAAAATTGCTACAAACATACAACAATTTTGTTTTGATAGTTTTCAGTTTATTATTTACCTTTTTCTGCAATGATATATATGCTACAAAAATGATTGTATGCTCTTTATTTGTTGAAAAGGTACATTATTTATGCTACAAAAATACAATAATTTTGTTTTGATACGTCTTAGTTATTGTTTTGATCTTCTTGCTATATGCATTTTTTTGTTGTAAACGTATTTAAATAATGTTACAAATATACAACTCTTTTGTATCGACCGTGTTCAGTATTTTTGTGAGCTTTTTGCTACAATACAACATATTGTTTTGTTGTTGTAAAAGTACATACAATTTTGCTTCAAACAAACTCCTATTTTGCTTCGATTATCTCGGTCGGTGTTATATATAAACTACTGGTGCAATGGTACAACTTACAATTGTGCCTTTTTGTTGAAAAACCACGTTGTATTCATGTTCCAAGGTTCAATTTTACGATTTTTTGTTGTACAAGTTCAATTCTTCTACTCTATTGGTGAATCTAATTTATCTAGTCCCTGAAATATCGTGTGTAGTTTTTGTCGGTAGGGAGTGAAGGTCTGCAGGAGCTAGCACCGATTCGAGGCATGCATTAGCTGCCAGTGTGCCTAGCTAGGATTCACGGGTCTGCATGTGTGCATGCATGCAAGCAACGCATGAGCAGGAGAAAAGGCACTAGGCGGGCTCCACGCATGACCAGCAGCCGCATGCGAGTATGCGACACAATCACATTGCGGTGAAAGTGACCCGTCTGCGGATGATTATTTTGTGAGCGTTAAATGAGCGAAAATACGTCAGACGAAGGGACCTATCCGTGCGTGGGATAGGTCGACCTACGCCTAGAATTCCCCTATTTGTAAGGCCTTTTCGAATTATTTGAGACAATATACTTGGAAATATGAGTTTTCTTTTGGCCACTGCCGGGCGTCCTCGGGTATATTTCTTCTTGGGCCCCGCCTCCTCCATTCGACTCATGTCTAATTCCTCAAACCATCAAATGTTGCATTGAAGAAATAAACCCGCATTTGCTTCATTGAAGCAAAAAAAAAAAGGTTAAGATAACAGAAACAAAAGAATCGGCTGGACAAGAAAAGCATGGCAAAACCTTGATGGAGACCTCGTAGTAAATTGTTTTGTTGCTATTGTTGGATCATTGCAGCATTTTTCACGGGCGGTTAAAACGTAGCATTTCAAAACACTAATGTAGCAAAACAAATATGAGTCTGCAGCAATTCCCCACTGGGCAATGGCGGTAGAAATTCCTCAACCACGACCCCGCCCAGTAGCAGCGCGATCATCGTTTGGTAGCAACGTCGAGCATCGTCGGTAGCAGCACCGACGACCTTCGGTAGGAGTGCTACCAAGCACTTGAAGAATCACCGAACCCCGGCCGGGTAGCATTGTCGGCCCCACTAGCGTTAATGTGCTCTTGTAGCACTTCACCTCTACGCTGACAGAACTAGTTAGTGTGCATGTGTAACACACGTATCAATCAATTAATTCAAACCAAAATGCAAAATATTGATTATAAACTTTATGTTATGACATTGTTCTTTCCCCTATATATTTTCAAACTACAGAAACTATCACATATTATTATTCTTTCTTTCTCTCGACCAAATTCACCACTCAATCGTTGCTCAAAACTATATTTATCACCTTACAAAATTTTCAATAAAATTTAAAGACGGTTTAATAGTCGTATTCAATAGAATAGCCAATCTTGTATCTTACATAAATTTAAAGACGGTTTAATAGTCATATTCAATAGAATAGCCAATCTTGTATCTTACATAAAAGAGGACAATTCCACCAAACTTAGGAGAAGCCAATGCACATAATGAAAAGTGTAAAGATCATGGTTTTCTTCACGCCAAGGCCAGGCATCCAAGATTCCAAGGAAAGCTTTCACATGCGAATTTCCATTACCCCCACAGTAGTTGTTCCAAGCCACTCACTAAAATAAAATCAGACAAAAATCCACTTTGACACCCAGTTGCATATGCATCTTGTATTTTTAAACAAAATTTTTAATTGTTGGAAATTAAATTTCGTGGATACATCTTGACATCCAGTGATTCGGAAAGCCGTTTCACGAAAATTGACTTTTTTTTGTAGATTGTGTAAAAACGTTGTGGCCCAAAAAGGTCTTACTCCGTGCTAGTATTATATATATTAAGTAAACAGAAAAACGTTGTGGCCCAAAACAGAAAGAAGATATCACCGTCCACACCAAGAAGATTTCATTTCAACTCACTGCCTGTATGGCTGTATCCATTTGTGCCGGCATCTCGTTCTATCGTACTCCTTTTTTTCTCAGATAGCATCGGACGATTCCATCTACCCATCTATACTTTATTTTACAGCCGTGTAAAAAGGGTGCTTCAAATTACACATGTTCTAACTCTCTCAAACAAGAAGATTATGTATGTGCCAGGATTTATTTGATAAAAAACATGGGCTGATTCATGTTGAGGTCGGTACAGAAGAAAGAAAATTTTGTTTACCTTGAAGTACATGTATATATGTACATGGTTTTATCTCTGATATTTTACTTTTATAAGCGCCCAGTTGTAAGAATAATATATGAAATGCCAGTTTTCATGAATGAGTCCTCGTGTAACCGAATAGCACAACCAAATACGCATAGTATCAATTATTTAACCTCCTATAAAAATAGGCATATTGCATCAATTATATAAGAGTAAAATGCATGAGCAGTCACTTAACTTGTCTAAAAAGAACGTTTTGGTCACTGAACTCAGAAATAATTATTTCCTGTTCCTAAACTTGTCCCGTACGGTCACATACGGTCACTGGTACGAACTGGGTTCGTATTTTGATGACGTGGCGATGCGGGTCCACTGTCTGACCGTATTGAAGGGCCGCAGAGGCGCGACGAAGGGTTGCAAGGGGGTTTTCGCAAAATACTGAAAAGAATAGAGCCAATCGACCAGAAATTCCCCATCTCTCTCACTCCAAATCCCTAACCCAGTTTCTTTGCGGGAGACAAATCACCATGTGTGCCGATGGTAGCTCGAGCGGAGGCGCCGTCTTGCTTTGCCCCTCCAACGCAGCCGCTAGCTCGGAGGAGAGCAAGCCCTGTCGAGGCCGGTGGTACGTCTGGTAGTGCAGTTCGAGCAAGCCAAGCTCGAGGGGCGGCGCCCCTTCCGGCCCAGCTCGCAGAGGTAGCGGCGGCGGCTTCCTCTCCCCTTCCGGCCCCGGCTTGCTCTCCCCTTCTTGCGCTGACGCTGGCTTGCTCCCCCCCTCTGTCGCGAGCTTGACTCGGCAGACTTCGTCGCCTTCTTCGTCGACGGGGCGTTCACCCACGACCACTATTCGCACCATGCCCCCACGAGGTCTCCCTGGAGATTCTGGACGCGAGCAGGAAGCACACCGTCTTCGACAACCGCATGGCAAGGTCGTACAGTTATCCTGATCACTAGCGTACCCTAGTTTCAAGAGAATACATTGAAATCAATCCAAATAGATTCCTAAAACCATCAAAAAACCCTGCTATTTTTCCCGTCAGGTTCAGTCAACACCGAGCACATACACACAGATCACCGTATTTGGTCAGACCACGACGGCGGCAGCAGCGGTACAATCTACGTATACGAGATAGATGAGGACACGACACACTAAAGATACTGCGGCGGCGACGGCGCCGGTGTAAATAAAGTGCTGATGGCTGAAAAAACTCACCGTAATGGGGCGGCGGCTGCTCCTCTTCGCGTCGCCGAGGTGCCATAGGGTCGTCGTCGCAGCGGAAGACCACGCCGGCGATGAAACCCTAGATCGCCTCGTCGATCACGTCCCCGCTCGAGGCCTTCCTCTTTCCTTTTTCCCAGCCAAACTGCCACGCCGAAGACTGCGCGCCCAGGCAAAGACGTGAGGTGTTTCGTGCCAACATCTTTATTTTGCGGAAACCCCCCTGCAACCCTTCGTCGCGCCTCTGCGGCCCTTCAATACGGTCAGAAAGTGGACCCGCATCGCCACGTCACCAAAATACGAACCCAGTTCGTACCAGTGACCGTACGTGACCGTACGGGACAAGTTTAGGAACAGGAAATAATTATTTCTGAGTTCAGTGACCAAAACGTTCTTTTTAGACAAGTTAAGTGACTGCTCATGCATTTTACTCATTATATAACCTCCTATCGAAATGTGCAGATTTCCAATATAAGAATTGGGCCAAACGATTACAATCTCTTGTAACATTGCGCACATTCCAGACCGAAATTCCCCTAAAATAAAACCATAATCTCTTGAGAAAGACACAAATATCATTATACCTACCATATTTCCACTTTAATTTGTAGAGTCATCAACTCTTAAGAGGTATGAGCATAAAGGTTGTCGCCCCTAACTCTTTTCTGCTCGAGTTCCACTTTTCAATTCGCGGTTGCATGTGGTCGCACAACTTTTCGTCTCCACTGTCGAGACGCATTTCTTCAAGAACCATCGCATTCTCAGCGAAAGTTTTGATCAGCCTAACGCCAAAACAGTCCTTCTTCTCTAGCTGGAATTGCAATTCCACTCTCCTAAGGGAGCTCTGCAAGCATTGGAACAAGTACCGCGGACCAACCATGGCAGCCGTGAGAATTTCCTTCCGAGTAGTTCGTTTGCGTACCTCTTCTTTATTTGATGCGTCCTTGTCCTCGTCCTCGTACTTTGGGGTGAGGTTTATTCGGAGGGCACTCAGCACAGGACAGCAGTGGAGCAGGTTCAAGATCGTTGTCAGTGCTGCAGTCTTGTCTTTCGTCCAATACGCTCCTTGAATCTCGAGACGCTCAAGACGGCGGAATGCCGGCAGGAGCTCGACCTGTCTTGTCTCGCTGAGGACGGCTATATTCTCGAGGTGGTTCACCCTCATTCTCATCTCCTTGGTGCTAGTGAAGTTTTGAGTGAATCGCCAGAAGGTGCCTACCCTATTGCATTGCTCGGAAAATTCCAGATCCACCTGTTCCAACTCTAGCGGTTGTGGCATGAATTTGTGCGAGCAGAGTGACCCCTTGTATCTGAATCGGCGCAACCTCATCGCGTCGATCTCCAAAGGATCGACGGCCTCGTTATGGTACCAGCCGCAGCCAGGGGTCTGTAACTTCACCTCCCAACTGCAACCGTCAAGCACGAGGACGGTGGCTGCGGGGCATCGGAGGCGGCGCCTCGTGGATTCTATGCGGAGAGACTCGAGTCGGACGATGGCGAGTGCCGGCGCAGCGTCAATGATGCGTTGGAGGGATCCTAGGACCTGGCAGCCGTGGCTCAGCCGTAGGGAGGACAGCCGTGGGAGCACGGCCTCCCCGTGAAAGATTAGTCCACTGCACTTGGTGAGTTCGAGCACCCGGAGTGTCTCCAATGGCAGGGAGTGGAGGGTGACTTCACCGAGGAGGAAGCGGTAAGTGTCTTTGGCGACGAGCAGGAGCTCCTCGACGCGGCGGGCCGCCCGGTGGGACAGCAGGACCTGGAGCAAGTCTTTGTAGTCATAGTCGGGGCGCCGGGCGATTAAAGTGAGCCTCGTGACGGGGGCAGCGGCGGCGTCGAGCGCCCCCTTGGTCGCGGAGACGAAGTCGTCGGTCCCAGCAGCGAAGAACCGGACCTTCTCCTGGCGTCGTCGTCGGCGGTCTTTCTCAACCCGAGAGGGAGCAGCGGCGATCGTCGAAGTCTCGATGTTTACTGCGCCGGAGGAGAGCCAGAGCGGCTTGCGCCAACGCCGGGAGAGCGCGGTGGTGGAGGCTGCCTCCTTGAGTGGGGTGAAGTGGAGGATGCGGCGGAGGACGTCGTCGGAGAGCTCGGACAGGCGGTCGTCGCGACAGGGGGGCATCGTCTACGTACGTCGGCGGCGCGAGAGGAGTCAGTTTGATCTCGATTGGATTCAACGCGTCGTGTATATATGTACATGAGTCAGTTTGGGTCATCAACGTATTGGGCGGATCGAGCTGAATACCAATCGGACATAAGTTAACTTCTTTTTCCCAGAACATATACGAGTATTTTTATTGAAATTCCGTTCAGCTCGATCTGGGCATGGGCAAGTTAATTAAATATACTTTTCCTTTTTGTTGTTATCTTCTGCCATATTAAGATTTAAGACCTCTCCCAGAAATTTGAGACAATATACATGGAAATATGCGCTTTCCTTTTTGCCCACTGCTGAGCGTCCTCGGGTATATTCTCCAGGTTGCTCCGCCTCCTCCATTCGACACGTGTCTAATTCCCTCAATCCATTGCTTCAATGAAGCAAAAAAAAGTTATGATAACAAAAGAAAAAGAACACGCCAAATGAAAAAAGTCCGACAAAACCTTGATGGAGACCTCGTAGTAAATTGTTTTGTTGCTATTGTAACATGGTTGCAGAATTTTTCCCCGTAAAGTTTAAAATGTATGTGGCAAAACAAATATGAGTGTACATCAAATCCCCACTCGGCAATGATGGTAGCAAAATCCTCAACCACCACCCCGCCTAGTAGCAGCGCGACCGTCATCTGGTAGCAACGCCGAGCACCGTTGGTAGCAGCCCCGACCACCTTCGGTAGGAATGCTACCAAGCACTTGAAGCATCACCGAAGCCCTGCCCGGTAGCATTGTCGGCCCCACAGGTAGCAGCACCGAGCAATGTTGGTAGCAGCACCGATGTGCTCTGGTAGCACTTCACCTCCACGCTAACAGAACTAGTAGTGTGTACATACAACGTACGTCTCAATCAATTAATTCAGACAACAATGCAAAATATAGATAATAAACTTTCTGTTATGTCATCATTCTTTGTCCTGTCTAGTTTTCAGACTATACTATCACATATTCTTAATCTTTCTTTCTTTCTCTCGATCAAATTCACCACTCAACCTTTGCTCAAAACTATATTTATCACCCTACAAAAACTTCACTACAATTCTAAGACCTACCTTTTATTTGTACGTATTAAATAAAATAGTCAATCTTGTATCTTACATAAAGAGGACAACAAGAGTATGTGAGAAGCATGGTCAACAATGAAATCCACTGAACTTAAGAGAAGCCAATGCACATAATGGAAACTGTAAAGATCATGGTTTTCTTCATGCCAAGGAAAGGCAATCCAAGTAAAGCTTCCCCATGAAAATTTCGATTACCCCCCACAACAGTCGCACCAAGCCACTCACTGAAATAGCATCAGGCTGAAATCCAATTTGGCACCCGGGTACATATGCACCGGGTATTTTAAAACAAAATTTCCAATGTTGAAAATAATGTTTCGTGTAGACATCTTTACATCTAGTGAGTTCGTTGGGTCGTTTCACAAAACATTGACATTTTTTTGTATGTTGTGTAAAAAGACAGAAAAAACAAATGTCTTGTGAAAACTGTTATTGTAGTACCAAATTTTGTCTTTTTTACATTGGCTAAAAAACAATGTCGGTTTTCCGTGAAACGACTTCGTGAGAACATAGGTGTTAAGATCTATGCGCGAACATTTTTGTTCACATTTTTGTAACTTTTCAAAACGGCTTTAAATTGCATTTTAAATACTAGGTGCATAGGTGCTGCTCAGATCTGGTGGATTCAGGTTTGTGGGGTTCTCCCGTTCGTCCCTCCCGGTGTGGCCTTGGTGCTGCAGGCCAGCATGGTGCTGGGCAGTGGCCGTCGCCGGTTCTTCGTGCAGCTCCGGGCACCCTCTTCGTTGGGGGTTTCCCCCGGTTCACATCTTTGCCGGCCGGCCGGGAGGTACTGTCCAGGCTCTCATGCTGCTGGTTGCGGGGCGTCGCCACCTCTTTGCCCAGGCGTCGACCTGCAGTGGGCTTGCCGCTGGGGTTGGCGGTCCATGGCTTCGCAGATGGCGGTCAGGGTGGTGATGTGCTCCCTACGTGGGGAGCCGTCGTGGCTGGGTGTTGAGCCACCCCTGTCTTGCTATCAGTGGCGGCGGACGTTGTTCCGTTGGTTTGCTGGTTAGCTCCATGGTTCTGCAGATGGCGGCCACGGTGGCGGTGTGCTCCTGATGCGGGGAAGACCGTGGCAGCTGTGGTGGTGGTGTCTCCTTG
This sequence comes from Puccinellia tenuiflora, assembly GCA_012064385.1. Classification (NCBI taxonomy): domain Eukaryota; kingdom Viridiplantae; phylum Streptophyta; class Magnoliopsida; order Poales; family Poaceae; genus Puccinellia; species Puccinellia tenuiflora. Next base: position 614,611 of record QRDG01000087.1, read on the forward strand.
CCTGTTGTCTTCTTCAAGCGTCTAATCCAGTTCAGAGCTTTGTGTCATGTTGGCGTGGATGGCTTATGGCATGCTGTCGGCTAGCACCCAGGTGGGGTCGGTGGTGTGGCCTCGGGGGTGCTATGCCCTTCGAATACACCGGCGGCCGTCACGTTCGGTGAGGTGGTAGCTCCAGGCGAGGGCGCTCTATGATGTGTCTTGGTGCCGTGATGCCTTTCGTCTACGCTGTTGGCGCGCGGGTGCCGTGGCGTCGTCTCGGTTGTGCGTGACCTTTCGACCTTGCCCCCGACACAGGTGGTGTCGTGGCGCCGTGAGGTCTCGGATGCGCACTGCCTTTCGACTACGTCGACGACACAGTGTCGTGGCTTAGACTCGGCTGATCGGAGCCTTCGATTATGTCGGCGGTGCTCTTTGTTCTATTTTGTGTCTGCCGTTGTCATGCCCTGCTCCTTCTGGTGGTTGATCTGCTTGGGTCCTGAAAGTGATTGCTCTGCCTGCTAGTGGAGTGACCTCCCCCGTTTTCTCTCTTCATGTGTGTTGGTGTGTGTGTGTTGTTTTTTTATTTTGCTCCTCTCTGTTCATCTATGTAATTATGGTTCACTTGAACCCATCTTGTAATAGGCTGCAAAGCCTTATAGGCAAAAAAAAAAAAATGAATACAATTCAGCTGGAGGGTTTTCTCCCCCCCCCCCCCCCCCCACCGGTGACCATTCAAAAAAAAATACTAGGTGCATATGCAACGAGCAGCCAAAACGCCTCCCGCATCAAATTGTGCATCACAAGTACCCCACAGACTTTTTTTTATTAGATAAAAGGGGTTGCCCCCTGGTTCCATCAACATGCAGCCAAAAGTGACAGCATTCCAGGTACGGAGTCATCTCATTACATGTCCAGGCAGCAATGCGAAAATAAAGTTTTCCTTTATCTACTCGATTACCAACTTTCTCCACACTAGAGCACCTACAAGATCACAACCATAAACTAGATAATCAAGGGAGAGCGTCGCATGATCTCATTGAAGCACTCCAGGCTCATCATCTCCAGCCTATTGGCCGACATGCCATCATGTGTTGTCTGCCCTCAAGTTCTGAACCGAGCATCGACAGATGGTGGTGGAAGGTTATCAGCAAGGAGACCAAACCCAATGCAATCAAGTTCAGCTTTGTGGTGATGTTCACTTGGTGCCGGTTATGGAAGGAAAGGAACTGTCGCATTTCAATGCGAAAGCTTGCAATGCCATCAAAGTTTGCGATTGGGAGTGGAAGCGCACAGGGCCGCGGTCCACACATTTTCAGGGCCGTGGGGCAAGACAGCAAAATAGGGCCCTTGAACATATTTTTTTTTAATGTATTGCATTTCGAGATCAGTGCAGTACATATCATAGATCGATGGTATTTGAACACAGACGATAAAACACACACCAAAAAATATTTATTTCTAGTGCCCCAGGGAATTAGATCATAATAGTCTCGAAATAAATAGTTGTACAAAAGATCTCTCCCCTAAGAGTCTAAGTGGCACAAAGAGACCATCAATTTATCTGCAAAACAAATAACCTGCTTGTTAAATTTGATAGCAAACTTTTCCAAAGCTAAAGCAAACTGGGACTTCATGTTTACATTGATGGTCAAATCTTGGATAACTTACATTAGTTTCTAGCCTCTCCAATATGCAATGTTCTTCACTCCATGTCTTCACCCGAATAAATTTCTCTATAGCTTCCTTCTATAGCTTCCTGCATAAGGCACAACAAAGCAACCTTGACCACTTCATGTTTATAGTGTGATGATCAGAACTTGTTGTTTCTTCTAACACTTCTAGAAGCAAAGTCATCAATAATCGCATCAACATTTATTTCATCCAACTTAGCTTTCTCAATGCATAAAGTAGCAAGACCATTCAATCTTTCCTGTGACATTGTTGATCTCAAATAGTTTTTCAACAATTTCAACTTTGAGAAACTATGCTCAGCTGATGCTACAGTGACTGGTACAGTAAATAAAATTCGATAAGCTATTAATATACTTGGAAAACTGTCTATGTCTCTAACAAACTCAAAAATCTCCATAGCACGCAATGGCACATCAGATTCTGGTAAAGTCATTTGCAGCAGTCGTAATTCTGAAAACAGCTCGTCTAATTCAACATCACCCCGAGAAAACGTTTCTACAAATTGAGCACAACATTTGTGTAATTCAATATCATTCAATAATTTCAAGTCTTTAGCGGAACTTGAAAATAAAACATAAATGCATTGCACAATTCCAAAAAAAGAAATAGCTTTGCTGCACGAACTTGCCATATCACACAAAGTAAGATTTAGACTATGACACACACATGGCATATACAAAGCACTTGGATTAATTTCCAGCAATCGCCTTTGTACCCCTTGGTTTTTTCCTTTCATGTTTGAACCATTATCATAACCTTGGCCCCTCACATTATTAATATTTAGGCCACAAGACTCGATAGCATCAAGAAGTACATTGAAAAGACCCAAACCAGATGTATCATCCACCTTCAAAAATTCAATAAAGAACTCCTCTATCTTAATTTCATTATTGGACATGTTAACACATCTAATAATTAAAGTCATTTGTTCTTGATGACTAACATCCGGAGTACAATCAAGAATTATGGAGAAATATTTGGCCTCATTGACAATTTTTAAGATAGAACATGTAACACTAGATGCTAATAGAGAAATTAACTCATTTTGAATTTTGTGGCTGAGGTAATGATGATAAATTTCATCATTCTGAATTCGCCTAAGATGTTCTTGCATGACTGGATCAAATTCTGCAAACATCTCTACACATGCCAGGAAATTACCATTATTATGTTCATAAAGTTTTTCAGTATATCCACAAAAAGATAAATTGCGTTTAGCAAGATATTTCACAATGGCTACTAGTCTTATTAGTACTTGTCTCAAACATTCTTTCTCTTTTGTGATCTGCTGCTGTAAATCCTTATCAATTGTTTTATTTTTGGATCTGACTCTAAACTCGTTCCAAGTGTTCATGTTTTTAATATGCTCTACACCATTTTCATGTTGTTTAATCCTCTCGCTAAGATGCTTCCAATCTCTCAATCCATTACCTGCTAACGAACTCTTGTTGTTATGGGATTTGAAAAGCTTACAACAAAAGCAATACACTTTGTCAACATGTTTAGAGTAAAATAACCATTTCCTGTCATGCATCTCCCCATTGCTCAACTTTTTGAAATAGTAACCTTGTGAAAAATGTCTAGATTTACTATCTGATGGGAACAAAATATTATCTTCTCTTACAGGCCCCTTCTCAACTAAAATTTGCCTAGCTTTATCATCCAAATTATCCCAGTATTGTGGATCAAGAATATCAACAGTAAAAGGTTGTTGTTCATCAACACTTGGAATTTCTGAATTTGTTGAATCGGCTAGGTTTTCATGCTGACTATGATTATTATCAGCCTCGTTGGTATCATAATTGTCATCTAAATTCTCAGTTTGTTGCTCTTCAACAGTTACAATGGCCAGTTGCAGGGAATTCCCAGAAGAACTACTGGTTCTAAAAAAATTGTGAATTGAACCTTTCTGTGATTCTAGCTGTTCATCTCTCGGTTTGTTTCTCTTCCTTTTCTCACAACCAGACAAACATTTTTTAGAAGACATGCCACCAAACAATTTGCAGAAAAACAGACAGTAAAATCAATAGAGGGAACAAAAGCACCTGATCTGCAGGTAGGCTACAACACTCAGCGCAACGACGAAGGAGACGAATGCTTGCTTATTCCCCTCCCCCCTTCTCATCTCTTGATCTGCTGGCTGGCTGCTGAGCACTCTCTATCTCTCTCAGATCCAACGAAGCTTTGAGGAAGAAGAAGTGGAGCTGTCAGATCCAGGGAGACAGGCTATTTAACAACGAGGAAGATTAGGGGAAGAGGGAGACGTACCATATGTGATAATGGAAAGAGAGATGATTGGGGGACCAAATAGCGCCGTTGGTCTCCATTAATGGCTGCGGCGACCTCGAATTTGGAAGGGACGGAAGCAGTCAGCGGTGGCGCCGTTCTCTGCCTCTCTGCGCGCATTTGGTTGGATGGAATTACGACTAGGGAATGGGAGTTAACGGGCATGGGAATTAGTTAGGGATGGGGCAGGGGAATGAAGAGAGTCTATTCCCCGTAATCTCTTCCCTGGGCCCCCCCTTGTAGGGAAAGGGGATTGAGGAAAAAACACTCTTTTGTTCTTTCCGCACGTTCCGTAATCGAAGGCAGGTCTGTAGGATGTTCTTTGTTTCATAACATTTCCCAAACTAAACCATGTCATCTCCACATTAGAGGTTGAGTTCCATCAGCTGGACATGGATCTGAAATTTATTAAGCATCACGAGCCTGTCTTAGAGAGCAGATGCAGAGTGCCAATGGAAGCCTCCCCTGTAGATTTTGTCTCTATCGTGAGATTCAGTATTGATGTTTTTCTTTTCATTTTTTATACCGGTCATAAGATGCAATATTGATGTGTACGGAGTATAATTGAGAAAAGCCAGACAACACTACGGCAACACTTATCATATTTAATTAGGTGCAACGTTAATATATGGGCAACCCTTGAACAATTCCCATGCCTAAAGCCACCATCGCCCAGCACACAACAAACAGGGGAATGGGAAGAAATCTCAACTTCCCCTGCCTAATCCTCTGACAAACTCCCACCACTAAACTCCCATTCCCCCGGTTGTTTCGCTCCCAGGCTCCTGAGAGAAAGGCGATCCTGGAGGCGAACGCATCTGCCCCCAACTACACCGGCCGCCACCGGTCCCTGCCTTCTCCGTTGGTCAATCCGGCCACGCGAGGAGGTGGGGACCACGACGCTTCGGTGCTGGTTTGTAGTTAGGTCTTGCCTAGTGTTTCCTTGGGCCGTCGTTGGGGTGGTGGGAGCGGCGCCCGGGCAAATAAATCTGCCTCAACTCCACTCCCACACCGGCGGCGACCTTCACGGCGGCGTCTCGGAGTTGATGGCAACGTGTGCTGCTCGGTCCTTCACATCGGCAGCTTGGTCTTCTCGGCGCTCTTCAGATCTGGCGAGATCAGTTTTTGGTGTGTCGCTGGCGTTCGTGGTTCATGACGGCGCTAGCGGGCGGGGTGAGATGGTTCTTCTGGAGCGAGGATGTTGGTCCGGAGGTGGTGGATCTGCCGTTCCTCTCCGACTACGTCGATCGGAGGCGACAGATCTTGATCCAAGACAGCACGGGGACGCCTCCCGGTCGACGTGCCACAGCGACATGTGCCTTGCTGCGTGCAGCAGGCCTGTTCATCGACTCACAAAGCCTCATTGGCGATGGTGCTTTCTCGGATCTTGCAATGGTGGAGGCTCGGCGTCTTTTCCAGCGTTCGCCTTGGCGGCCGCTCGCTACGGTGGTTGCAGGAAACCCTAGGGATCGTTTTGTATTTTTCGATCTTTTAGGATTTTATCTGCAAATTCAGGATAATCATTTTATCCCGGTTTGTCTTTTAGTTTCCATATGTGTTGCTTATTGTAACTTGATTTTTAATTAATGAAATATGTGGTTGCTCTCAAAAAAAAACTCCCATTCCCCTTCACTCACCTAGCCAAACACGTCCTCTGGGATTGGAGAATTTGGGGAGGAGTCGAGGAGACTGGAGACAAGACGGGATGAGCGTAGCGATCGATTGGATTTTACCTGTACCGATCGATTCTTTTGGTCCGTTAGTAATGCAAGTATAGTGGGCTTGGGCCTTATTTATTTATTTTCTTTTCTATATGTATACTGGACTACTAGCTGGGTCGGGCCCCCTACTTCCCAGGGCCCCTAGGGCGCGTGCCCCGTTGCCCCACCCTATGGGCCGGGCCATTGGAGTATTGGATTGGACTGAGTGGAGCTCAGTGGATGCCTCCGATTGATTTTCTCCTTTTCTTATTTCTGATCAGCTAACTACTCACTTCAGCTAACATATTTGTAACACTATTCTATCTCCTGCTTAATAAATAGAAAACGACATTGCCCTTTTCGTCAAAAAATATATTCACAATATTTTTTCGATCTACTCATCTATACGGAGTGACTTGATTTTCCAGTCGAGTAAAAAGGATGCTGCAAAATACACATGTTCTAAGTCTATAACAAGAAGATTATGTATGTAGGCAATTCTTTGATTAAAAACATGGTCTGATTAATCTTGAGGTCTGCATATGATAGAAAACTTTGTTTACTTCGAAGTACATGGTTTTATCTCCGATATTTACGTGTATAAGTGTTAAGCGCCTAGAGTCGTAAGAAGAATATGAAATGCCAGTTTTCATGAATGAATATACCCCCGTATAAGGAAATATCACAACAAAAATACGAATTGCATCAATTATATAATCTCCTGTCTGATTTTACAGCCGAGGAAAAAGGGGTGATGCATGCTTTGTTGATTAATGGTTGGGTGGTCCCCCCAGCTTAAGGCGGTGATGTAGTAAGCAGCAGTTTTCACTCAATTAATTGAACCGAGGTTTATCGAACCAGTAGAACTTTGAAATCAACAACGAGGTGAATGTTGAAGATCTCTGGCACTTGACCTTCAACAGACGCGAACCTGCACACACGCAACCAAAATACTTTGCCCCCAACGGCGGAAAGGTTGTCAATCTCTCCGTTCTCGCAGAACACAAAGCGGTTAATTGTATAATGAAATGGAATAAATGCAAAAGTGACCAGAGGAGTAATGATGATTAAAAGCAAGTAAATGAGGTTGTAAACAATGTAAAAAGATGGACCGAAAGCCATGGGTTCACTAGTGGAGTCTCTCAAGTAAATAAAATATGCATGTGATGGGTGAACGAATTACAGATAGACAATTGACAAGATTATGACACAAACCCAATTTAGCTATGACAAAAAGAACATGATAATATTTATGGAGGCATCACGACAAGGAACAAAGACCGTTGAGTCCAACTGCGTCTTTGTCTAATAAGTCCACCGTGGGATCGCTATAAAGCCTGTCACCCAATGGTATTAAGCTGCAAGCAACAGACATATGCATTAAGTAAAGCGCATGATGTAAGCAACACTAATATCAAAAGAGACACTAGCGCTGCTGTTTTATCCTTAGTAGCAACAGCACACCCTCGCCCTTAGATGTTTCTGTCACTCGTGCCCAGGAACAAAAGGGGCATGAACCCACTATCTAGCATAACTACCCTCTCTTGGAGATACACACAATCACTTGGCCAAATTAACTACGCACATCGGAGAGCATGCAAGAACATAAATAACACATATAAGAATCATGCACAATCTGAACATAACTTCATAATACATCGGATCCCAGCAAACACGTCACATAGCATTACAATAGTCGATCTTGATCATGTTAGGCAGCTCACAAGATCATAAGACATGAAGCACAAAGGTGAGAGACTACCATCTAGCTACTGCCATGGACCCGTAGTCCAAGGCGAGACTACTCACACATCATCCCGGAGGAAGGCATGGCGATGAAGAGCCCTCCGGGATCGATCTCCCCTCCGGCAGAGTGCCGGGATCAGCTTCAGATAGGACCCCGAACTAGGGTTCAAGTTGACGCCGCGCCGGGGTCAAGTTTCTGGAAAATAATGGCCGCCCTTGCGTTTTTAGGGTTTTAGGAAATTTATAGGCGTCGGAGGGCCGCAAGGTGGAGTCCCACGGGCAGGGCGGGCCCCACCCACGGGTGGCCCCTAGGCCGCGGCAGGGGGGCGCCTCTGCCCCCTGGGCCTTCCCTCCGGCTCCCCTTCGGTCTGCTACTTGGTCTTGACGTATAAAAATTCCACAAAAATTTCCAGCGCGCTCCGAGAATATTTTCAGAAGTAAATTTCTGAAATAAAAAGACAGCAAAAACAGGGAACTGGCACTGGGCATCTTGTCAATAGGTTAGTCCAACAAAATGCTTAAAAATGATATAAATGACAGTAAAAACATGTGACAATATCACAAAACTAGCATGGATCACTCAAAAATTATAGATACGTCGGAGACATATCACTGCAAAATACGATGTTCTAAGTCTCAAACGAGAAGATTACATGCCGGCATTTATCTGACAACAAACATGAGCCGATTCATCTTGAGGTTTAGAACATCTATGTTTACTTTGAAGTAAATGCAATGTACATGGTTTTGTCTCTAATATTTTACTAGTATGCATGGAGTTGTAAGATTAGTATGAAATGCTAGTTTTCATGAGCTGAACGTGCCCCCGTGTAACCAAAAAAAAATTTTTTTTTCGAGAATCCCGGGGGGGATAAACCCCACCGTTTATTGCATTCCGAAAGAGCCTGGCGGGCTATGTTCTTACAACAGATGGAGAAATTACAGGGGGATACAAGGGAAGATACGACAAAGAAAAACAAGAAAAACAAACAACAAGAAACAAGAGGGGAAACACTAAGGGAGTAGGAGGTTAGCCCGGAGCCAACCGAACCCCCCGTGAGGCCAACACCTAGCCAGCTGCCGGAGGAGGGTATCCGGTGAGAACCTCAACACCGAAAGCAGGTAGCCCGATGGAGTAGGAGCAGAATACATGGACACCAGAACAAGAGCACACCAAGGGACATCATTGGCACGGACGAAAGGCGTCGGATAGCCGAGTCCGAGCGACGACACCGGAGTCGAAGGGCGTCGAATAGCCGAACGGCGGGGCGCCGCTGAGACCAACAGGCCTGCAGGGCGCCGTTGCCCATAGGCTTTCGCCCAGCAGTGCCTCCACGACGCACCAGGGCGGGTCGGCGTCACCACCCCTGCAGCACAACGAGTGAAGCAGAGAGCCCAACGGCGGGATGCATCCACGGCAAGCCACCGCACCACCACTGCACGCCCCCACCACCGTGCACTCCAGGGGCCAACACTACCACAGAAATGGCTATTAGTGGCGCACCAAATTGCAATTATGTGGCGCACCCCCAGGTTTGCTGGGTGCGCCACAGAATTCTCGCCACAAAAATATTTTCTGTGGCGCACCACGCCACAGAAATGTGAGAATTCTGTGGCGCACCAAGCCCGCACCAGGCTTGGTGCGCCACAGAATTCTGAAAAAATTCAAAAAATGCAAAAAAATTATAAAAAGTTTCAAAAAATCAGAAAAATCAAAATATGAAATAATATGAAAAATCCTAATTATTTGAATTATTTTCAGATTTTTGCATATTTTGAACTGATACCTTCCCGCTAGGTCACCCATCCTCAAATTGGTCCAACCCTAGCACGCTTAACTTCTAAGTTCGACCCACTTCACCTACCCTTGTGCTACTCAAATTTTTATTGATATATATATCATATGAATCCTCTTAAGTTTTGTATGTGTATATGTTATGTATGTGTTATAAATGTGTGTTTTTAAATTTCAGATTTTTCAAAAACTTCTAAACTTTCAAAAGGAGATTCAAAAGTTTCAAAAGATCCAAAAAAATTCAAAAAACTTAAATTTTTTAAAAAAACTTTAAAAAATTCAAAAATCCAAAAAATTCAAAAAAAACTTAAATTCTTTAAAAAAAACTTTAAAAATTCCAAAAAATCCAAAAACTTCAAAAACTTAAATTTTTTAAAAAAACTTTAAAACATTCAAAAAATCCAAAAAATTCGAAAAACTTAATTTTTTAAAAAAACTTTAAAAAATCCAAAAAATTCAAAAAATCCAAAAATTTCAACAATCTTCTTTGTTATAATTTTTTTTGGACTTTTTGAATTTTTTTCTCTTTAAATTTTTTTTTTTGAATTTTTTTGATTTTGTAGAAAAAAAACATCTGTTTGAAATAACTTTTTTTTCTTTTGGAATTTGAGGAATCTGTGAATTGCTGACCGGGTAAACCCGGTGAAATCCAACTCGTATTTTTCTCTAGTTTTTTTATATATTAAACGCATTTTTTCGACGTCGTATGCAAAAGTTATGGCCGTTTTACATTTTTTTCCTGGTTTTTGCAAAAAAGGTCAAAATTCATATTTCAAAATTTCTATACCTACTAGACACTCAAACCTAACTACATGTCAAAGGATTTTATTTATTGAAATTTTTATCATTTTCTTTTACTTCCTGCAAAACTAAAAAGGTGATCCACGGGGGGGGGGGGGGGTGGGATTTGGAAAAAAAATCTGTGGCGCACCTGGTAGGTGCGCCACAGAATGTCACTTTTCTGTGGCGCACCAGCCACGGTGCGCCACAGAATGTCCCCAGATAGACCTTCGCCCAATGATTGTACGTGGGACCCACAGAAATTCTGTGGCGCATGGTGTCTCATGCGCCACAGAAGTCTGGCTTTCTGTGGCGCATGGGTGGGCATGCGCCACAAAATTCTGACTTTCTGTGGCGCATGGACAAAAGATGCGCCACAGAAAGTCGAAAATTTCTGTGGCGCACCAGCATCCATGCGCCACAGAAATAATTCTGTGGCGCACCAATTAACGGTGCGCCACAGAGTGCCAACCTCCCTATAGCCCTTTCTGTGGTAGTGCAAGATCAACGGCCGGACCACCTGGACGCGAAGCACGGAGACGACCCGGACCTCAGCCACGCGAGGGAGGATCGGGTCAGGGGCAGCAGCAAACCACCGCACCACCACAGCAACAATGTAATGCCCCGGGGTTTTTCCCCAAATTAGATTTTGTTTGTTTTCTTTTTGCATCAACATGACATCATGCATCCCAATCACCTTGCATTTTTGGCAAATAAAAAAATCAAAATATTATTTTAGTTAAACTATTTTTGTTTTGCGAATTAATCCTAGGGTTTAATAAATCCATCCCTCCATCCTTTTCTAATTTTCAAATAAACCTCAAAATAATATTGGGAATATTTGACCACCTATTTTCAATCAAATCTAAAGTTTCAAAATTGTTTTTGTCAAACCCTTTTTTCTTATTTTCTTTTCTTCTCTAATTCTTTTCCCTCTCTTCTCTTTGTGGCCCATCGTCCTTCCATCCAGCCTGCTCTCTCCCAAAGCCCACCACCACCACGCTCACGCTCCCCTTGGCATCTTCCTCTCCTGTACGGCAGTACATCAAAGCACTCCACGTCGACTCGGACCTTGATGGGACGGCCGGCGTTGCTCCTCCAGCTAGTATAAGAAGGGGGCCCGAGCTCCTCCTCTACCCTAACCCTCTCCCCTCTTCCTCGCGCCGCCATCTCCCTCTTCCCCTCCCTCTCACCTTCTTCTCCACCTTGATCCCGAGAACCACCTCCATGGCCGGAACTTGAAGAGCACCAAGCCGACGCCGTGGCCACCAAGAAGGACGTCCGATGCTGGGGATGGAATCAGGGGTTCATACGCGTCAAGATCGCCGAAGGGACCCGGAGCTGAGGCCGCCGGGAGCGCCTCCGCCGAGCACGTCTTCCTCAACACCCAAGTTCGCCGCTATCTACTTCCCCGCCTCCGACAGATCGCCGTCGTCGTCTTCGGGCCGATCTCCGTCGCCTACCTCCCCTCGGTGAGCACACTGCCCACCTGGGTTCCCTCTTCCTCCTCCCCTTGCTCTGGGTGCTCCGCCTTCGTGCGACACCGTCGGTCGCCGACAGCCATGGCAGCAAGCTCAAACTTTTCCCTATCTTGCTACTCTCTCTGCACCCTACACGCTGCCCACTCCCCTCACACACACCAAGCACCAGCACACCCTACGCACAATCAACTCATCCCTAAGCCTCGAGCTCACCCCGGCCGCGCAGAACCAGCAGCGCTTGCTGCGTTTTGCCCGTCGATGTTTCTCTGAACCAAAGTCTGAACCCGTGTGTCAAAAATTCAGTTAACAGCGGCTCCTCTCATTCATATACTATTGGCTTCAGATTCAATCATACACCCGAGCGTAGCCCAGTGGCAGTGCTCCTTCTTCCTTCCCAGATGGCCCAAGTTCGAATTCCAGCTTCCCCCTTTTCTTGTTTCTTTTTCCTTTTGTTTTATTATTACTTGCAAATATGTTTAATTTCATATCTTTTAATTGGTAACTCCAATTTTAAAATGTTTTATATGAAATTTTATCAGAAAAATGTGTAGAATTTGAATATGCCATCCATGCTCCATGTTTGCATCATGTAGTTTGCATTTTAGATGTAATTCGTAAATCACCTAAATAACTAAATATGTGGGTTCTAATTTAATTGTTTACCCGGTTCCATTTAATTTTGAGTAGCTCACCCATGCATTGTTTAGACTTGCTAATAACATTTAATTTTGATGGTTAGAAAAATAACTTGAATCTAATAATTGAATGTCGGAATCTCGGTTCCGTTTAATTTGGCTTAATTGCATCTTCTCATGTCTTGCCATGTCATGCATGCATTGCATCAACATGCCGCTTCTTTTGCCATAGAAGTAAAATACATCTTTTATGTTTCCAGTGTTTGTTGCTTCTTTGGGAATAGGACGTTGAGTTGATGTGAGCAACGACAGGTTCTTCTACCTCTACCGGATTGCAGGCAAGTGATACTCACTTGCTATCTTTGCTTGTTTTCTGTCTCTCACACGTCCTATCTTTTGTTCCTTGCTAGCCTTATATTGCGATGCTTGTGTCCCGATCCTATATGCATGTTTCCCTTGCAGCCCTGATATGCCACCACCCCCACATCCTACTACCTTGTTGCTTGTTTACCTTGTTGGCCTGCGAGTCGTAGCGCATGCTTAGCTTTGTCTTGCTTGAGTCTTGCTATCTTTAGCTAGTCTTGTTTTAATATGATAGTTGGGTTAAATTCACATGATAATCCTTAATGTTTGGCGATGGGATATAATTAATAAAGATAAGGCACCGGCGGAAGGCCAATCGTGGTGATTTGTTCTGCTAGTGTCGCCTAGGACCCGAGTTCTTGTCCTCTGATCCAAGAATGAGCGCACTACCCACACGTGGGAGGAAATGGGACTCCCCTCGACCTAGTACCGGATCTGCAGCCTTGTCCAGGGCGCCACAAGTAGTTCGGGTGTTTCCATTTGCGCGACGCTTTATTTGATGCAGGTACGGATGGGACGCCTCCGATACGATGATGGTTACTTACGGTAGGGCTTGCGGTACATTCGTTTATCGAGTGTGGAATGAGGGGCAATCGTATGAGTGTGCCTCCCGACACCGTCCTCGCAACGGCTAGGTCCACCTCGGAGCTTCGGCCGGACTTTCAAGGTGGGTCAGACTTAGCTAGGTGGTTCCCTGGACTTGTGTGGTAGTGAAGGAAAGTGTAGCGTCGGACACCCTGCCAGCATACCCCGGAAGTGTGCTAATTGCATGGCAAGAAGGGTTGAAGTGCGTGTGGTTACATTTGTGCACCCCTGCAGGGTTAAATCTTTTCGAAAAGCCGTGTCCGCGGTTATGGACGACTTGGTGATGATGCTGGCTAACAAGATCATAGACAACTTACACCTGATGTTAATAAATTGATTAGTAAGATAGAGCTACTTCAATAATAAAATATAAAATTGCCAACTGTGTGAGTGCCTTTGGGCTTGCTGCTCGTGGTTAACCGGGCTGGTAAGGAATTGGCTGGGTATGTTTGGTGTTAGTATAGTTGGTTCCTTATGCGCTCTCTTACCTCCTCTCTATTAGACGAAAGTTGTAGTGTGTCTCTATAAGTTCTTAGTGCTGCTTGCTGCCGCCTCAATCGCTAACCCTCTTTCCCCAGAATTCCAGTTTTGATATCTTGTGAGTATTACTTGCCAGTACTGTTTTATAGTACTGACCCCTTCGGGGCTGCTGTTCTAATGCAGCCAAACAGGTTTGAAGTCTGACGACGTTAGCTTGGGAATCCCTCCGGCTAGGCTTGGCCTGGGCAGGGATATGGTGCCTTTGCTTATCTTCAGGACTCTTAGTCCAATTTGTATCTTGTCCGTAGCTGGACGCAATTTCGTTTCCGCTGTTCTTTTGGATCTTCGTATTGTATCTTGTTGTTCTTGACTCGGTGAGTCGTTCTTGTATATATATGTTCTTTTGTGGGTTCCATCGAGAACTATTGTAATGTTATCACAATTCCACCCGCATAACGTGTGAGTTGCGACCTGCACGTTATGCCTGGTGGGCGTCCTCTAGGATCGTTATTATGCGGATTTGGCGGAAATCGCTAAGTCTGCATAGTGCCGATCCCGGGGCGTTACAAAGTGGTATCAGAGCTCTGGTTTTTCGATACCCCGCGGGTCCAGTCTGCCTGTAGGATACCCTAGCTAATGGTCGTTGTTGTAGCGTGTCAAAACTATTCTTGCTAAACATATTTTTGCAAAGATCTCAATAGGACTCTTGTTTATTCCTTACCTCTATTCTATTCTTCCTCTTTTCTTGTGTATTTTAAATCTCCTCACTTATCTATCTTCCGGTTATAGCATCTTCGTGGGTGGACGATCTCTTTGCCTTTAATCCTAATAGGTCCGCTCTTCGGAAGGATCTCGACAGACGAACATCGCCATCGACGTGAGCAAGAACCTCTTGTTAGTGGTGTCGAGAAGATCAACATGGCGCCCGAAGAATTCGATAGTTACCTTGCTCTTCTTCTCCCCGGCGGTAGCGTGGATCTCGGGGCGAGATCCCTTGTTAGTGGTGTCGGTTGTAATGCCCCGGGGTTTTTCCCCAAATTAGATTTTGTTTGTTTTCTTTTTGCATCAACATGACATCATGCATCCCAATCACCTTGCATTTTTGGCAAAATAAAAAATCAAAATATTATTTTAGCTAAACTATTTTTTGTTTTGCAAATTAATCCTAGGGTTTAATAAATCCATCCCTCCATCCTTTTCTAATTTCAAATAAACCTCAAAATAATATTGGGAATATTTGACCACCTATTTTCAATCAAATCTAAAGTTTCAAAATTGTTTTTGTCAAACCCTTTTTTCTTATTTTCTTTTCTTCTCTAATTCTTTTCCCTCTCTTCTCTTTGTGGCCCATCGTCCTTCCATCCAGCCCGCTCTCTCCCAAAGCCCACCACCACCACGCTCACGCTCCCCTTGGCATCTTCCTCCCCTGTACGGCAGTACATCGAAGCACTCCACGTCGACTCGGACCTTGATGGGACGGCCGGCGTTGCTCCTCCAGCTAGTATAAGAAGGGGGCCCGAGCTCCTCCTCTACCCTAACCCTCTCCCCTCTTCCTCGCGCCGCCATCTCCCTCTTCCCCTCCCTCTCACCTTCTTCTCCACCTGGATCCCGAGAACCACCTCCATGGCCGGAACTTGAAGAGCACCAAGCCGATGCCGTGGCCACCAAGAAGGACGTCCGATGCTGGGGATGGAATCAGGGGTTCATACGCGTCAAGATCGCTAAAGGGACCCGGAGCTGAGGCCGCCGGGAGCGCCTCCGCCTAGCACGTCTTCCTCAACACCCAAGTTCGCCGCTATCTACTTCCCCGCCTCCGACAGATCGCCGTCGTCGTCTTCGGTCCGATCTCCGTCGCCTACCTCCCCTCGGTGAGCACACTGCCCACCTGGGTTCCCTCTTCCTCCTCCCCTTGCTCTGGGTGCTCCGCCTTCGTGCGACACCGTCGGTCGCCGACAGCCATGGCAGCAAGCTCAAACTTTTCCCTATCTTGCTACTCTCTCTGCACCCTGCACGCTGCCCACTCCCCTCACACACACCAAGCACCAGCACACCCTACGCACAATCAACTCATCCCTAAGCCTCGAGCTCACCCCGGCCGCGCAGAACCAGCAGCGCTTGCTGCGTTTTGCCCGTCGATGTTTCTCTGAACCAAAGTCTGAACCCGTGTGTCAAAAATTCAGTTAACAGCGGCTCCTCTCATTCATATACTATTGGCTTCAGATTCAATCATACACCCGAGCGTAGCCCAGTGGCAGTGCTCCTTCTTCCTTCCCAGATGGCCCAAGTTCGAATTCCAGCTTCCCCCTTTTCTTGTTTCTTTTTCCTTTTGTTTTATTATTACTTGCAAATATGTTTAATTTCATATCTTTTAATTGGTAACTCCAATTTTAAAATGTTTATATGAAATTTTATCAGAAAAATGTGTAGAATTTGAATATGCCATCCATGCTCCATGTTTGCATCATGTAGTTTGCATTTTAGATGTAATTCGTAAATCACCTAAATAACTAAATATGTGGGTTCTAATTTAATTGTTTACCCGGTTCCATTTAATTTTGAGTAGCTCACCCATGCATTGTTTAGACTTGCTAATAACATTTAATTTTGATGGTTAGAAAAATAACTTGAATCTAATAATTGAATGTCGGAATCTCGGTTCCGTTTAATTTGGCTTAATTGCATCTTCTCATGTCTTGCCATGTCATGCATGCATTGCATCAACATGCCGCTTCTTTTGCCATAGAAGTAAAATACATCTTTTATGTTTCCAGTGTTTGTTGCTTCTTTGGGAATAGGACGTTGAGTTGATGTGAGCAACGACAGGTTCTGCTACCTCTACCGGATTGCAGGCAAGTGATACTCACTTGCTATCTTTGCTTGTTTTCTGTCTCTCACACGTCCTATCTTTTGTTCCTTGCTAGCCTTATATTGCGATGCTTGTGTCCCGATCCTATATGCATGTTTCCCTTGCAGCCCTGATATGCCACCACCCCCACATCCTACTACCTTGTTGCTTGTTTACCTTGTTGGCCTGCGAGTCGTAGCGCATGCTTAGCTTTGACTTGCTTGAGTCTTGCTATCTTTAGCTAGTCTTGTTTTAATATGATAGTTGGGTGAAATTCACATGATAATCCTTAATGTTTGGCGATGGGATATAATTAATAAAGATAAGGCACCGGCGGAAGGCCAATCGTGGTGATTTGTTCTGCTAGTGTCGCCTAGGACCCGAGTTCTTGTCCTCTGATCCAAGAATGAGCGCACTACCCACACGTGGGAGGAAATGGGACTCCCCTCGACCTAGTACCGGATTTGCAGCTTCGTCCAGGGCGCCACAAGTAGTTCGGGTGTTTCCATTTGCGCGACGCTTTATTTTGATGCAGGTACGGATGGGACGCCTCCGATACGATGATGGTTACTTACGGTAGGGCTTGCGGTATGTTCGTTTATCGAGTGTGGAAGGAGGGGAAATCGTATGAGTGTGCCTCCCGACACCGTCCTCGCAACGGCTAGGTCCACCTCGGAGCTTCGGCTGGACTTTCAAGGTGGGTCAGACTTAGCTAGGTGGTTCCCTGGACTTGTGTGGTAGTGAAGGAAAGTGTAGCGTCGGACACCCTGCCAGCATACCCCGGAAGTGTGCTAATTGCATGGCAAGAAGGGTTGAAGTGCGTGTGGTTACATTTGTGCACCCCTGCAGGGTTAAATCTTTTCGAAAAGCCGTGTCCGCGGTTATGGACGACTTGGTGATGATGCTGGCTAACAAGATCATAGACAACTTACACCTGATGTTAATAAATTGATTAGTAAGATAGAGCTACTTCAATAATAAAATATAAAATTGCCAACTGTGTGAGTGCCTTTGGGCTTGCTGCTCGTGGTTAACCGGGCTGGTAAGGAATTGGCTGGGTATGTTTGGTGTTAGTATAGTTGGTTCCTTATGCGCTCTCTTACCTCCTCTCTATTAGACGAAAGTTGTAGTGTGTCTCTATAAGTTCTTAGTGCTGCTTGCTGCCGCCTCAATCGCTAACCCTCTTTCCCCAGAATTCCAGCTTTGATATCTTGTGAGTATTACTTGCCAGTACTGTTTTATAGTACTGACCCCTTCGGGGCTGCTATTCCAATGCAGCCAAACAGGTTTGAAGTCTGACGACGTTAGCTTGGGAATCCCTCCGGCTAGGCTTGGCCTGGGCAGGGATATGGTGCCTTTGCTTATCTTCAGGACTCTTAGTCCAATTTGTATCTTGTCCGTAGCTGGACGCAATTTCGTTTCCGCTGTTCTTTTGGATCTTCGTATTGTATCTTGTTGTTCTTGACTCGGTGAGTCGTTCTTGTATATATATGTTCTTTTGTGGGTTCCATCGAGAACTGTTGTAATGTTATCACAATTCCACCCGCATAACGTGTGTGTTGCGACCTGCACGTTATGCCTGGTGGGCGTCCTCTAGGATCGTTATTATGCGGATTTGGCGGAAATCGCTAAGTCTGCATAGTGCCGATCCCGGGGCGTTACAAACAACACGCAACAACCCCACTACCGAGTGCTCCAGGGGGCGGGATCGACGGCCGGACTGCCCGAACGCTGAACCAGAAGGCGACCAGGACCTCTGCCGCGCGAGAGGACTGAATCGGGGCAGCAGGGGACCACCGGCCGAGCCACGCCGTGCCCCGCAGCGGATGCGAAGGGCAGACCGGCCGGTCGACGGGATTGCAGTGAGGGGGTGGAGGCGGCCAGACCACACCCCCAAGAGCTCAAAGGCCAGCCTCGTCGCCAAGGGCACGAGACAATGCGCCGGCCGGCGCCGACGTGAGCAGCCGCCGCGGGAAGGGGACCGGCCCGCAAGTGCGGAGCTCAGGAACGGGGGTGCGGGGAGGATGCTGAGCAGCACCTCGCCGGGGACGGGATGGGGCACGACAGGACCAGCCACAATGACCCAGGAAGGGCTGTGCCGGCGTCGCCCCACAGCGAGGAGAGGACGCCGAGGAGAGAGCTTCCCGACGACTGGAAGCCCCGCCGCCGCCGGCTCCACGCGGGCTTCGCCCGGCGGCGCCCTTCGGCGGCGGTAGGGGAGGTGGGGATGTGGGTGGCGGCGAGGTCGGGGGCTAGGGTTCCGCCCGGGCTGCTCGAGGGGAGCAGCACGGGGGCGTTTTTCCGTGTAACCAAATATGAAAAACAAAAATACACAATGCATCGATCAAGCAATATAAGCTCCTATCCAAATACGCAGATTTCCAATATAAGAAGTGCACCAAGCGAATACAGTCTCTTGTAAGATTGTGAATGTTCAATCTCTAAAAATGTACCAGCACATTCCAGTCTGCACCAGCATATAATACATAAATAGCAGTATACGTAACATATTTCCCCTTTTGTAGAGTCATTAACTCTTAAGAGGTAAGAGCACAAAACTTGTCGCTCCTAACTCTCTCCTGCTCGAGTTCCACTTTTCAATCCTGGGTTGCATGTGGTCGCACAACTTTTCGTCTCCACTGTCGATACGCATTTCTTCAAGAACCATCGCATTCTCAGCGAAAGTTTTGATCAGCTTGACACCAAAACAATCCTTCTTCTCTAGTTGGAATTGCAAGTCCACTCTCCTAAGAGAGCTCTCCAAGCATTGGAACAAATAGCGCGGACCTACCATGGCAGCCATAAGAATTTCCTTCCTACTAGTTCTTTTGCTTATCTCATCTTTAGTTGACGCGTCCTCCTCAACCGCTCAACGTACTTTGGTGTGAGGTTGATTCGGAAGGTACTGAGCGCAGGACAGCATTGGAGCAGGTTCAACATCGTTGTCAGTGGTGCAGTCTTGTCTTTCATCCAATATGCTCCATGAATCTCGAGACGCTCGAGATGGCGTAATGCCGGCAGGAGCTCGACCTGCCTTGCCTCGCTAAGGACGGCGATGTCCTCGAGGTGGTCCACCCTCAGCCTCATCTCCTTGGTGCTGATGAAGTTCCGAACGAATCGCCAGAAGGTATTTAAGTCACCATCCGGATCCTTTACCCTGTAGCCTTCTTGGAAAAATTCCAGATCCACTTGTTCCAACTCTAGAGGCGGTGGACTGAATTTGTACGAGCGGAGTTTCCCCTTGTAGCTGAAGCGGCGCAGCCTCATCGCGTCAATCTCCAAACGATCGACGGTCTTGTTATAGTACCAGCCGCAGCCAGGGGTCTGTAGCTTCACCTCCCAACTGCAACCGTCAAGCACGAGGACGGTGGCTGCGGGGGCATCGGAGGTGCCGCCATGTGGCTTCTATGGCTTCCTTGTGCTTTATGATGACAGACTCGAGTCGGACGACAGCGAGCTCCGGCGACGCGTCAATGATGCGTTGGAGGGATCCTAGGTCCTGGCAGCCGTGGCTCAGCCGTAGGGAGGACAGGACAGGACAGCCGCGGGAGCACGGCGGCCTCCCCGTGGTAGGCTAGTCCGTTGCAGTAGGTGAGTTCTAGGACCCGGAGTGTCTCCAACGGCAGGGAGTCGAGGGCGACTTCACAGAGGAGGAAGCGGTAAGTATCTTTGGCGACGAGCAGGAGCTCCTCGACGCGGCGCGCCGCCCGGTGGAAGAGCAGGACCTGGAGCAAGTCTTTGTAGTCATAGTTGGGGCGCCGGGCGATTAAAGTGAGCCTCGTGACGGGGACAGCGGCGGCGTCGAGCGCCCCCTTGGCCGCGGAGACGAAGTCGTCGCTCCCAGAGAAGAAGCGGACCTTGTCCTGGCGTCGTCGTCGGCGGTCTTTCTCGACCCGAGAGGGAGCAGCGGCGTTCGTCGTCGAAGTCTCCAGGTTTAGGGCGCCGGAGGAGAGCCAGAGCGGCGCGCGCCAACGCCGGGAGAGCGCGGTGGTGGAGGCTGCCTCCTTGAGTGGGGCGAAGTGGAGGATGCGGCGGAGGAGGTCGTCGGGGAGCTCGGACAGGCGGTCGCGGCCACCGGCGGCCATCGCCTATGTCCACCGGCGGCGCGAGATCAGGATGCGATGCGATCGTGATCTCGATTGGATTCAACGCGTGGTGTATGTATGTAGGTGTATGTACATGAGTCAGTTTGGGTCCTCATTTCCTCAACGTATTGGGCGGATCGAGCTGAGTACCAATCGGGCGTAAGTTACCTTTTTTTCTTTGCAGAACATTATTTTTTTATTGATGAAAAAATCCGTTCATCCCTGGACGAGTTAGTTAAATCTATGTTTCCTTTTTGAGTGTTATCTTCTGCCACATAAAGAGATTTATATATAAAAACCTCTTTGAGTCTATACTTGGATATATGTCCGCAAATTCTAATTCTTGGTTGACCTCGATCTAACCTACATCGAGCTCAGGCATCTCCCCCGCGCGATAAGGATTCAACAGCCCGCACACGGAACACGAGGCCACGTGCTTCTGGTCAAACGTGAGATCACGTGGCAGGCTAGTGCAGAGCCTCCGGATTTTGAAACTTTGAAATGTTTTCTAGCTCAAACCGTATATCCAAATGAGATTCCGTTTTCACCGTTGGACTAGTCGCGACGAGATCTTTGTAGAAAATTATTTTTTTATTATTGATGAAATTCCGTTCATCCCTGGACGAGTTAGTTAAATCTTTGTTTCCTTTTTGGTGTTATCTTCTACCATATAAAGAGATTTATATATAAAAACCTCTTTGAGTCTATATACTCGGATATATGTCTCCATGATCCCCCGCCTCCTCCATTCGATACTGTCCAATTCCATGTTCAATCCAGCAAATGTTTCATCGGAGAAAAAGTACCGCATTTTCTTCCTTGAAGCAAAAAAAAAAAAAAGGTTACGACAACAAAAGAAAAAGACCCCGCTAGACAAAAAAGGTCCGGCATAACCTCGATGGTGACCTCGCAGCAAATTGTTTTGTTGCAATTGTAGCATCGTTGCAGCATTTTTGCCGTGGTGGTTAAAAAGTATAGAAAACATGGTAGCATTTTGTAAATACCGATGTAGCAAACCAAATATGAGTACGTGTTTATGCAGCAAATCCCCACTGGGCAATGGCGCGCGGTAGCAAAATCCTCGACGCTAGAAGATTGACTATTTTAGTGAAGTTTGTAGGGTGATAAATATAGTTTTGGGCAATGGCTGAGTGGTGAATTTGATCGAGAGAAAGACAGAAAGAATAAGAATATGTGATAATGTAGTCTGAAAAATAGATAGGACAAAGGATTGATTTAATTGATTGAGATGTGTGTTGCACATGCACACTAACTAGTTGTGTCAGCGTAGAGGTAAAGTGCTAGCAGAGCCACATCGGCGCTGCTACCAACGTTGCTCGGTGCTATTGCCAGTGGGGCCGACAATGCTACCAGGTAACCCTTCAGTGATGCTTCAAGTGCTTGGTAACAAGGTCGTCGGGGCTGCTACCTACCGTGCTCGGCATTATTGCTACCAGACGACGGTCCCGCTGCTACTAGGCGGGGTTCATGGTTGAGGATTTTGCTACCGCCATCATTTATTTTATAAATGTGGACATGGGCGCTGCTACACTATCACATATTTTTATTCTTTCTTCCTTTCTCTCGATCAAATTCACCACTCAACCGGTGCTACAAACTATATTTATCACCTTAATATTTTTCCACTAAAACAGCGAAATCTTGTATCTTACATAAAAGAGGAGAATAAGTATATGTAAAAAAGCATGGTCAACAATAAATTCACTGAACTTAAAAGAAGCCAATGCACATAATGGAAAGTAAATCATCGTTTTCTTCACGCCAAGCCCATGTATCCAAGGAAAGCTTCCCCATTTGAATTTCCATTACCCCCACAATAGTCGCACCAAGATACTCACTGAAATCCAATTTGGCACCTGGTTGCATATGCTCCCGGTATTTTTTTAATAAAGTTTTAAATGATGGAAATAAAATTTCGTGGATACATCTTGACATCCAGTGACTTCGTAAAGTCATTTCACAAAAACTGATACTCTCTCCGATCCATAAAAAGTGTCGCTCATTTTGTACTAAGTCAGTACAAACTTTGTACTAAGTGGGCGGCATTTTTTATGGATCGGAGGGAGTATTTTTTTGTAGGCTGTGAAAAAAAAAGAAAAAATGTCTTCATGTAGGAGTTGTAAGAATAAAAACAACAAAACCAGAGGGGTGGACTCCACCTCCACCATGGCATTGTCATTAAGGTAGAAGTGAGAACTCGAACCCGGGACCTGGCCCTCATGCGCTTTTGCATGGCTACCACTAGTCCACGGAGTTGTAAGAATAATATCAAATGCCTCTTTTCATGAGCTGAACGTGCCTTCATATAACCAAATATGAAAGACAAAAATACACAATGCATGAATCAATTATATAAGCTTCTCTCCAAATACAAATATGCGGTTTTCTAATATAAGAAGTGCCCGAAGCGATTCAATCTCTTAGTAACATTGTGAATGTTCATTATGTCAAGATGTACCAGCACATTCCAGCATGAAATTCCCCTCCAATAAAATAATACTCCAAATCTCCTGAGAAAACACTACCAAAAATTTCAATACTGAAGCATTTGGCTGATCCGCACCTGGGGTTGAGCTGCCAAAGTCACGGATCCTATGGAAACCATCAACAGACGCAATGCTGCATGCCCTCAATCTTGCCAACATCAATCCTCTGACAACCGTAAGCACCAAATTACTCCCTTTCCATGCTCACAGATTCAGTGGCACCTTATGTTTGTTCTACGGTTTATTGACTGAATACGAAACACATACTCCTAGATATTCTTCCATGACAGCGTCAGGAACATCCAGGCTGGGAAGCAAATCGGAATGCACACCGTCTTGGTAAATCTTACACCTAGTAAATGTACATGGGCAAAGCAACTCGAGTGTTGGGACGAAGATACCGGAGTTCCACCCAGATACATGGGCGATGGATATGGTTGATAATCTGTTGCTCTCAAGTACAGATAATTGTATCATTTTATGTGTTGCCTGGGCTGTGTGGTCAGAAAGGAATGCAAGGATTCATGGTGAATCTTCGAGAACAATCATGCAATCTATCAAGTGGACTTGTGATGTTGTTTGTGACTTGGTAGCTACGGGGAAGGAGAGGGATAGGCCTCAACTGAAACCAAAAGCAAAATGGTGCCCACCTCCGAGTGGTAGACTCAAAGTCAATGATTTATTTTTTTAGATAAAAGGGGTCACACCCCCGATTTCATTGAAATCATACCACCGGAGAAGTTTTGTAACTCCCGAGCTACGCTGCGTGCGAAGTCTAGGGTTTTACATAGCCAAACATTACAAAAACCACAAGTTTTGCAACGGGGGGGGGGGGGGGGGGGGGAGGTAACATGACAGCAGTCTAGAAAACCTAACAGGTGCTAAAGGAAGAAACTTTTTGCAAGCTCGCCTTCAGATCTTCTTCGCCAGGAACTTGGCCAGCAACATCTTACAGGTTTCTTCCTGAGCGTCCAGCTTCCCAGGCAGGCCACAGTCACCATCCGCCCTCATCAGAGCCAGGCGATGCGCAGCAGCTCTCCCCTTTTCTTGTTCAGCTTCAAGACATTCATGGCGAGCAGGTTGGAGATGTACTCGCTGTTGAGTACCTGCCATTGCTTTACGTCCACGGCCATCCTTCTCCACACCTCCTGTACACCTGGCCAGGCCACTCCCTGAAAACACATATCGTTGCGCAATTTCCAAATAGCCCAGAGTGTAGCAGTGTACACAACATTGATATGAGATTTCTTTTTATCACTGATCCACCATCTAGCAATAGATTCAAAATTACTTCCAACAGAAACCCCCAGCAACTCAGAAACAAAGCCCCACACAATTTTTGCCACAAAGCAGTCAAAAAAGAGATGATAGCAGGTTTCTGTCTCAGAACAAAACAGGCAAGTCTCATCATTCACAGGTCTCCTTTTTGCTAGGTTATCTCTAGTAAGCAATCTATTATTAACTAGAAGCCATAGGAAAACCTGTAAACGAGGAGGGACATGCAATTTTCACACCGCGGAGTCTGCACAGGAACAATGCCCCTATTATTAACTATAGCATAAAAGGAGCTAACACTATAAGAGCCAGAGGAGTGAAACATCCATACAGGAGTATCCACCTCCTCAGACAAGCTAACTGTACTGATGAGCTGACAAAGCTCCAGCCAGCGCAAATATTGATCCTGAGACACATTTCTCCTAAAGGTGAGTTGTAACTTACCTCCTTGCCAAGCTTGAGCCACAGTAATGTCATGTTCATTAGCAATAACAAACAGGTCCCAAAAGCTGATAGCAAGGCTACAAGAGCCAATCCAAGTATCACTCCAGAATTTAACACTCTGGCCATTTCCTACCTGCCACCTGTACCCATTTTTAACTGCATGAGCAGCCCAGATGACCCCTTTCCAAAAAGGGGAACAAGCTGTGGGATCAGAGTAGAAGATATTAGGATCACAATCATACTTAAAATCTACTATTTTCCTCCAGATTTTATTGGTGTCCAGGTGATATCTTTTAATCCAAGAACCTAAAAGACAGAGATTAAACTCTCTCAGATTCTGCACCCCAAGACCTCCAAACTCTTGTTTCATACAAACCACATCCCAATTAACCAGATGATACCTCTTATTATCCTCACTATCACTCCACAAGAAATTAGCCATCTGTGAGTTAATAAGTTTGATTGCCCATTTAGGGAATTTAATCACAGATAGAAGATACATAGGGATACTAGCAATGCAACTTTGAAGCAACACAAGTCTGCTTTTATAGTTCAGAAATTTTCCCCTCCACCCAGCAAAACGCTTAAGGGTTTTATCAACCACAGGTTGGAGATCTTCCCTCTTCAAATGATTATAATGCAAAGGCACCCCCAGATATTTGCAAGGAAAGTCAACCACCTTACAGCAAAATACCTGAGCAAACTCATTAACCTCATTTATTAGCATATTAATATGCATGAGATCAGATTTATGGTAATTTATACGCATACCAGACATGTTCTCAAAACAGGACAAAAACCACTTTAAATTTCTAGCAAAGCCAATGTTTGGTTCAAGGAAAAGGATAGTATCATCATCATATTGAAGGCTGATAACACCCCCAGGCACAATTTGTGGCAACAAACCCCGAATCAGACCAACATTGGCAGCTTTGTACAACATTTTAGTAAACACGTCACCAACTAAGTTGAAAAGAATGGGGGAGCAGGGGTCCCCTTGTTTCAAACCTTTACCCCCTTTAAAGTAGGCACTGTTCTCATCATTAATCCTGACACAAAAGGAACCCCCAACCAACATACTCCTAATCCAACCTCTAATAGTGGCACCAAAGCCTCTAGAGTGGAGCATTTCATCAAGAAAATCCCAATCAACCCTGTCATAAGCCTTTTCATAATCCAACTTAATAACTAGGGCAGGATCTCCCCTAGAGTGAGCAGCATGGATGAGTTCCTGAGCAGCAACAACACTCTCAGAATGAATCTTCCTTTAATAAAAGCAGTTTGATTACTAGCAATTATTCTACTACCAACAGTAGCAAGCCTATTAGTGATAGCTTTAGAAATAATTTTTAGGCTACAATTTCCCAAACTAATAGGACAAAATTTCTTCATGTCCCTGGCTTCAAGCTCTTTTGGGATAAGAGTAATAATGGCATAATTAAGTCTGGAGACATTTAAATCTCCTTTCTCAAAATCCCTAACCAGAGCCATCAGATCAAATTTAATCAGATCCCAAAATCTCTGATAGAACAAGAAGGAAAAACCATCAGGGCCAGGGGCACCCCCAGCATAAGACCCAAACACTGCCTCTTTAATCTCATCAATAGAGAAAGGTTTTTGTAACATATCATTTTCCTTAGAAGTCACCAGGTCTATAGGATCCCAGAAATTAGGGGACAAAGACATATTACTTCTATCTTCGGCAGCAAACAGAGATTTGTAAAAATCAGCTGCTACACCCAGCATATCCTTAGTACTCCCTACAGGTCCACAAGATCCATCAAGGATAGCAATTTATTTCTTCCTCCTTCTTTGATTAGCAATAGCATGGAAATAGGCAGTATTCCTATTATCACCTTCCTTAATGTATCTATCTCTAGATCTTTGACAAGCTTTAATCTCTTCTTGTTTCAAAAGTTTTTCAATTTCTTCTTTAATTTGAGACATCCTTGTTTTTTCCCCATCACTCAGGAGGCCATTTTCAGCAAAGGTATCAAGGATATCAAATTCTTGGTACAAATCCTTTTAAATTTTTTGTTGGCAGCATCAATATTGATACTCCAACCTCTACAGTTTTTCCTAAGGAGCCTGAGCTTGAATTGCCATCTTTCAATTGCAGAATGAAGATAGCATTCAGTATTCCAGACTCTATTAACCATATTACTAAACTCAGGGTATTCTAGCCACCATTTTTCAAATCTGGGGAGCAATCCCACAGCACGTGTTAATAATTAGAGGAGTATGGTCACTAACAGGTTTGGCCAAAGCTTTAATAGTAGTGAGAGGGAATTTAGATTCCCAATCAGTACTGGCCAACACTCTGTCCAGAGTTGCCATAATGGGTATGTTCTGGTTATTAGACCAGGTATAGCTTCTATTGGCCAACTTAAAATCAATCAAGGACCATCTATTAATCCAATCATTGAAAAGCATGGTCCAGTTAGCATTAAACACACCATTACTTTTGTCTGCAGCAGTTCTAACTAGATTAAAATCACCCCCCAACAGGGTAGGAACAGAACTCTGCTCCATTATATCATGTAATTCAGTAATGAATTCCATTTTAAATTCCAGATATGGAGTCCCATAAACAACAACCAATTGCCAAATAAACTTGTCTATTTTATTTTTAACAGTTACAACCACACAGTACTCAAGACATGTATGGTTAAGCACCTCAAAACAATCATTCTTAAAACCAACTAGTATTCCTCCAGCAGTTCTCTTAGCTGGTAGCACTACCCAAGAGAAATCTACTGTTCCAGATATAAATTTTAGAAACTGAGATGTGAAGACCATCTTCTTAGTTTCCTGAATGCCAATAAACTCAAGTTTATGGTTTCTAATAAAGTCAGCTAAAGCTTGTTTTCGGTCAGGTTTACCTGTGCCTCTAATATTCCATATCCCTCCTATCATTGATTTTAGATTTCTTTTTACCATGCCTAACTAGAGTCCAAGGTGTGTTAATCAAACCAGATTCACAATCAGGCAACTGATCATGCTCCTGGATAACATCATCAAAGTCAATGATGATGCGGCCTATTCGGAGAGTTAACATCAGGGTGGTACTGGTGTGGGTCTGCGAGATCATGAAGGGAAGCTTTTGCAGGCACAGGCAATATGGTATGACTCTGCAACTAGTGCGATGGTAATGGAAGAATATGCCATTAGAGATGGAGTCTAGATAACCCTTGACCGAGGTCTGCGTGATGTGGAGATATAGACGGATGCGCAGCAACTAGTGAACTTGTGGTCGTCTTCCACTTATGAACGCTCTGAAGTACGGCGATCCTGCTTGAAGTTCGGGAGCTGACCGGGAATCTGGCATCTTTTTCTTTGAATTTTGTACCTAGAGAAGCTAATTTACTGGCTCATTTGTGTGTCAAGCAATGTAGCTCGGTTGAAGGAGATGTTTTTGGATAAACTATATCCCTACCTTCCTTGATGCTTGTACCAAGAAGGATTGCAATCCCGGTTAATTTTCAATAGAAGCTCGAGTTCTCAAAAAAAAAAAAAGAATGATGGTCAACACTAAATTCCACTGAACTTAGAAGAAGTCAATGCACATAATGAAAATTGTAAATATCATGGTTTTCTTCACGCCAAGGCCGGGTATCCAAGGAAAGCTTTCCCTTGTGAATTTCCATTACCCCCACAATATTCGTTCCAAGCCATTCACTGAAATAAAATCAGACATAAATCCAATTTGGCACCCGGTTGCATATGAATCCGGTATTTTTTAAACAAAATTTTAATTGTTGGAAATTAAATTTCGTGGATACATCTTGACATCCAGTGATTCGGAAAGTCGTTTCATGAAAATTGACATTTTTTGTAGATTGTGTAAAAGACAAAAACAAAATGTCTTCATGTAGGAGTTGTAAACATAATATGAAATGCCACTTTCCATGAGTTGAACGTGCCTTCATGTAACCAAATATGAAAAAACAAAAATTCACAATGCATCGGTCAATTATATAAACTCCTATCCAAAGACAAATACGCAGTTTTATAATATAAGAAGTGCTCAAAGCGATTCAATCTCTTGGAACATCGTGAATGTTCATTATGTCAAGAGGTACCAGCACATTCCAGCCTGAAATTCCTCTCGAATAAAATAATAATCTCTTGAGAAAAACACTACCAAAAATTTCGATACTCACTAGTAGAAAAGGGGGCAACGGTGCGCCCCCTTTAGTACCAGTTGTACAAAAACCGGTACTAAAGGGGGCATTAGCACCGGTTGTATATCTGTGCCAGCCGTGCCCCAAGCCTCCAACCCTTTAGTACCGGTTGGTATTAACAACCGGTACTACAGAGCAGCCTTTAGTACCGGTTGTTAATACCAACCGGTACTAAAGGGTTGGAGGCCCCGCGGCACATGCGGCCGCGGTTGGTGGCCCCACGGCAAGCCCATTAGTACCGGTTGGTCAGAACAGCCGGTACTAAAAAGGTTCTGCCTATATCTTCTTCCACCCCGAGCCGGCCAGCTCCATTTTTGAAGCAACCCGAGCCCAACTCCATTTTTCCTCTCTCCCAAGCTCTAGTTCACCCCATTTTTCTCCAACATTTGTCAAGATTTGTGACACCCTATACAATGGTTAGCAACTTCTTCATCTTCTCTTCCGGCATTTCAAGTTTAGCCCATTTTCTTGCAAGTTTAGCTAGTTTGATTTTTGTAGTGCTTGCAAGGTGTTTGATGAAATGCCTAAGTTAGGGATTTCATTTATTTTATATGCATTTTGAGCTCAAATTAAAGTATAATTTGTGGTTTTATATAGTGTCGTCCCGTCCCCTTCCTCACCGCCGTCGATCGCCCGCGCCGCTCCGTAACCGACACCACCTCGGTGAGCCTCTTTTTTTATCTTTTATTTTAAAAAATGTTAGTTATATGATTTAAATGCATAATTATTTGTATAATTTTCTTATATTTTTTTTATATGTATAGTGTCATGGTTTTGATATCCGTCCCTGTCGGCCCTCGTCCGGTCTATGATTCTGATGTTGTATATTTTTATAACTATTTATTTTGTTTCGTGGTTATAACAATCATGCCGACCAACTTGACATAGATATATTTTTTATTTAGGAGGTAGTTGAACCGGAAATTCCAGCCGACCCTATTGTCGAGTTTTTAGAAAAAGAAAACAACGATTTGAAAGCAAAATTGAAGATAAGTGAAGATCTTCGTCTCCAATGCCTGGAAGAGAAGATGGTATTGGACTTGAAGATTGCCGACATCGTTGATGCTCACGGGGTCGAGCTTGCTGACGTCGTCGCTGCTCACGAGATGAAGATGGATGCAATGCGCGTCAAGCTTAAAAATATTAGAAAATATGTCATTAGTCAAGAGGCTTGGTATCATTATGCTGTTGGTTCAATAGTTACCTTGGTTGCGATTCTGATCGCATTTGTTGTTGGATTTAAATTCTTTAGATAGTTGTATGTTAGTTTCGATTGATGTATGTTTCGTGAGAACTATGTATTACATTTGGGCACTACTCTACTTTGGTTTTAATGTGATGAACTTGTTTTAATTAATTTGGTCACGTATCTCTATTCATTATTTAGCTGGTGTACTGGTTTTTGATGTATTTATGTAATGCAGATGAGCCGAGAATGGATGTACGGTGATCGACGCTGTCCCGAGTTCATTGATGGCATGCATCGTTTTCTCGATGTGGTTAAGTTAAACAAGCTGAAGACAGGTCCAAGTTCTGGTTGTTCGCGCATGGGGCAGTTTTGGACCCAGACACAGGGCTGATTGTTGCACAGGGAAAATGGAAGAAAAGAATTACAAGAGTCATCAAAAAACTAGTTGACGCAATAGGACTAGTCCGACAGGGAAAATATGTTCCCGATAGAGAGGACGACGAGCTTTCACTCGCCCTCGGGAATAAAGAACACTGGGGACGATGTCGAGGCAGAGGAGGCGGGGTTGGTTTTCTTGAAGGGTTTCCGGAGGACGCTGCAACTTATAGAAAACATTGCAGAAGTAAGAAGAGGGAGGCGGAGAGGTTTACTGCATTAGAACGCCAGATGCATGATGTGAAGGAGCAACTGGCCTTAATTACCCAGCAAAGGGAATCTCAGCTGCGAGTAGAAGATCATGCAGTCGATGTCTGCCCATCTCAGCGGAAAAGCAGCGTGGGTTCCACGCAGCTACAAGATCCTGCAGTTGATGAACCGTCGGCGGCGCGCTACCTCGTGGATGATATCACGGAGAAGACAAATTGTGAGTTACATGCGCTAATGAATAACCTTAGTTTTCCGGTGGCGAATGGCTATGCTTTACCACATCAACTTGGAGCAACCTTCCATTTTGGTGAGATTCCAGCTGGATTTGCTCGTGTCGGGGTCACGAAAGTTTTGTCGGGATTCAACTCAATGCATATTGACATTCCTGGAGCTGAAGGCGAGAAGACATTGGGAGAAGTCGAGCTTGGTATCGTTCTATGGAAGAAGAAATACATCAAGTTTCCAGACTCGGCGCCAAGGCCACCGACTCCTCTGGTTAGAAATTCACCACAGCAAAGTCCACCCTCCTCCCCCGACGATTGGGAGCCCACCGCGAGTCCATCGCCCGCGCCGTCCCGTCAGCCGACTGCTGCGCCCACTAGTAATTTGACAAAGCGGAAGCTGTTCACGTCGTCCCCTGTCAAGAAACGTGCAAGAAAACCCAAGGAAGTCAAGGCTCCTGAAAAGTTAGCTGGCGAGATGACTATGGAGGAATTAGAACTGAGCACACAAGGCAAGACTAAAGCCTTTTTTGAACAGAAAAAAAAGGAAAGACTGGAGGCAAGACTTGACCCCATAAAGGAACTTCTGAAGACTATACCAACTGAGGTAAAAGATCGCATCGTTGACAACCTATATGACCCTCCACCGCCGCCCCTTTCAGACTATGAGCGAGGTATTGACAAGGTACTTTCCTCACAGATGGAGAAAGATAAAGCGTGCGGAAAAAGAGTTGCCCAGCTCGGAGAACAAGAAGCACAATCGATCGCCCCGCTCATTGTGCCTTCTGAAGCTCGGGAAATCGAGCATGGAGAAGTTGTCATTGGCGACACAGGTTACCCAATAGCGCAGATAACAATTCAATATAAATTTGAACTCGGGCTGCCTCTGGTCGAAAATCCGAGTGCTCTAACAACACAGTTATATAAATTGAATAACTGGTACATGGCCGCCGCAAAACAAGGGAGAGTATATCTCATGGCGGGAGTTAAGGAACAACACTACTTCCGAGAATATGGTGTGCAGGTTGAGTTCTCCTAACTTTTTCAGATGTACAATCAACTTGCTCTCGACAAATCTATCATCAGCTACTATTGTCTGTAAGTAATTTATTCATGTAATTTAATTATTTATAGTTAAGCTCGTTCATTTCTTGTAATTATCCTCACAACATTCTTTTGTACGCTATTATGCAAATGAAGATTCGTGAATGCCGAATGGGAGGAATCTGGGACATTGGGTTCATTGACCCGGATAAAGTTAATGAAGTCACCGTAGAAAGTCCTGTAACAGCCCAGTTTTGGAACCCTAAAATATAGGCCAAATTTTCACTTTTTGTTTCCATGTTTGCATCATAGCATCCATATGCAATTGTTAGTACCAATCCTCACTTGGAAACAATATGGATAAAAGAAGCACACCTTCCACCATCTAAATTTCTCAACTTAGCAAACCAATAAACTTGAACTTCCAAAATGTTCAGGAAGTTCCAAGTGTGCATGTTATGTCCATTTGATGAAGCAAATTCTTATTAAGCAAGGAAATAAAATTGATGTTTCAACTTGGCTTAATTCAAATTCCTGATGTTGGAACAAAGTTGAACATTCCAAAAATTCAAACTAAAATCATGGGGAGTTTCAATATGATTGTCAGAGTCTCCATGAATAAATTCACTAATTTTGGAAATGGTTAATTGCTCCAAATAAATGCTTTTTGCAATTTATCAAAAATGACCTAAAGTAAAAGCTGTGAACAAATGTTGGCCAAAACATTTTATATTGCCTCACCAATTTTTGTGGAGCACCTAAAGGTAATTTGGAGCCCACATGAATTTTTGCACATTTTATAAAATTGTTTTAGTGCCCCAATTAAATCACTGAAGTCTGCTGAACTAAAAAGGGAAAAACAGAAAATGGAAAAAGTTCAAAAACCTGACAGGGGGCCCTCCCTGTCAGCTCCCTCCTTCCCTACACTGTGGCGGCAGTGCCGCTGGCGCCATGCCGTCGCCGTGTCGTTCCCCTGCTCCCTCACGCCTTGGCCCCCTCTGGAGGATAAGAAGCACGATGCCGTGCTGCTCCTCCCTCTCCTCCCTCACTTTCCTTTCTCTCCCGCGGCGCACCTAACCCTAGCAGCTCTTGCCGCCGCCGCCACTGCCGTCACGCACGCCAGCGATTCCGGCCATCCGAGCTCCGACCGACGGCGCCATCAGCACCGCCTTGCTGTGCTGCACCTCCCCGCCGGCTGAATCGGGCCGGGGTGCCCGAAGTCGTCACCTCCGTCCGCTCCTTCTCCGACCACGGCTGCGGCTCCGCCGAGCTCCTCGCCGCCGCTACGGTCCTCCCCGTGCCTCTCCGTCCTCGCCATCGTCCCTGGGGTGAGCTCCTGCTGCTCCCGGCCTTCTTCTCCTTCTCCTAGCCCCGCTGGACCGTCGCCTCATCGTGCTCCACCGTCCGCCGCCGCAACCCTGGTCGCCGGCGAGCCGCCGGTGACCATTTGGTCCAACCGCCGCCACCCCCCGGTTGCTCTCGGCCCCCTCTAGCTTTTGGACAACCTCCCCGCGACCAATTTCGATCGTACGCGATGAATCGATGCTCGACCGCCGCTGCCTCCCCTGTGACGTGACGAATGACGTCATCGTGTTCTTCATTTAAAATTTCAGAGAATTAACAGAGATTTAAATCCTGCAATATATTTGAATCCATAGATGCAACCTAAAGGTGTAATATATCAAAGTTGTTCACAAAATTAATCTCTATCTGTTAGTATCAATGTAGTGACCAAACAAATAATTCTTATTACTAAAATTAGTTAAATTTATAAAATGGCAGAATATGTTTGAAATTTGGAAATTGCATAACTTGAAAATTAATTATCCAAAAATCATGAGTGAGCTATCAAAATGTTTAGAATTTCATAACCTTTCCAAATATGTATCTCATCCATGCTAATGAATTTTAAAAACATGAATTTAAATGTGAAATGCAAAGCATCTGTTAGTTATTCAAATTTGTGGAATTTAATATCTAGAATTTCACATTTCAGAAAAATGCAAATAACATGTTAAAATTCTCAGCTAGATAAACTCTACTTGTTAGTGCCCTTATTTGAATTAATTGGTTAAATTAAATTGCCTTTAATTGTTAAATATAAAAAGGGCAGATTTAAATTGCTATTTGGGAAATTCATAATAATTTGAATATTGATCCAAAAATTGCAAATAAGATCTCTAAATGTTCAGAGAATTAATATCTACATGTTAGTTCTGTTTTACATGTTGAAATGAATTTTCTGAATTGCTGTTTAGTTGAAATAACTAAAATGGCAGATTTTGAAATGAATTTGTAAATTCAATATCTTTTGTTTTATAACTCAGAAAATTGCAAATGATATACCAAAATGACCAGCAAAGCAAATGCTATCTACCTATGTTAATATCACAGCATGCAAATAACTTTTACTTTGATGTCATTTTCGAATTGGTTAAAATGATTTAAATTGCTTAACCGTTTAAATCACTATTTCCTCACCGTTAATCGGAAAAATGCAAACAAGGTACCAAAACGATCAGTGGGTTAATATCTATCAAATAATGTCATTTTCATGCATATTTACCTCATATTTCAGTACTGGACATTTTGGATATTCACCTAATTCACTAAGTTAAAGATGGAGTTTTGACCCGTTAATCGCAATATTTATTTTAGGGGTTCCATTTAACTTGTGGGACATGCCCAATATGATTTCAATGCATAATTTGACCATTTCATCATGATTGTGCATTGCACTTGTATTCGTGTTATTTATTTTCGTCTCTTGTTATTGTTTGTGTTCCGTTAGATTTAGGAGCCGAGGTTCCACCACAATACCTCGACAACTGTTGCGACCATCTTTATCAACAAGGCAAGAGCTAACCTAACCTTCTTGGCATATCTCATATTACCTAAGTATTTTTATCCACCATACTATTATTGCATTCGATTCTGGTGACAAGTTTTGGTCAGTATATATAATATCCTATCATTGCATGTTCCCTGAACCATTACCTGTTTCCCCACCTATGAACCATAGGTTGAAGTGTTGGCCTGAGATAATTCATATCTGTAGTATGTCATGCTTAGATATGCTTAGCCCTGCTTAGTCGAATGCTTAAGTTGTCCGTTGATTATTTCCATACTTGTGAATTGATTGGAATGTTCGGACAGTGGTGGAGACCTGTGTTGATAATTAATTGCTAAGAAGGCTGGGATGAGTTGCCATCGGGAATGGTGTTTTGTCTCGTTCTGGCCCCTAGGTGTGAGTTCTTATCTCTTGAACCAAGACCGAGCATGCTTCCAAAGGTGGGAGTATGGGCTCCTTACTAACCGAATAATTAGTGCGGGCGTATCCAAGGGTCCTCTAGTTTGCGCTTTCCATTTGCGTGTGAGTTGCAGGTGAAGATGATGATGATGTGATGATGGTGGTGTTGATAGGAGTGGCGATGGGGCAGGGTGTTGAAATAGGCGCTGAACTTGTCCTGTCGTCACGATGACCCTTGGATAGTCTCATGCTTTGTAAAGGTTTAACCGCGCCTGCCCTGCCGGCTTTCCCCGGAAGAGAGCTAAATGATCAGGCAAGGGGTCGGACGGTACCAATGGTAAAAACAGTACACCCCTGCAGGGTTTAATCTTTTCGAAAAGCCGTGTCCGCGGTTATGGACAACTTGGGAATAGATTATGAGATCATAGAAAACCTGAACCTGATCTTTAATCAAATGGCAGCTAGAGGTTGCATAATCAACGTGTGATAAAGGTTCATTTCCTCGAGGGTGATTCGAGGGAGTGCCTTGGTGGAGATAGTTGGAGTTGCTGATTACAGTAGGTTCCCCGTGAACCGAAGAGAAAAGTGTTACCCTCTTATCCCCTTATGCAAACCTTCTGATTAGACGATGCCATGAGTCCTAGTCTTCGGAAGGAAACAAAACTAGCTTTATGCAAAACAACCACTTATATAGCTTTGCAGCCTCCGTCAGCATCGGGCCTATATCGCCCTACTAATTCTTGCGAGTACGTCGTACTCAGCCTTGCTTTGTTGCTTATTATTTTGTTTCAGAGGAGGACGCCACCGAACTGGAAGGTGGGTTCTACGTTGACTTCGACGAGTAGTCTGGGGTTCCCAGGTGGCAGCTTGGGACGTCATGGAACAGGCTGGCACGGGATGTTTATCTGTAGGCCTCTTAGGCCATAATTTGGATCTTGTTGTTTAGACAACTTTAATTTGCTTCCGCTTGTTGTAATGATGGGTCAGTGACCTCTGATGTGTCATTTGCTATCTTTCTCAATTATATGAGTTGAACTATGATATCTTTGTGTCGTAGAGTCTGTGATGTGCCAGTTCGTTCCACAAGTCTCGGTCTCTTTACTATACATGGAAGCGATGTCTGAGCTTATGGCATGATTGAGGTGTTGTGTGCCGATGATCCATTCCGAGCACACCTGCCAAGGAGTATTGGCCTGGGATTGGTAAACCCAGTAACCCTCAATTGTGTAGCATGACCGGTTACACAACGTTCCACTGTATAGTTCTGGGGTCGGGGCGCTACAAGTCCTCTGTATGTCCAGGACACAGAGGACCGTTTGCTAACGTTTTTTAAGCGACAAAGTACC
The DNA here is from genome assembly GCA_012064385.1 of Puccinellia tenuiflora. Taxonomy (NCBI): domain Eukaryota; kingdom Viridiplantae; phylum Streptophyta; class Magnoliopsida; order Poales; family Poaceae; genus Puccinellia; species Puccinellia tenuiflora. The sequence continues at coordinate 651,168 of QRDG01000087.1, forward strand.
AAAAAGGAAATACTTTTTCCTTACAAATTCGGGTGAGTGTTACTGTCTTGTACACATTCTATTTTGCTTTCCCGGTATTAAGTGTAATTGATGAGTTCTGAATACCTGCGTATATAAATGTGCGCAGGTTCCACTTCATTCTGCTAATCATTAGACTTGAGGAAGGAGAAGTTGAAGTCTGGGACTCATTAAGGAGAGATCAAGATGATTACAAAAGCATGCGTCTAATGCTCAAGAGGTAATTTCAATCGCACTATATCGTCCTCTTTCGTTCATTTCCGGATATCAAAAGTATATAAGTAATAACTCCTCAATTCATTTTCTTTTCCGGGCAGGGTTTGGAGAAAGTTCATCGCGGAAGAACGTGGTGAATGGAAAGATAAGATGGAGTTCAAGGCTAACAAAGTAAGTACTACTACTACGTATCTAGGTCTGTGTATCTTTCTAATACCATTATCATTCTCTTGATTATTATTTGATTAAATTATATTTTTGTATAGTGGTGTCTGCGACAACCACAGGGGACGCACCTATGTGGATACTACGTTTGCGAGTATATTCACATGAGAGTCAATGAGAGAGTCAATAGTGTAAGAAATCGAGAGGTATGTAAACATCATACACAACTTTTATTTTGCTACCATCAATTGTGTTTAGTTTTGATCATAACTGATTTGATCTCCTTCTTTTAAATATGTCAAGGAAGCGGAACCAGCTCCTACCACAAAACCGCGTAAAAGCTATTGCGGAGGAATTGGCGGGATTCATGCTGACGCATGTCATAGATGAATTTGGTGAAAAATAGACTCCCTCCATGTATGTACTAGCTAGCGGTGATCTCCATTGTAATTATGACTTTATATGTAACGAGAGTACTTTATATGTGTAATGAGTACTTTATATGTGTAGTGAGTAATTTATACGTGATCTTCTCCGAAACCCTGAAAAATGAGCGAAAAGGAAAAAAATAGAAACCCTAAACCCCGAAAAATAAGCGAAAAGAAATAAAACCGAAAACCTAAACCCCCTGAAAAAAATAAGCGGGGGGCAAAAAAAAGCAGGAACCTTCAGTACCGGTTGGTTCGCCCACGTGGAGGGCCTTTAGAACCGGTTGTATATACAACCGGTACTAAAGGGATAACCCTTTAGTCCCGACCTTTTAGTACCGGTTGCACAACCGGTACTAAAGGCCCAATACAACCGGTACTGTTGCCTTGTTCTCTACTAGTGACTGAAGCATTTGGCTGATCCGCACGCTGGGGTTGGGCTGCCAAAGTCACCGATCCTGTGCAAACCCCTCGAATAGAATGTGCATTTGGCTGAGCCGTAAGCACCAAATTATTCCCTTTTCATGCTCACAGATTCAGTGGCACCTTACATTTGTTCTATGGTTTACTGACTGAATACGAAACACATACTATATATTCTTCGATAACAGCATCAGGAACATTCAGGCTGGGAAGCAAATCGGAATGCACACTGTCCTAGTAAATCTTACACCTAGTAATTTTCGTGGAAATTTGGTGGATGATGAGTTGCTATTGTGAATGTGTTGAATCAATGCACCTGCAGGTTTGATGGGAATAATATGAAATGGCTTTGTTTCAAAAAAAGAATAATATGAAATGCCAGTTTTCATGAATGAACGTGTCCTCGTGTAACCAAATTTCACAACAAAATACACATAATATCAATTATATAACCTCCAATCGAAATGCGCATAGTATCAATTATATAACCTCTTATCGAAATGCCCAGATTTTCCAATGTAAGAATTGCGCTAAACGATTACAATCTCTTGTAACATTGTGCACATTCCAGCCCAAAATTCCCCTCCAATAAAATAATAATCTCTTGAGAAAGACACAAATAGCAGTATACGTACCATATTTCCTCATGTGTACGTAGAGTCATCAACTCTTAAGAGGTAAGAGCACAAAGCTTGTCGCGCCTAACTCTCTTCTGCTCGAGTTCCATTTTTCAACCCTGGGTTGCATGTGCTCGCACAACTTTTCGTCTCCACTGTCAATACGCATTTCTTCAAGAACCATCGCATTCTCAGCGAAGAGTTTTATGAGCTTGACACCAAAACAGTCCTTCTTCTCTAGCTGAAACTGCAAATCCACTCTCCTAAGAGAGCTCTGCAAGCATTGGAACAAGTAGCGCGGACCAACCATGGCAGCCATGAGAATTTCCTTCCGAGTAGTTCGTTTGTGTACCTCTTCTTTACTTGATGCGTCCTCATCCTCGCACTTCGGGGTGAGGTTGATTCGGAGCGCACTAAGCGCAGGACAGCAGTGGAGCAGGCTTAAGATCGTTGTCAGTGGTGTAGTCTTGTCTTTCGTCCAATACGCTCCTTGAAGCTCGAGACGCTCGAGGCGGCGGAAAGCTGGCAGGAGCTCAGCCTTCCTTGCTTCGCTGAGGACAGCGATATCCTCGAGGTGGTTCACCCTCAGCCTCATCTCGTTGGTGCCGGTGAAGTTTCGAGTGAATCGCCAGAATGTTTTTTAAATAACCGTCTAGATCCTTTACCCTGTAGCCTTGCTCCAAAAATTCCAGATCCACTTGTTCCAACTCTAAAGGCCATGGATTGAATTTGTACGAGCATAGTGGCCCTTTGTAGCTGAAGCGGCGCAACCTCATCGCGTCGATCACCAAAGGATCGACGGCCTTATCATAGTGCCCACCGTAGCGGCACTTTATCTGTAACGGCCACCAGCAACTGTCAAGCACAAGCACGGTGGTTGCGGGGCATCGGAGGTGGCGCTTTGTGGATTCCTTGGCATCCTTGTCGGTTGCGTCTATGGCGACAGACTCGAGCCGGACAGCAGCGAGCTCCGGCGCCGCGTCGATGATGCGTTGGAGGTGTCCTAGTTGCTGGGGGCCGCAGTGGGTCAGCCGTAGGGAGGACAGCCGCGGGAGCACGGCCTCCCCGTGGTAGACTAGTCGCTTGCAGTAGGTGAGCTCCAGGACCCGGAGTGTCTCCAACGGCAGGGAGTCGAGGGTGAGTGTGTACATGTTCCACCGATCATAGGGTTTTCCGGAAGGATCTTTGGCGACGAGCAGGAGCTCCTCGACGCCGCGCGCCACCCGGTGGGAGCGCACGCCCTTGAAGAAGTCCTTGTAGCGCGACCTGACCTCGTCGTAGTCGGCGTACCAGGCGGTTAAAGTGAGCCTCGTGACGGGGACGGCGGCGGCGTCGAGCGCCCCCATGGCGGCGGAGACCAAGTCGTCGCTCCCGGAGAAGAAGCGAGCGTTGTGTTGGCGTTGTCGTCGGCGGCGGCTTTTCTCGACGACGCCCGCCTCGAGGTTCACGGCGCCCGAGGAGAGCCAGAGCGGCCTGCGCCAACGCCGCGAGAGCGCGGTCGTGGAGGCTGCCTCCTTGAGCGGGGCGAAGTGGAGGATGCGGCTCGGAGGATGTCGTTGGAGAGCTGGGACAGGCGGTCGTCGCCACCGGTGGCGGCCATCGTCGGCGCCACGAGATCAGGATATGCGATGTGATCGTGATCTAGATGGGATTCAAGTCGTCCTGTATCTATGGAGCTGCAGACTAATCGGAGTTCAGTTCGGCCTGCAAATGTTGCTTTATTCATCTTCCGTTCGGTCTGGGCTTCAACCGACTCATGGGCTACAACCACCCAGCTGGTAGCAGGCCAACCACATATTGATTATTTCGTTCTTTTAGATGAACCACATATTGATTTCTATAGAATGTACTCCCTCCGTTCTAAAATACTTGTCTTCCATTTGTCCAAATTCGGATGTACCTAGACATGTTTTTGTGTATAGGTACATCCAAATTTAGACAAATGAAAGACAAGTATTTTAGAATGGAGGGAGTAGATATTTTGTCAACTAAAAAAACGGAGTCCATGTACATGATATTTGTTCTTGCGGTAGAAAAGGTAGTTATTAACTACTCCCTCCGTTCCTAATTATAAGATGTTTTAGCTTTTTCCATATTCATACTGCTAGTAGAAATTTCCTATCAAACCTCCAATCTAAGACGTACTCCCTGATTTGGGTTATTGGAAATAGAAGAATGATGTTCAATTACATGGCATCATCCTACTAATGTTGCCATCCTCTAGCCATTGGGTCCTCTAGTCAGTTTGAGCTTCTCTCTTTGCTTATTCTCCAGCCCCTTCTGGTTCCAAAGGCTTAATTGTCTGTACTGGCTTCTTGGGTGCGCCGAGGTGATAATTTTCCCATCTACAACGCCTTTGGATGTGTCTTGTATGATTCTCACCGGTATTTCCTCTTTTATTGGTGGTACATGGATCTCCGACTTGCCGTTGGCGAGTCAAGCATCATTCTGTGAAGGAAAACACGTGGAAGAGAACACCGTAAGACACCAATTCTGCATACCCATGGTTATAAACGACTCCTTGGGGTCGAGTATTTGATAACATGTAATGAAGATGTATAATGGAGGAGTCGTAGCTAATCCGGTGTGATAATTTCTTCTAGTATGCCTTCAACCGACACCTAGTTAAGGTTTCCTCTTGATGCTAGGGGGGACGACATTCGGGATTACCTCTATGGTAGCCTTATGCTTCCTTCACAGCGCGGAGTCCCTCGTGTTGTTGTGCTAAAAAGTCCGCTACCCTTTCATCAGGGTCTTCTATGGGATGCCCATCAGGGATTTGGTTACCGGTCGGGAAATCCGGTGACCGGCCGGTAACCGCATTTCCCGAGCACCTCCGGTAAACATGCTTACCGGTCAAAAAATCTCGAGATTTTTTGAAAATTTTGAATTTTAATGTCGAAACTAGGATAAATAGGGCGTAAACTATTTATCTTTACGCGGTTGAGTTCGTACCGCGGTGGCAACAGTGTGCTATGCTACTCCGTAGGTCCTGGGAAAAAGGTGGAATGGAAGCCTCGAACCCGCAACCTCATAAGGTACGAGGGAATAAACGGAGCCAGACCGCTGAGACACAGACAATGGTATGTCTTATTGTAATTTGAGATCTTAATATCTCTTTCGTAGAAAATTTTGAATTCAAAATTTAATTTTTGAATTCATCCGGTAACCGTCCGGGATTCTCGGTTACAGCGGTAACCGGGAATCCCGAGCCCCCTCAGGATTTTTTTTAACTCGGGAACCAAAACCTTGATGCCCATCATTAGAGCAGTAAGAGCTAGTGCTCACTGAAGCTCCTCCAGAACTCATGACAATAATAGATGGGTTTGACAAGTCCATAGAAGAAGATGGTTGATGGTCCTTAGGTTTCGCATCGCTATGTCATCTACATTATTGTATTTTGATATCCAATAATCTGTCATATTATCACCAATTTGTCGATCCTCCCTGGCTCCCTCAAGTGTGAAATTTATTATCTCTTCTGAGTGAAGTAGACCAGTACTTTCGTCGAATAGGTAGTAGCTCTTGGGTAAAACCATTGTTTCTTGCATTAGTATTGTTACGCAACTCAGAGATATCATCGTCTCCTTCTAAACTGAATGTCTCAGAATCAGCAAGTTCATCTATTGATTGTCAACGGATTCATCAAACAACCAATCAAGAATATGTGCATGTATTTGAACATCTATCATGTGCGCGATCGCAGTTGTACAATCATATTAGTTGCAACACTAATGAAATTTTCTGCTTCAATGTCGAATGAGAAGTGGATGTTTTGGACATAACCTGAAGGAGATTGTAGTTTTATTTCAATTATTTAATAATATTTCAATCTCCACAAAAAATTGTCTTTGATGAAAGCTAAACATTAATGCTCTTTGTGTACATGTTAAATTATGATACCTTTTAGTTATGTAACTGGCTAAAAAACTATTTGAAATTAACCGATCACTTGTTTATACTAAACTTTTTTACCCCTCTATAAACTGTTTTCTCAACCCACAATCTTAATTAATATATTTGTATTGACATAGTATAGTTAACCAAATAAGGTGACAACGAAGATGATAAAATATTTAGTATAATATACGTGTCATATAGTTTACCATTTGTTATCATAAGACACTTGTGATGAATTGGTGTGGTATATTTAACCGCAAAGTTATGTTCTATCAAGATATGTTTAAGACATTTTTAAAGCTATAGTTTTAAGTACACAAAATTGTGAATCATTTCCGTCTTTCCGGCACCGAGGCGTCTTTGCGAACCGGAAAACCTCCTCCCGGGTCGCTCCCAGGGGCGACTCTGGAGGCGACCAAACCCTAGCCCAGCGTCCGCACCTCCTCCCTCCTCCTCCCTCGCCGCCGCCGGCGGTCACCGGCGGGCCTTGCCCGTGCGGTTGACGGCGGCGAGGCCCCCTCCTCGCGCAGCGAATGGTGGAGCACGAGCTCCGCTCAGGTGCGGTCGGCCCCGATCTTGTGGCGGCGGATCTGAACGGCGACGGTGGATGCTCTCGCCGGGAAGCTTGAAGACGAGGTCGGGCGGCGCAGCGGCCTTGCGGGCATGTGCTCTGGTCTCCTCTCGGCCACGGGCCGGGGCAGGGGCCCCGGGCCCGAGCGAGCCCATCCGCCCACCTCCGGTGCGGTCGTCGCTTGCAGCCATGGTGGCTGCTGGAGGCTGCTCTCCTTCACTGTGTCGTCGCCGGCCACCTCTCACCCTGCAGATCTGGCGCCGGCAGCAACCATGGGGGTTGATGTTGGGTCAATCTTCTAGGATGGGCCCGAGGGTCATGCGTGGTGGTGCGGCTGCGTTGGCGGTGAAGCCATTTGTCGCGGTCACTAGGGGCTGGCCGTCGCGGTGGTGTTCGTCTCTCCTCTCAGTTGGGTGGTGCAGGGAGTTTGGACGCCGGGGCGGCGGCCCCGGACGGTGGACTTGGTGTTGGCTGTGATCTGTGGTCGTATGGACGACATGGATTTCGGCGTTTGGAGTGCCTGCGAGGTCTGGCGAGGGCGTCGCTCCTTGCCCAGATTACGATCTGGAGGCTCTGTTGCAGCCATGGTATCACCTGCCCTTCGTGGTGGGGGTTGGAGGTCGTGGCCCTTGACGATGGGTAGGAGGGGATCGGACCGGGCGAAAGCTCAAGCCGTCGTTGACGCCGGTGTCGGCGATGTCCGTGGGCACCGCTTTCCCTCTTGGGGGCGACATGTGGCTCCACCCCACCTCCCTCGTGTTTACTCCGGGTGAAAAACCTGGGTCCGTTGACCCGACGGTGGCGTCGCATATCTGCGTCGTGGACCTCCTTGGAGGCACCGTCCTTGGAGTAGGGGTCCCCTCGCCCCGCCATGGCTGTTTGAGTGCAAAGCTGGTGCCTTTCCGTAGCTCGCGATCTGAAGTGAAGTTGCCTTGTTTCTGTGCTTTGGTGGAGACAGGGCCAGCGGACACGGTGGTCCGATCCTGCCCCTCTGGTGGCTGGCTGTTTTACGCAAGGGTTTGGTGCTCTCCGCCTTCGGTGTTGTCCGATCCCGCCCCTTTGGTGGCTGGCTGCTGTACGCAAAGGTTTGGTGCTCACCGCTGCATTGGTGCGATCTCCGTTCGGCGCTGTGTTACTTGGCTTCCTCTCCTTCATGCCCGTCGACTGCTGGAGGCTCCTTTCTTGCGTCTCCTGGTTCCCGCTCCAATGTCAAGCTATGTGCTAGTTTGGTGGTTTTCTTCGCTGGTGGGTCCGATCCTGCCCTCAGGCTGGCCGTTTTACGCAAGGATGTGGTGCTCGGCGTAGTGTAGCCCCCTTTTATTTTAGCTTGTCCTTGTTCTGCTCTGTGAGAGGCTCTTCTCAACACCTTGTATTTGACTTTGTAAAACCCTGAGCTTTGTTAATTCAAAGCTGGGCATTTATGCCTTTTATCTAAAAAGTACACAAAATTGTTTTTAATGCTATCATTTTTGTCTTGTGGCGTGCGGGGATATGCTCTCAGTGTGCCAGGGTCTTCCACTTGTTCTGGTTCACGCATGAAATGTTTCACAGATTAGCACGTCCGAATATCTGCCATTGGTGGAGCTTGTTGCTAACAGCCTATGAGATTGTGGTTACTGAATTACCTTAAGGTCAACATAGGTCCTATGATCAGTACTGTCAAACACGAGCATTTAACGTCTCTCCACCTGGACGGACGGAACAAAGCAGAGGTCGTGCGAACAGAGAGAAAATATTTTGGGTACAAAATTTCTTCCTGTGTCCTGTCCATGTAATCTGCCATGTCCTTCCTGTGTCCTGTCCATGTGCAAACTGTGAACATGTTTCAAGTACTTCGTACTACTATTGGGCCTTCTGAATCATCATTACTTGGCCTCTCCATCAACGGCTATGTTTCCTTCTTCCTGCAGTGAACCGAGAGGTCATTGGGAGTAGCTGATCAATCGAGACACATTCCGAGATGGATAAAGAGGTCCTGAAAGCAGCCTTGTCTGGTGATTCCCACTTCAATGCATGCAGGCCATGGCTTCACAGGACCCAACCATCCTTCTTGGAACACCACGGATGTGGTGGTGCTACAAGAGTCGCTCCTCATGGACATAAACTTGGACAAGGAGACGCCGCTTCTCGCTGCAGTCACAAATGGTCATGTCCATTTGGCTTCTTCTTTACTCAGGTGTTGCCGTCAGCCAGCATTCAGGCAGGCTATCTTGCAACAAGACAGGTATGGATTTAACGCGCTGCACCATGCCATTCACAATGGTCACACTGAGCTTGCCCTACAACTGATAGAAGCAGAGCCTATGCTGTCGCAAGCAGTGAGCAAGTCCAATGAGTCGCGAAGATGAGGGATTTTACAATTTATGTGCCGTTTGTTATTATATCATTTTAAAATGATTATGGAGAAACGTCCTGAATTGGTGAGAGAAACCGACAGAGATATACATAGTCGTAGTCCAGTAAGACATGCCATACTTGATGGCAAGATCGAAGTGTTACGAGTAATGCTGGACCTTCTGATCTCAAGCTGTTCAGCAGCTCCCGCTAGTGCCTCCAGCCTCAGAAAATATTTGGGTACTGAGCAATGTTTGGAGTTTATGAGCTTGCTGATGTTCTTGTGTGCCATTTCGACAAGAGAATAACAGGGAGGATAACCAGGTGGCGCACGAGATTGCAAAATTTTAGCCCTGTTCTAGTAATGGTGGTGGTGGTGTGTTTAGGAAATATTCCTTGAAAGACGGTAACCGAACTTCTCCTATTTAATACATATATATTACCATTTTCAGAAAACCAAAAAAAATCTGCAGCCAGCTCGTGAATGTTGCGAGACAAACACTATGACCCAACCGGTGCAAGTGACAAGGAACAAGGAGGATTCCACATGACCAGACCATATTTAATCAATAAATCTACCAATTACAACGAGTGCAAACAATTTATCCACATTACAGTCATAGATCGACCATCTTGTTCTACAGTACCGTGACCTACACGGTCTTTGCCATATAGTACATCCGTGATATGCAATTCTACAAAAGGTGAATGAATGAACAACGAAAATCCCATGGCTGAGCGTATTTCTGCACATGGGTTTCTCAGAAGTGAACCAAACTGTATACCAGAGTCCATGAAAGCTGCAACCAAAAGAGAAGAATCTGTCAATAGCACTCATTTTATTTTATTCAATGTGCAAATGCAAAGAAAGCAAGACTTTAAGGAGTTAATGTAATGTTACAAGCTTATGTTGTTGTTAGTTTATGTGAGTCTAACGTGGGTGCATATAGGTAGCAATGATGGAACAAAAAACATTGATGGGCGATGGCTCAAGACCTTTACCAGGAAAAGGGTGAACGATGCAAAGAGTCCCTCCTGAAGTAGGGTGGCGTGGCCTCCAAAGTCTTCTTCGTCGATCTTCAGCAAATACGCATAGTACAGATGAACTACCACGGTGGAAATAGTAAAGAATCTGCGACATAGCAAAACGTAAAATGAAAGGTCAAACTTGGCTCAAAAGAGGTACATCCTTATGCATTTATCGAAAGAGTGCTAAAGTTATCCTAAGACAGCACACAGATTGAAAATAGGCACCATGTTACTGAGTCTCCAGCTAGCTTGCAAAAAACAATCTAAGTTATGATAATCTAGAATTACTGATACCAAAAATACAATCGTAACACAGTCTGTCACACACTATACACAAACAGGCACATTAATGGGCATGAAAAGTGTGGGGTCATGAACTCATGATTTTAAGTGTCTGAATATAGCAAATGCTCAGCTGTTTCAACAAAGATCAGCAATCAGGAAATAACACCGCTAACAACAAAATTTTGCAACAGAGTTTATCTTCGGTGAAGGGAGCAAATACAACGAAGAAACGAGACTTCATATTTGGATGTCAAATTTTGCATTTGGTTTCAGAATGTAATCTTTCCAAGGAACACTAGCAAGAAAAACAAAAGCCGCCAAATCATACGCCAGCCCTTTGCCAAATTATTCACCACGCCACCACTTAGAAACCAAGAACAGTACACATATTCGCCTACCCGGTAATTGTGTTGGTTTGCTGACGACCGTGCCAAAACAAAGTGCTGCTCGAACAGCTCATGCGGCATCTACAACAGGACAATCGAAGAGCCAACGAAATCCTGTTGCTGCCTAGCTTGGTTACCAGTCGTCAGAAACAAGACTCAACGCGCAAAGCCTAGAGTTCGCAGTGAATCCAACACTCAATTCACCTTCCTCTGACCTCGAGTCGGTCAGAGCAAAGCCCTCCTTCTGATTCACTCAGTTTGCTCCTCATGGCAAGATAACGAAGACCTGTGCCCGTGACTTGCTAGTATAACACACGATGCGAAAAGGATGTGGGATTCGGTGCCAGACGAAAGCTAAGCAACAGCCACGCCATGTCTGATAACAGAAGGAGCGGATCTCGTAGCTAATAGTATATGCGGGAAAGAGAGAAGCTTTTGAGGAGGGAGGGATCAGGATGGGACTCACAGGGCGATCCAGAAGGCACCGACGAGGGGGAGGGCGCCCCAGAGCAGGCCGCACGCGAGCCCCACCGCCTGCCGGATCCAGTGCACCGCGTCCAGCAGCTGATCCTGCAATCAAGACCGCAAGCACGAGCACAGCAGACAATCAGAATCTCTTTCAGTCGTCGCGGCGGTTGGTTGGTTGTCCAGTAGCCGAGAGTTCAGCGGCGGCGGCGGTGGCGGTGGGCATACCTTGTCCCAGGGCGTCGGGTCGAGGTACCTGGCGAGCTTGGACGGGAGCACGTGCCCGTTCTGCGCCGCGTGGCTCGGCTGCTGCTGCTTCGCCGCCGCCTTGGACTTCTTCATCTCCGACTCCGGCGCGGCGCGGCGGGGTTCTCGAGGCGGCAGCGGCGAGATGGGATCGCTGGTGTTCGTGAGAGAGACAGGAGAAAGAGATTGTTCGTTCGTCGTCGCTTACTAGCCGGTCCCACGGCGCCGACTGCTTCCTCGCAGTTTCCGCCTTAGACTGTCGTTACGTTTCTGGCGTCTCTATCAGAAATCTTTTTTTCTTAAATGTTCTAACCGAAATAGTAATATTCCTACAAGAGGCCTATTTGAAAGAAGGAAAAGCTTTATGCATATTTATTTTAAAAAAAGTCGATTTGTTAGCTCACCTCGCCTTCAACAAGCCTCTCATTCACTCCTCCATGTCGTCGTCTCCTTCGGGTCGCTGAGAACCCCCCTCCCCTCCTCTCCCCGCAAAAAATTGAACCACCGACCCTATCTTTGATAAACCACGACGCGTTACCATGATGAGTCCAACATGGTCCCCCTCTCGGCTCCACCTTTGTCAATGTTGGTAATCACTTGCGATCCCCCCCACCCGTTCACTTTGCCTACATCATTGAGTTTAAAAAGATGAGCGACTAGTGTGTGTTTGTACTGTAGGAAATGTAATAAATCACTTTCGCTACCATGCATATGCATGAAATATGTGAAAAGAACAGGCTAAATTAATGAGGCGGGCATAACGGATTGTAGCAACAAAGAATGATTGGTTTCTTTGATTCTCCGGATCCCCATAGCATAGGAATAGGAAGAACGTAGCATTAGAGTGCCATGCCATGTTTTATCTTAACGCCTAAATGGATTAGAAAATGCATAAAAGAGTGATTGAAATCACATGAAACACAAAGCATTTGTAACAAGATATTTTAGTCGATGTAAATTTTCTCTGGGACACAGTGCAACTCAACCACTAGGGAAAATTCATTATTCAAATTCCGACATGTATTAACATCATATCAACGTTATTAAAATATAATGAAATGTATTTTTGATCATATTATATCGACATAGTTTTGTAATATAATAATATATTTTCTACAAGGTTGGTCAAATTTAAGATGCTTGACTTTTTAGAAAAATATACGTCCTTTTTTGAGAAATGGAGGGTTTAGGAATCAAATGATGTAAACAGGAAATATTCTTAAGCATCAAACCAGCCAAAATTCCTTTATACCAATGTAATGGACCCTCTAGTAGTTGTATAAGATAGAAAGAAGTGGAAGACTAAAGAAATTAAGATGCCGGTAGTGGTGGTGAGATGGGATCGGAGGTGTCGCCACAATCAAAAATCAGTTGGATCTGATCGTCATCAATTTTCTTTAGAAAAGCTGTGTGGTTGTCATGGCCCCCCACCAAACAAACAACGCCTATTGCAAATCTTATCGTCCAAACATCTACTAGCTACGAACCAACCACTCCCTAGCCTAGCTGCCATATATTTCATCTCTATTCTCACTCTAGTTATTCTAGTTCGACACCATAACTGCCTTAATCTGTTGTAAACAAAATTAACTTATGCGAATAAATGTTGAAAGCAGCCCACTTCAGATTCAGATTTATCGTACTGTTTTGGCCGTTGTTGAGGATGAGAGAGTGTAATGACACTGGTTAAGAGCAAGTCTAACAGACCCCTCAAAAGGCCCAACCCCGTAAAATAACTGCCGATATACGGGGTTAGGCTCTACCCGGCCGTCTAACAGACCCCCTAAATCGGGCACCCCGGACGGATTTTTACAAGTTTCGTTATGGGGCGACGAGTTGCCCCCTACTTGTGCGGGGTGAGGCGCGGAATACAGGCCCAACCCCTCTTCCTCCCCTCCACTGCGCGCGAAGCGATTCAGCGAGCCCAACCGCCACCGCCGCCGCCCGATCTCCTCCGCCCCGCCCTCCCCGGCCACCACGCGGCCCGATCTCGCCGGAATGGACCT
>QRDG01000087.1:672187-839767 GCA_012064385.1 Puccinellia tenuiflora
ACTGTGCCGACAACAATATTCCAGGTAAAGCAGCAAACCATGTGAAAATGAAGCCGAAAGGCTCTGGAAACTGCATGGGTCAGGAAGAATGCAAAGGCAATCAGGAAAAATCAAAGAGTATATTAGTTAGAAAGATGATCCCGGACTATGGGTGGTCACGGGTGACTAGGTGAGTGCAGTATTGATCTGGGTAAATGAGTAAATACTAACCTGGAATACATTGACCTCAAAGCCAGTCAACTCATCAATGAAAAAGAACCTAAAGGTAAATAAAAAGTGAATTTAGATATCATAAAAGGAGTTCACTGACATAACTAACTTGTTGTTTTGCTTGAAGTAACAATAGCAGCTTTTGTTGCATTCAGGTTAGCCCCAACTTGAGTACTAGTATACAAGCAAAAACTGTTGCTGGAACATTTAGGTAATATACAAGAATGAGGATGAACTCACAGTCCTAGAGCAACAACAGTTGCTGGAACATTTAGCAGGAACATCTTCAAGTAGTCAACCGTCAGGTCGCTGTAAACCTGTGCCATGTTGCATATATGTCTAAGTACTGCCACAAGGAGGCACTTAATTTCACAAACACGAACTGCGAAAACTGTGAAGAAGTACAGCACTAATTTTGCCGGTTTCAGAGCTTGTTACATTGAAGGTGGCTTGTCATCAATTTGTGAAGATAGGTTATCAGCAATATGGATACATTTCTTTTCCTAATAGACTGTAGCAGTACTATATTATGGTTCTCAGTTATTCAGTCGGGACGGGAAGTTAAGAACTATCATTGAAAGTGAATGTACTATAACAAGTGAAAGAATAGCATGGTGAATATGAAACCGAACATAGATTGCATATGTTAATATGTTGCAGTAGCCATCCAGAAAACCCCAAAGTACTTGAGTTTGAGTAAAAGATAAACAATGGAAAACTATGTCGACTCACCTTTCGACTCCGTAGACTGCACCTAGGGCCTTCCGACACGATGCCGCTTCCGTCTTGCTGCCAAAGGCAAGAAGAAGAAGAAGAAGAAGAAGAAGAAGAAATGAGAGGTCAGTGATGTACGACAACATTGATATAAATGTACAACATATTGCTTGGAGGAGCAGAATATATCACGAGCAGAGCGTGTCACTGAACCGTAGTTTTTTCAGCATATCCTTCGTTTAATTGAGAAATAAGTGAATCATTGGAAACAAGAACCCAGGGTATATAACTACCTTTAGCCTGAGCTTGAGGTCGTCGAACTCGGCGTCGGACATGATGGGTTTGCCGGCGATGTAGGCCATGGAGGCCTCCAGCAGCCTCTGCTCGTCGGCGCCTGAAATCATACACCAACAAAAGCGAGAGTATTGGATCAAACACAGATGATGGCAATAATTAGCTTGGTCGGTCCGCGGCGACGATTCATGCGGGTAGCTAGCTAGCAGGTAGCAGGGGTGCGTACTGAGCATGACGACGCTGCTCCCTTCCCACATGAGCTCCTCCTTGAGGAGGTCGAACTCCTCGTTGGACATGATGGCCTTCTGGTCGTAGTAGAAGGACTGCAGGGCCCTGAGGAACTCCTGCTCCATCTCGCCGATCGTCTTCTTCCGCTTCCCGTCGATGCTGCAGTACTCGCCGATGTTGCCGTCCATCACCTCGCCGTCCTCCTGCCGCTGCTTCTGCACCTGGCCTGCAATCGCCGGATTAATCAAGCAGGGTTCGATCAGCAGAAAGAAACAGTGGACACCGGGGCTGGGTGCAGAATTCGGCCGAGCAGCTGGCGTGCGTGATCGGGTACCTTTCTGGTCGGTGGCGCGGGGCCGGAGGAGGAGGAGCGCGCGGCGGCGCCTGTGCGTCGTGGAGACGGTGGCGAGACCCGGATGCAGGGACCGGGGTGCGCGTGGGGCGCGGGAGTAGCAGGAGGAGGAGGAGGCGGGCCTGGAGGAGAGGGAGAGCAGACGGGACGCCGGCGAGAGCGCCACCTCCGAGGCCATTTCGCCGGAGCTGCGGCAAGTGGTGGTGAGTCAGCGAAGAGAGGTTGTGGCGGGAGTGGGATATGGTGGGAGTTTGTGTGGCGTCACGAGGAGGGAGATCACTCACCTCCACCTCTCATGTTTCCGTGGTTTATCTTCCTCCTCTACCTCAGATAGTCTTAACGTCCAAGTGTCTAGTGTTCTCTTCGTTGTACTACTAGTCTAAGAGGTTGACAGTCTGATGCAGGAACGAAATGCTTAGTTCTTTTTCTCTTTCTTTTAGCTAGGGAGATTATTGTGGCCGGTTCATTTTTTTTTTGTTTATTACCAACTCCAGTTCATCTTTCTTTTGATGGTAGCTTTGCACGTGCACATGCAGGTTTCAGTTAATAAAAATACATGTAGTAAACAGATGATTCTTTCTATATTCTGAAGTAATATAATGTATTATTCTCGAATTTACACCGGCAAGATCACTCATATATACACCAAATTAAACGAGTTTACAAAAGTGTTGTTCAATGTGGTGAGATATTTTACCAGTGAATAAGGTTCCACAAGATATGATCTCGCTTTAAAAGTGGTGAACAGGAACACCCTCGCCCTTAGACGTTTCTGTCACTCGTGCCCAGGAATAAAAGGGGGCATGAACCCACTATCTAGCATAAATACCCTCTCTTAGAGATATACACAATCACTTGGCCAAAGTAACTACGCACATCAGAGAGCATGCAAGAACATAAATTACTCATATAAGAATCATGCATAATCTGAACATAACTTCATAATCCATCGGATCTCAGCAAACACATCACATAGCATTACAATAATCGATCTTGATCATGTTAGGCAGCTCACAAAATCATAAAACATGAAGCACAAGAGAGAGAGAGACTACCAACTAGCTACTGCCATGGACCCGTAATCCAAGGTGAGACTACTCACAAATAATCCCGGAGGAAGGCATGGCGATGAAGAGCCCTTCGGGATTGATCTCCCCTCCGGCAGAGTGCCGGGATCAGCTTCAGATTGGACCCCGAACTAGGGTTTTCGGTGACGGCGCGTCGGGGTCGAGTTTCTGGAAAATAATGGCCGCCTCGACGTTTATAGGGTTTTAGGGATTTTATATGCGTCGGAGGGGGCCGAGGGGGTGCCCCAGCAGCAGGGGCGGGCCCCACCCGCGGGTCCTAGGGGGGCCGCGGCAGGAGGCCGCCTGCGCCTTGTGGGTGGCCCCTCATGCTCCCCTTTGGTCTTCTGGTGTCTTTCGTCGAGTAAAATTCTCCGTAAATTTTCGTCCAATTCCGAGAATATTTTCAGAAGTAAATTTTCTGAAATACAAAAACAGCAAAAATAGGGAACTGGCAGTAGGCATCTTGTCAATAGGTTAGTCTGACAAAATGCATAAAAATGATATAAATGACAGTAAAAACATGTGATAATATTACAAAATTAGCATGGATCACTCAAAAATTATAGATACGTTTGAGACGTATCAGCACCCCCAAGCTTAATTCCTACTCGTCCTCGAGTAGGTAAGTGATAACAAATAATTTTTGATGAGACATGCAACCAACACAATCTTGATCAAGATAGTAATGCAAAGCACATAAAGTGAATAAGGTGATCCAAAACAATTGTCTATAGTTGACATTAAGCAAACTATGATTAACAAACGCTAGCTAACAAATGATAAAAACTTTTCATGAATAAGTGCGTTGGAGACATGGAACCATACATAAGGTTTAGAAAGAAGAATTGCGAATTATGTCTCCAATGTAAAGTATCAATCATTATTCAAAGCATCTAATTAGTCATTCATGAAAATAGCCAAGCTCAAGTCAGGTGTCCTAATCCATCTACTTCACAAATCAACTGTTTGAAAGTCTACTCAACTAGTGCAAGTAAGAAGTGGCTTTGGCACCATGATGTTATGGCAAAGAGAACAATGATGGAGGTTTGGAAGGTCAAAAAGAAAGGCTCAAATAGTGGAGAAAGTAACTACAAGACAGAAGGAAGTCCCGTAGTTTTTTTTTTTTGAATAACGAAGTCTCGTAGTTGACACTGTATGAGGAGTAGTGATTGCCATGCAACGGATGCACATAGAGCTATAAGTGTATGAAAGCTCTCAAATGGAACTAGTAGGGGTGCATCCAACTTGCTTGGTCATGAAGACCTAGAGCTCACTTGAGTAGGCTCATCCTTGGAATATACAAGCCAAGTTCTATAACGTTAATTCCCCACATAGTTATACAAATGAAACATGAAAACTCTCTATAATGAAGTGTAGGTGCTAACTAGCACAACTGTGGAATAAAGGATAGTAGTGCTGCCCCCTCTCTATTTTATATTTCTCTTCTTTTTTTTTTAATTGTGGCCTCCGTGGCTCTTTTAAATTTTCTCTCATTGGTCTCTTTTGGACTCTTTTATGTGGCCACTTTGGACTCTTTTCAATATGCTCACAGGTAGGGGCAACACTCTATTTTTACAAGATGATCATCACACTTTTGGTACTCATAACTCATAAGACTAATACATGATGCATAAAACAAGATATGCATGATCGAGCGTAGTGTGGAAAAAATGTAGAACATGTGGCAAGCCACGCTGCACACTAACTCAATGATCAAGCAAACTATATGATAATGAAGAACGACATCAAGTCATGTAATGTAATAATGGATGTTGCATGGCAATGTATCTCGGAACGGCTATGGAAATGCCGTGATAGGTAGGTATGGTGGCTGTTTGGAGGAAGATAGTTGGCTTATGTGTAGGAGAACAGGATGAAGTTCTCCCACGGAGTTGGATGTGCTCACGAAGTATGCACCAATCTCAATGTGAGAGAGGGCATTGCGCAGCACCGAAGAGGCTAGCAAAATATGGAAGTAGAAGTGTCAAAAACCAAAACTCAACAATGCATTTCGTATATTGCAAACAACTAGCAGTTTCAATGTTCCACAAATAGTTAGAGACACCCCGAGAGGTATCGTGGCGGCGACACAAGTGCCCCGTTGGCTTCCCCGACCGTCACAGTAACTACCCACTAGGAACTTATTTTCAACTTAGTAGAATTCATGACACATTAGCATTGTTGACTTAGGTTGTTTAGTTCAGAAAAGTATGGCTCCACGCTTTAATAACACCTCTCCACTAATCAGCTCTAACACCATTAACCAACACATTTTAACCATTAGTTATTTTAGTGCCTCAAAACAATTAAAGGGTAACAAATTATCCACATAGTGATCTACAAGACTATGCAGGTTTTTCTACTTCATACCACTGCCACATGCATAGCATTTTTCCGATCTAACACATTAACCAAGCAACCAAAACAACTCTCCAACAAATATAAGTGAAGAACAAGAGAGTTTAACTTAACAACTAGCAACTCTAAACAAGATAAAAGCTAAAAACGAGATCTTACTAGAAAACAGACAATAGATAACAATACTCAAAAAGATATAGGCGAAGCAAAGGAGTATTCAAACGAAAAAGCGGAGCGTGTCTCTCTCCCACACAAATAAAGCTAGGATACAACAAAGATATGACCAGCAAACAAACAAACAAAACTGAAAGTAAAAAGACGCTCCAAGCATAGCACATAATATGTAAAGTGATAAAAACGAAGTTCAAGGAAGACGACCTTATTATAGTCGATGAAGATGAGGGGATGCCTTGAGCATCCCCAAGCTTTGACTCTTGATAGTTCTTGATATTCAGAGGGGGTGCCATGGGGGAATCCCCAAGCTTGAGCTCTGATCCATCCTCGATTTCTTCATATTCCTCTCCTTTGGAACTTAAAAACTCGCTTCACACAAAACTTCTCATAATTTGATTAGAGTGTTAGTGCTCATAAATTAAAATGCACATGTGTTCAACTCATGACAAATTGCAAACCAACTTTATTAGACATTAGCTATTGTTTACTAAGCCTCAATGTGGCACTCTACCCCTAGAGTATCACATATGACGATGGTAAAAAGACAAATGCAAAATAAAAGCAGAATCTGTCAAAATCTGAACAGACTGTAAAGATCGAATTTTTCGAGGCACTTCTGTAGCTCAAATCAAAAACTTAAAACTAACGAAAGATATATAAAAGTATAAGGCTTTCTGTCAAAAATTATCAGAAAAATATAAAATCCTGGCGATTTTACGATATTCGTGCAGCAGGCGCACAGAATCTGTTTTTGGACAGCAACACAATACCTCGCACTTTCAATGCATTAGAAGCTAAACTTGGCACAAAAAACAAAAAAAAAGATACAATGAAGTTGCTACAGAGGTAATAACTTCATGACTCAAGAAAATCAAAAAGCAAGCTGAAAATAAAATATGGGTTGCCTCCCAACAAGCGCTTTTATTTAACGCCTTTTAGCTAGGCACAATACCAAATATCAAGTTTTTTCGGAGGCCTTTAAAACATCAAGAGCATAGCTTGACCTTATGATTGATTCAAAAGGAAACTTCTTTCTCTTTATAGGGAAGTGTTCCATCCCTTTTTTAAGGGGTAACTGAAACCTTATATTTCCCTCTTTCATATCAATAATAGCACCAACAGTTCTCAAAAACGGTCTTCTCAAAATAATAGGACAAGAAGCATTGCACTCAATATCCATAACAATAAAATCAACGGGAACATAATCTATTATATATTAAAAGTACATGACGGGCTACCAGAGAAAAGATAAATAGGCTAGAAAATCCCACAAAAATCAGAAACATCCGGCCATCAATTTATTAGTTCAATAAACCTCATCCAATCGATCTTACTAATCTATAAATTACCCACCTCTGCCATTATGTAAAATACTTTTTCGTTTTCCTCTTATAATATGAAAAAAAAACTACATCTTCCTCCACCAACTGCGTAACGTCTACTAGACCTAACAGAAGCAGATCTCAATGTCGAGGAGGGCGTCATTATCTACTACGGAGTACAAGGAATCCAGCAGAGGACGCTGCATGCCGTGCGTGACGTGCATGGACGTGGCCCCAAGCCAGCAACACATATCGGTGAGCTTAGGCCCTCTGTCGTGAACGTACTCTCGGGCCAGTCCGGCGGCGGAAACATTGCCGTACAAGGAGCATAAGCTCTCTGATTCTACACGAGTTTTCAGGTAACCTCGAAGTACATCACTTTAATTTGTTGATGCTTAACGTTTCGGGGCCTCTTCTCCATTCGGCAGCGGCATCCTCAAACCTCAAGTCGTCGTATCTCAAAAGGAAGTCGGCGTCTATCAATGGGGAGACCAGATCGGCGCCAAGTTCTGGACAATTACTCGGTGAACTACGTGGTCATCTTCGGCCTGCAGTTCGGCAACGATAATCAGGCAAAGCTGAGCCAAAGTGAACCACCGATCTCACTGCCGATCTGTATTGGCAGCACCGACCACTGAATTTATAATCAATTCCGATGTAGTGATGTAGTGATGTATATAAGCAGCATGTACGCAACACGTACACAAACAAGCTCCGTCGACGTGATGTAGTGATGTATATAAGCAGCATGCAAGCACACACACGTACACGATGTTCTACGTTCAGGTATGCATCAATCGTCTCCCAGTTTTTTTTTTTTTTTTTTTTTTTTTGGTCTTAGTATGCTTTGCATGGGATAATGTTAACATGGTACTTCTCCATAGGCAAGAATTATGCAAACGTAAACACACACTCTCATCATCTTGGTGTATACATGCGGCACGCGAGGATGCATTGCCTACAAGTAGTAATTAACCATGTGTTTTCTTGCCAAAAACACGGTTCATTAATTATAAAATACTCCCTCCGTATCAATAATATAAAGATGTTTTAGCTATTTCGATTCGGACAACATACTATTATATATAGACGTATTTAGTGTCTAGATTCACTCATTTTGTTTCGTATGTAGTCCTAATGAGAATAGCTAAAACATCTTATAATATGATACAAAGACGGTATTTTATTTTTAATTAAATGACAGAGCTCCTCACAGTTCGTTTAGAAAATATTTTCTGCAGTATCATTCCAAATTTGCACCGTGTAGGTTGTATTGTGGCTGAATCATGCTCGCTTTACTTATAGTTATATTTTCAGCCTTAGATTTGGTACCACATATATTTATCTTGACACAGTAATTGTTAGCTTCACTCCCTCCTTTTGACCAATAATTCCTCATTGCCTTCCTTATATACATCTATTTCTCATATGCATGTTTTCTTTCAACGGTGTTATAAATTTTCATTGCCGTCCAATTTTAATATGATAAAAGTAGGTCATTCCATCGCAACTATCAATTTATTTGTTGCATATAAATATGAACCGTAATCTGATTTTTATGTTCAAGTGTACTACTAGGCGCAGAGGAAGGACGCTCGAAAATCTTCCTTTTCAAAACTGAAAGTAAATAAGAGGTACAGTTATACAATAAATTAATAATAGATCAAGAACATTAATGAAATGTCATTTCTGTGGTTAGTGTCAGTGCTGGCTCTAAAATATTTAGTTGACCAGAAGTTAAATATTTCATTATTAATGTTTTTGGATCGTTTTGTCAAGAATATTAATGAAATGTCATTTCTGTGGTTAGTGTCAGTGTTGGCTCTAAAATATTTAGTTGACTAGAAGTTAAATATTTCATTATTAATGTTTTTGGTTCGTTTTGTCATGAAGCCAAATTCGTCGATACGCTCATAGTGAAGAGGAGGAAAACAACCGGTATACTCCAAATTCGCAATAAATAAATGGTATACTCGAACTTCACACGAATAAATATTTTCGTAGACAAAATTACTTGAGTTTTCACCAAAGCAGGTATTATGGCATCTATTGGATTAGCATTGGCTAGGAATTAATAAATACACCGTTCAAGCTGCAGTACAAATGTCTACTACTCATTTTACATATATTCTATTTAAGTGTGTAACATGATTTAGCTTATATATGCACATGTCTCCTTTATACACATATTCATAAATGGGTTGAGTGCATTACTAGGTGATAAGGCTGGAAGCAACACGTACAATATCTGTTTCCATAAAGGAAAAGTTCATCAGGTTTACCATGCTATTGAGAGCTACTATATAACATCAACCAAGCATAACTTTGATAACGCGACATGGTTACTATTTGTGTCGACTCCTAGCAATGCTCTCATGTAGTATGTGCTGGCAATTAAGATCTTCCCTTAAACATCTCATGTCAACTATGTATGTATCTATGAGTGATTTGTCTACTACATGTTCACGCCTGCAAGATGATGCTGAGTTCAACTAAGGCAAGTTGTTGTCGTTCGCTCGAGGGAAGCAAGTTCCTCAAGGCATCGGCACTCTCTAGCATGAACCATTCAGTGAGACCACTAAGCTCACAATCTCTGCTTAATTTTTTTTCCTTTTCCAGTGATGTTTAATTTTATTGAGATACTACTTGACCCATCCAACCTTCCTCCGTCAGCACATAACCTCACTTAAATTTACATTTACGGAAGTGTTAATTTATTTGTAAATAACAGGATGATCATTTTTTATTAATCTTTAGAAAACAGCCACGATCTGTATTTCAGGAATCAATGTAAATTGACATTAATTAATTTAAAGAACCCAAACATCTTGAGCCCACCTTATGGTTGGTCGTCCCTAGGTTAATTAGGATACCGCAGCCTGCTATCCGCTGAACACTACTTTGATCGTGTATCTCAACTTACAAAGTCGTCGATCGGATCTTGTAATAATTAGATGGAAAATTATAGTCACATGTGAGATTCTTCTATTTGGCTCCTCATTGCATTGGAAAGTTTCATTTTCAGCATTTTAAATATAAAGGTCTTTACTATCCTCAGTAGGCTCTTGCGGTGCATAACACACTCTAGCTCGTATGTCGTGTGTTCCCTCATGTAGCAGAAAAGCATACTCCATTTGTGAGCTAGGAAGAGTAATAGTCTCAGCCTGATTTAAAGGGCAGCAGCGAAAATATGGTTCACACAAGAGGAGAAGTAAAAGAGTGAGCATTAGGGAAGAATCCATGTGTGTCGGGAAAGAGATAGAGAGAAGAATTTAAAACAATCGCATAAAAAAAGAGAGAAGGATTAAAAAGTGCTGAGCGAGAGAAACAGATAAGGAAATGTGTTATTGTCTTAATTGCTTAATAATAAGTAAGTCAATGCACAATAAGGATATTTTTAATTGGTGCATCATAAGCATCTGTAATATATAAAATTACTTACTAGGTCAAAAAACACTCGAACAACGCCTACAGAAAATCCTGAGTAAAAAATATTAATAACTACGAGAAGACTCGAAGACACGCACAAGAAAAATTCTTGAAGCAAAAGGAAGCGAACTAACAAAGTTTATATACGGCCCCATTCCTCAATTTGTTTGGTAGCACTTGACATTGACGAAAAATATATGTTAAGTTTTTAATACTAAAGATCATTATAATCTGTATGGCTCTGTAACATATTGGTATTTTCCATGATATCCCAATCTATGTGATAGACAAGATAACGTGGAGAATTATTTGTCGTACAGACACAAAAAAAGTTGGTAAAATATCAGGCAACTGTTCAAGTTGTGGCCTAATACAAACATTTGAACACATATATTCTCTTCTACATGCAAAGTTGGTTTCGTCATCTTTTCATTTGTTGTAGATGAGCGATTCTCAAGGTAAAGATATTCGATGAGATCATTCACAACATAATTTTAATAGTTGTTGATTCGAAAGTCACCAAGGTTATGCATTTAGATTCGCCATTGATGTTCCATAGGTTGTCAAGAGTCACAACAATTTAAATAAGTTACTTTTGAAAAATATGGATTATAATGCATCTATACTATTTATTTTCTGGTAGCACTTGTAGATGTGGAAAGAAATTGTGGTTGACAAAATAGTTACAAATGAGTATTATAACGGTTGTACTTTGTTTAGTTTTATGAACTACAATTCCACATAGAGAGTTGCTAGATACATCATATAGGAACTATTGGTTTATGAGGGATAAATATTATAGAACGAATGTATTTTTATGGTTTTTCGTACTTTCATGTAAACATTAATGGCCATGTGCATGCCCAGAACATCTTTTACTTATGATTCGAAGGATTGTGCGAAAAAATGATTAAATAAAAAAGAACACTAAAATTTAGTATTTGCTCTTTTTCCTTTTAGTCATGAATAAATTGTATAAACGGTTCTAACAGTAGTTTTAGAGTATGTCATGAATTGGTTCAAACGACTCCATTCCATTTGGTTTGACGAAATAAATGCATATGCACATGGCAATTCTACTTTTAGCAACTTAATCAGGAAAATACGCATGATGTTTAAACTAAAACAAATAAGCATTTTTTTTTGTTGAATCATGACTCTCATTTTTTTAGAGGACAAACAATACTGATAGAAAAACCATAAATAAAGGCGCATTAGGTGAACATTACTATTAAATCTGTTCGTTTACAAGTAATGAAAGTATGAGAGCTTAATTGTAATATATCAACAACTAATTGAATTTTAATAATAATTTATATAGGACTTACGTGATCAAACTTCTATGTACAGATTTTAGATTATCTTGTACCATTTTACTTTTTATTCATAGGAATATTAATTTAATTATGATAAAAATAATATTAGAAATAATAATGATTAAATAATATTAGTGGGGCCGGTAAGACCTCTAAGTGGGTGTACAAGGATATTATGAATGTTTTAAGAAAGAAACATTATTAATATGATGCCTGCACATGTGCTGTATACTTGGTTGATATTTATTATTTGATTATAGTGGCAATAAACAAGCGAAGGATCTAAAAAATGATTTGCCAACCTATTCTTCCCATGGAATTAGGGTGTTCGTACATAATAAATATTTTTGAAGTATTGCCATGAAAAACCTTCTTGGTAATCATGTAAGGTTCTTAATTTTGGTACGCTCTTCTCTAACGTTGTTTAGCTTTTCAGGCTCATCCTTACATAACATTTTTTCTAAGATGTTTGGTATGTGTTTGGATAATCATCCCCAGTTAGGCACCTTCATCAACCTTATCGAGATTTGAGAATCAAGTCAAAGTGTGGTTCGCTGATTAAGTATCTGATGAAGAATAGCTCAAGTTGCACACACACACACACACACACACACACACACACACACACAAACTACTATAGACAGATAATGAAAGCACTGGATGAATTTTCGCAATTTGAATTACATGACAGAATTTCATATTGCAATGTTGAGATGAGTAGTACTATTGTGTTTGTTATGTACTTGGTGACCAAATAAGGTTTCGAAATGATTTTTTTATATGGAATTACTTTATTCAATTACATTTAATCACTTAATGGGATGGTCCACAATTACAACAAAAAAATTAAAGCCAATTCAACAAACAATGCATTGTTGTTTTGTTCTTGAATAGAAATCCCCTAGGAATCATGTGATGAAGTTCCACTAAGGATACCATTTTAACACTAAACTAGCTACGGGAATGACGCCCATGAAGGCTGTATACTTGGTTGATATGCATTATATTTCTTGAAAGATTTATCAGTTATAAAAACAATAGAAAATATAGATAGTCGCCCGCGCATGTGCGCGGGCCACTTTGCTAGTTATCATTAACAACAATAAGGACATCATCAACTCTACCCAAAGGTTACTTTTTAGAAGAATCAGCAAGATGAACATTTAAATAGCACTCTTCCAAAGGATTTAAATCAAGCATATTATAGAAACTTTTAGGAATAACAGAAACACTTGCACCAAGATCACATAAAGCATTGCAATCAAAGTCATTTATTTTCATCTTAATAGTGGGTTCCCAACCATCTTCTAATTTCCTAGGGATAGAGGTTTCAAGCTTTAGTTTTTCTTCCATAGCGTTGATAAGAGCATCGATAATGTGTTTGGTAAAGGCAAGATTTATTTTACTAGCATCCGGTGTCTTAGCAAGTTTGTAGGAACTTAATGACTTTAGTAAGATTGCAATTATCAAAATCAATTTCATCATCTTTAAATAAACTAGGAGGATCCTCTTTAGTGGTTTGGATGGTATAAACTTTAATAGTTTTCCTATTCATTTCAGCAATTCTAGCTTCTTCAGCCTCTCTAGCCCACCTAGCTTTCAAGAGAGCCATCATCCTTTCATTTTCATTAATTTGAAGAGAGATAGCATTTAAAGATTCAGTATGTTTGTCTTGATTTGGAGTGGTTCTAATTTTCAAAATTTCAACATCATGAGCAAGAACGTCTACTTTAGAGACTAGACTATCCAGTTTTTCCAACTTCTCTTCAACAGTTTTGTTAAAAGCTTTTTGAGAAGTGATAAATTCTTTTAAAACATTTTCAAAATCAGAGGACACATTCTTATTAGAATTATAAGAATTAGCATAGGAATTACCATAAAAGTTGCCATTATTGGGAGGATAAGGCTTATAGTTGTTACTACCAAAATTATTTCGATAAGCATTATTGTTGAAGTTGTTTCTATTTAGAAAATTAACATCAACTTGATCCTTTTCTTGGGAAATTAATGAAGCAAGTGGAACATTATTAAGATCAATATTGGACTGATTGGTAGCAAGCATAGACATAATCATATCAACCTTATCACTCAAAGAGGAGATTTCCTCAACAGAATTTACCTTCTTACCACTTGGAGGTCGTTCGGTGTGCCATTGTGAATAATTTGTCATCATCTCATCCAATAGTTTAGTTGATTCACCTAATGTTGTGGACATGAAGGTGCCTCCCGCGGCCGAGTCCAAAAGGTTCCTTGAAGAAAAATTCAAACCTGCATAAAAAGTTTGGATAACCATCCACATAGTTAATCCATGCGTGGGACAATTCTTAACCATAGATTTCATTCTCTCCCAAGCTTGAGCAACATGTTCATTATCAAATTGTCTAAAGTTCATAATGTTGCTCCTTAGTTGTTTGATTTTAGCAGGTGGATAATATTTTCCAATAAAAGCATCTTTGCATTTAATCTAAGAATCAATGCTATTTTTAGGCAAAGACAATAACCATTCTTTTGCTCTCCCTCTCAAAGAGAAAGGGAAAAGTTTCAGTTTTATGATGTCACTTTTTACCTCTTTATACTTTTGCATATCACATAACTAAACAAACTTATTTAAATGAGAGGCGGCATCATCAGTACTAGCACCAGAAAATTGCTCTTTCATAACAAGATTTAGCAAGGCAGGCTTAATTTCATAAGACTCCCCTTGCTGTAGCTCCAAATTCCCCGGCAACGGCGCCAGAAAAGAGCTTGCTGCTGTATTAAAATAAGTTGGGTGGTGCCCCAAGCGAAGGCGGAATTGCAGCTAGTAGCAGTTTTCCCTCGTTTAACGAACCGAGGTTTATCGAACCAGTAGGACTTTGAAATCAACAACGAGGTGAATGTTGAAGATCTCTGGCGCTTAGGGATACCTTCAACAGACGTGGACCTGCACACACTCAACCAAATACTTTGTCCCCAACAGCGGAGAGGTTGTCAATCTCTCCGGTCTCGCGGAACACAAAGTGGTTAATTGTATGATGAAATAGATGTAATAATGAAAAGTGACCAGAGGAGTAATGATGATGAAAAGCAAGTAAATGAGGTTGTAAACAATGTAAAAGATGGATCGGGGGCCATGGGTTCACTAATGGAGTCTCTCAAGTAAATAAAATATGCATGTGATGGGTGAACGAATTACAGCTAGGCAATTGACAAGATCATGAGACAAACCCAATTTAGCTATGACAAAAAGGACATGATAATATTTATGGAGGCATCACAACAAGGAACAAAGACCGTTGAGTCCAACTGCGTCTTTGTCTAAAAAGTCCACCGTGGGATCGCTATCTAGCTTGTCACCTAACGGTATTAAGTTGCAAGCAATAGACAATTGCATTAAGTAAAGTGCATGAAGTAAGCAATACTAACATCAAAAGAGACATTAACACCGCTGTTTTACCCTTAGTAGCAACAGCGCACCCTCGCCCTTAGACGTTTCTGTCACCCGTGCCCAGGAACAAAAGGGGGCATGAACCCACTATCTAGCATAAATACCCTCTCTTGGAGATACACACAATCACTTGGCCAAAGTAACTACGCACATCAGAGAGCATGCAAAAACATAAATTACTCATATAAGAATCATGCACAATCTGAACATAACTTCATAATCCATCGGATCCCAGCAAACACATCACATAGCATTACAATAATTGATCTTGATCATGTTAGACAGCTCACAAGATCATAAGACATGAAGCACAAGAGAGAGAGACTACCAACTAGCTACTGCTATGGACCCGTAGTCCAAGGTGAGACTACTCACAAATCATCCCGGAGGAAGGCATGGCGATGAAGAGCCCTCCGGGATCGATCTCCCCTCCGGCAGAGTGATCAGCTTCAAATTGGACCTTGAACTAGGGTTTTCCGTGATGGCGCGTCGGGGTCGAGTTTCTGGAAAATAATGGCCGCCTCGACATTTTTAGGGTTTTAGGGATTTTATAGGCGTCGGAGGGGGCCGAGGGGGTGCCCCAGGAGCAGGGGCAGGCCCCACCCGCGGGTCCTAGGTTGGCCGCGGCAGGAGGCCGCCTGCGCCCTGTGGGTGGCCCCTCAGGCTCCCCTTTGGTCTTCTGGTGTCTTTCGTCGAGTAAAATTTCTCCGTAAATTTTCGTCCAATTCCAAGAATATTTCCAGAAGTAAATTTTTTGAAATACAAAAACAGCAAAAACAGGGAACTGGCACTGGGCATCTTGTCAATAGGTTAGTCCGACAAAATGCATAAAAATGATATAAATGACAGTAAAAACATGTGACAATATCACAAAATTAGCATGGATCACTCAAAATTTATAGATACGTTTGAGACGTATCAAGCTCCGCCGCCATCGCCGACAAGTTTCGGGGGACGGATTGTTCCTGTTCCAGTACGCTGCCAATACGAGGATCAACCTCTGGAAGCCATCTCCATCAACACCGCTGCTTCCCGCGATGAGGAGGGAGTTGTCCCTCGTCGGGGCTGAGGCTTGTGCGAGTAGCTATGTGGTTATCTCTCTCTCCCATGATGTGATCTTCGTTGTTGATATAGTTGAATACATGATTATGTAATGGATATGATGTTGCTCAAGTGGTGTTATCTAGTATAATTTGCGGAGTCACCGTTGTGATCACGGTACCACGGTGACAGTGAGGGTGCCGTGTGTGGCTCTATGCATCAAGATTAGAGGGATCTTCATCATGAGTTTGTTCTTTATTATTGTTGGGTTGAATAGATCATGAGGTTTTTTTATGCTTGTGTTTAATATAATCTCCATGGTGCCTCGGTGACAGTGTGGGTGTCGTGGATAGTGACAGCATGAAGTGTCCATATAGTGACAGCATGAAGAGACTATTTGTTAGTACTATCTTTCGATGCGGGTAGTGACAGCATGAAGTGTCCATATATGCGGAATACGAACTTCAAGGTGTGATTTTGTAGCCTTATGCAATTCTCATCCTATTTGGTCCACGAAAGAATGATCTCCGAGTAATGTCTACCTTGCATATGTTTTTGTGGGAAATATCATGTGTTTAATTATGTTAATGATGTGAGAGTTAGTCACTAGTGAAAGTATGAAGCCTAGGCCTTGTTTCCAAGCATTGAATCACCGTTTTAAGTCACTTTTGTCACTTGTTCGCTTGCTGCCATTTTTATTAGAGAATTACAAATCCATCTTTTACCATCCATATTACTTGCATTTTACCATCTCTTGGCAAAACTAGTGCACATATACAACCGACAATTATATTAGGTGTGTTGGGGACACAAGAGACTTCTTGTATCTTAATTGCAGGGTTGCTTGAGAGAGATACATTCAACCTACGCCTCCCTGAGTTCGATAAACCTTGAGTTACTCACTTAAGGGAAATTTGCTACTGTACTATAAACCTCTGCGCTTGGAGGCCCAACAAGTCTACAAGAATAGAAGCGTGTAGTAGACATCAAGCTCTTTTCTGGCGCCATTGCCGGGGAGGAAAGGTAAGCGGTACTCACACTCCGACGACGAAGCTAATCTCTAGCATCATTGTTGGGGAGGTGAGTGCTTGAAGGGTATCTTCTTTAGATCTTTCAATTAAATTTTTTTATTTTTTATTTTCACTAGTTCGGTTCAATGGAAAACAACAAAAAAATTAGAGAGCTTTATAAGCTCTATCTTGAAATTGGTCATGATGCTTTTGAAGAGAAAATTAAAAAACCTATGAAATTTTATTTGCATAGTAATCATGCTAGTAGCAATGTTATTAGTATGATTTCTTTGAATGCCATTGTTGCTAATGCTATGGAAAATTGCAAGCTTGGGGATGCCGGTTTTGATGAGTATGATCTTTTTAGTCCCCCAAGCTTGAAGGAGGAAATTTTCTTTGATGATACTATGCCCCCTGTATATGATGATTATAATGATGAATGTGATCTTTTCAGTCCACCTACTATTGAGGAAAAAGTTTATTATGATTATGATATGCCTCCTATTTATGATGATTACAACGATGGCTATGATTGTGTTACTCTCACTACTAATGAGAAGGATTTTGCTTATGTGGAGAGTAATAATACTTTTATGATGGTGAATGAAAAGCATGCTTTTATGTGATACTTACATTGCTGAATTTGCTTATGATGCTACTGAAAGTTATTATGAGAGAGGGAAACATGGCTCTAAATATCTTAATTCTATTAAGTTTCCTCTCTTTATGTTGAAATTTTTAAAGTTGCACTTGTTGCCTTGTTGTGCTAGTAATTCTATGCTTCATTGATTTATTTTCTTATAAGATTCCTATGCATAGGAACTGGGTTAGACTTAAATGTGTTTATATTTGCTTTTTGATGCTCACCTTTGTGTTTCAACTCTTATTCTTATGATAGCATCATTTACATTAATTAGCCAAGCTAAAAGGCAATAAATAAAAGCGCTTTTGGGAGGCAACCCATTTATTTATTTCAGTTTGTTTTTACTTTCTTGAGTCCAAGAGTTGTTGCTTCTGTAGCAACTTCATTGTATCTTTTTATTTTAGTTTGTATGCCAAGAATTAGCCTCTAATGCATTGAAAGTGTGAGTTGTTGATTCGCTGTCCAGAAACAGATTCTGAGCTCCTGCTACAGAAAATCTCGAAACATCCCAGAGCGTGATCTTTTTCTGCAAATTTTTTACAGTAAGCCTGATACTTTTATATATCTTTCATTAGTTTTAAGTTTTCTGATTTGAGCTACGTAAGTGCCTCTAAAAATTCAATCTTTACAGACTATCCTGTTTTGACAGATTCTGCCTTTATTTGTATTCGCCTCTTTTATTAGCGTCATTCGGGGTACTTTTTGGAAGGAGTGCCACCTTGAGGCTTATTAAACAGTAGCTAATGCTAAATCAAGTTTGTGCAATTTGTCTTGGTGGAACCCAAGTGGATTTTGTTTTATGAGTACTACCCCTTCTAATAAGTTTAAGAGAAGTTTTGTGTGAAGGGAAATTTTAAGTTCCACGAGAGAGGATGATGAAAGAAGTTGAAGAATGGACAAAAACATAAGCTTGGCGATGCCCCCATGGCATACCCCTGGATATTCAAGAAGACTCAAGCATCTAAGCTTGCGGATGCCCAAGGCATTGCCCCTTCTTCATCGACAACCATCAGGTCGTCTCCGTTGAAAGTAAGTTTTTATCACTTTACATATTATGTGCTATTCTTGGAGCGTCTTTTTGTTTCAGTTTGTTTTGTTTTGTTTGCTGGTCATTACAATGTCAGATCATATCATCCTTGTGTGGGAGAGAGACACGCTCCGCTTTTTCATTCGAATACTCCTATGCTTCGCTTATATTTTGTTGAGTATTCTTAGCTCTTGTTTTTCTTATCATCTCTTGTGCTTCACTTATATCTTGTTGAGTATTCTTAGCTACTGTTTGTTTGCTAGTAAGCTCTCGCTTTTAGTTTTTATCTTGTTTAGAGCTGCTAGTTGCTTATGTTTAACTCTCTTATGCTTCGCTTATATTTGTTTAGAGAGTTGTTTATGTTGCTTGTTTGATTTGTTGGTATGGTAAAATGTCGTGCATGTGGTAGTGGTATGATGAAAAACTTGCATAGTCTTGTAGATCTTCATGTTTGACTAACTTGAAACTTGCCAATTGTTCTGAGATGTTAAGTGAATTAATCCTTAAACTTGCTGGTTATTTAAGTTAAGGCTCATTAGTGAACAACTACCATTAAAGCTTGAATTTATAAAGTTTCTTCATACTTGCAAGTTTGATAGTCAAGTATTTTCATCAAATGTAAGTTTGGTTAACAAGGAAGACAGTGTAGAGTTTTTGTGTTTATGCTTAATATATGTTATATAGTCATTCTTGATCCGGTTGCTGGTGCTTGTTTGCTTTGATCCTTTGCTAGCCAAAAACTCTGTACTGAGCGGGAATGCTGCTCGTATATCCAAACTCGTTGAGCCAAATATCTTTCCAGCAGTGGCCACCATACCAACCTATACATGGTATTTCATGCCATTTCAAGTAAATTTGTCATGTGCTACATTTAAAACTTCAAAATACTCCAATTTGTGTCTCTGTTTTTAGCTCATTAGAAACTAGTGAGGAAGTTTGTTATATCATGCGTCGAGCAAGGTAATTTCCCCCTTTTCACCTGGTGAGCGTGGATTACGTGCTCACTTAAATTTGCCGAGAGATGGCCAAGGGTTCCCAGCCCACAAAATATAAATTCAACAAATCATTATTATCTCCTTCACACAATGCATCCTGAGAAATCGGTCAAACATTGGTTAGTGATAAATAAATGAGAAAGAGGAATGCATGTACTCGTTCCTCTATGGTAGCCACTCTCACAAGTCTAAAAGCCTTGCTTGGTACGGGGGACTAACGGATTTCTTTGCTGTGGATTCGTTGACGAAAGCATGCATATCTCAAAACTGTTTTTCTTCTGTCTAGTAAAAAATAAAAAGCTCTAGCACATGATAAATCACTGGTTCCCTCTGTGAAGGGCCTTTCTTTTACTTTATGTTGAGTCAGTTTTCCTATTCCTTCTATCTACTCAAAGCAAGCTTGAAACACTGACTCTGGGTGCAGTTGATTATATTGCATCTTTATGCTTAATCATGATTCTTTATGTTGACATTATCTATAAGATAAGCATGTTGAAAGTTGAAGCAATGCTGAGACTTGCATCTTCCTTTGTGTTGACTTCAAATACTTTTGACAAAAAAATATTACCTTGAAGACTTTCATGTTATGTTATCTTTATTCTTTCATGTCTCCAAAGTACTATTCATAAATGGTTTTGCTTGAATGATGCAACTTGTTTACTCATTGTTTGCTTGATTATAAAATATAGACAATTGTTTTCGATCACTTTATTCATATCATGTGCTTTACATTATTATTTGATCAAGGTTATGCTAGTAGCATGTCTCATCAAAAATTATTTTGTTTATCACTTACCTACTAGAGTACGAGTAGGAATTAACCTTGGGGATGCTGATACGTGTCAAATGTATCAATAAATTTTTATTGTTCCATGCTTGTTTTATATCAATGTCACATGTTTATTCTATCATATTATATCATTTTGAGACATTTTATTGAACTAACATATTGACAAGATGTCCAGTGCGAGTTCCCTGTTTTGTCCTATTGTTGCAGAAAGTTACTTCTGCAAATATCCTCAGAATTGGAAGAAACTTTACGGAAATTTTTATTTAAGAAATGAGGACCGGAGCCAGAAGGGCAACCCTGGGGGCAGCCCATAGCCCAGGGGCGGGTGCTGGCCGCAGCCCAGGGCCCACCCACGGCCAGGGGTCGCCCCTAGCCCTCGGGTATCGCCTCGACCCCCTCCGACGCTTATAAATTAAGTCGTGACCTAAAACTCACGACCCCCGAAGGATTTTCCCAGAAACGAAACAGAGCTCCGCCGCCATCGCCAACAAGTTTCGGGGGTCAGATTGTTCCTGTTCCGGCACCCTGCTGGGACAGGGATTGACCTCCGGAGGTGGGGAACGCCGCCATCATCATCACCAATGTTTCTCCATCAACCATCCATGATTCTCCCATCCATGTGTGAGTAATTCCCTGTTGTAGGCAAAGGAGATGGTAGGGATTGGATGAGATCGTTCATGTAGTAGTGCAAGATTGTTAGGGCATGATGCCTAGTATCCATAGTTTGTGTTAATCATTGTTGTTACAACTTGTTATGCTTATTGCTTGAGACTAGGGAACGAGTGCCATGATCTCAGATCCGAATATGTTAATTATGTGTACATGAATATAATCATTGCTTTAGATCCTATCTGCATGCACCTGTTGTTATGCGGAACCGAAGACCCCAAAGTGACAGAATGGGATATCAACGGGAATGGATTGTGATTTGAGGATTACATGTATTCATAGAGTGTTAATGGTTTTTTTAGGTGTTCCTAAAAGGAGTACCTTAATTATCATTAGTTCCATAATTGGCCCCGCTGAAACGGGATGGTTGGACAAAAGATGGCGTGCAAGTTCTTTTTGCAAGCACGTACGACTATATATGGAATACATATCTGTGATTGATTGATACTTGGATGCTTTGTTACTTATTTGCGTTATGTCCTGTGTTATGACTCTTACATGATTTATTTCAATCATGCAACGCCCATTCATCCGTCCCTACGCCTACCGTGTTTTTAATCCTGCTGCCTACTACTTTCACTCTTGTTGTTACTATTGCTACTATTACTTTGCTACTGTTGTTACTACGTTACTATGGCTGCCATTATATCATCGTTACTACTAATAAATTGTTTCAAGCAAGTTTATTTCCTAGTGTGATTAAATTGACAACTCAATTGCTAAGGTTTATAAATATTTTTCGTCTCCCCTTGCGTCGAATCAATAAATTTTGGGTTACAATTTCCTCGAAGAATGTTTCGATCCCCTACACTTGTGGGTCATCACGACCTAAGTTAAGAATTAAACCTTCATAGGGTTGACACTTTATTTTAGTGTGATTGAAATTTCAGAGAACCGGTGCACAGGAAGTCTAAAACCAGCCCAACCTCTTCAATATTTGATATCCTTAGAGTCTTTGATATGCTTCGAATGTTTATGGGGAAGTATATGAAGTATACGTCCCTTTGTGACCCCTTCTGTTGGTTTCCCAACCTATTGTTTTAATGGTTGCCTTCTCCAATCTAGATTTTGCTCCAACATATGAAAAAAATGAATTAGCAGATCTAGAGGTCACTTAAAAATATTTTGCATGTTATGCTTTATGTGTCATCATAGACTAAGCATCATGCCCAAAATCAGTTATGAACTATCAGATTGTACCGAAAGAAGAGCTAACCGCCAAAATAAGGGACAATAGTGTTTTTTTCTTTTCGATTGATGCACATAGTCTTTTTTGCATAGTTTGCGAATAAAGGACAATAGTGTAATGTTAACCCACGAGAGAGAGGGGAGGATATATGAGAAAGAACCACTATGTCGACACACACACACTCTCTAGAATTTTCTCCTCGTTACCATTGAGAGACAATTATACCCTACATACATCTATTAAGATATTGTTAGGCTTGTATATTGTAATACCCTCTTCCATGCTAAAAAGTGGTAGACATCGTAATGTAAATGAATGTGATTTCATTATTATTACTAGTATTATTTTCTTAGATTTAGATTAAATTCATTTCAACTAAATGTTGCAATCTAAAATATTAAAAAATATATATTTTTTCATTTGAGTCTTTCTGTAGGAATCATGTATTGTAACAGATAAGTTTGAACCATGTATAAATTTTTATAGTATCAACATAACTCTATGGTTGGTATTGCTAAATATTGTAAAATAATTCATTTCAAATTTATTGATAAGCATTAAATGAATTCAAAATAATTGAGATTTGTCGACATGATAAAGTGTGGATAGGTAAAAGTATTGAGTATAAAGTTTTTCCTCTCCAACCCTTCAGCTGATGAGATACCCGATAAATTAGATGTTAAAAGCAGTCACTTCTATCCACGCCAACCATAGTTGGAAGGCCTAGGTATTTGTCTGACAAGGCCTTGGTCGCCTCCTTGTCCCCGACGGTGCAGCTTGGAGGCGCGCAGACACGTTCGTGTAAATTCTTGTTGCCGATAAGGTTGGGAATTTTGTCAAACACCTTGAAGGTAATAGTTTAATTATTGTTAGTTCGTAGCGATTCCTGCTATCAACGAATTTGGAGATGGAGAGAGTGGAAGCATAGAATGCATCGTCCTTGCAGTTTAATAGCAGCAGCACATGCACACAGCAGGGTTAATCTTTTCTTCCCCATCAACTGCCCCATGGTACTGCCCTCGCTAGCTCCAAGCCCAATCCAGCGTGCGGTGTGGCCTCGGCGTCTCCTAGCCTTGATCGGCCAAAGCACCATGTCGGAAGAGGACGACGTACAACCGGCACCGATGCCCCGACACAGCTTAGACGTGCTACAACTCCAGCCCGGTGTGGGTAAAACAGTATCCATAATTTAAACAGCGATCCACAATATATACTGCGGAATACGTACCAGGCCGGACATAACATAAGCGTGCCGGTCGGTCGAGCTCAAAAGAAAACACAACATATCGCTCGAGATAGCCTGCACAATATACATTTAACCAAGACCCGATTTGCTAGCACTGATCTGCGACGCTGCAATTTTCTTTTGCAAACATGAGGCTGCAGCTACCATACGAGTAAAATATACCGTCACTCATAAAATAAACAGTAATTCGGATACACTATTTGAGTAATTTCACATAACAAAATATGTTGAATCCTGATTGTGAATTGAGTAATATTGTCGTAATTATATATTACTTTTCTACTTGTGACTGGGTGGCTTCTTATTCAAGGTCCCAAGAGAAACCTTCAAGACTTTATGCACTCTCGTTAGAGGTTCACACTACAGGAACGGATGGCTATGCCGACGGCATTTTGCCGTCGGCACAGGCTAATTTGCTGTCGGCATAGCTTGTGCCGACGACGGCCGTCGGTGTATGGTCGTTGGCGTATTGCCCCGTAGGCATAGGGTATTTTGACGTCGGCGTAGGCTATGCCGACGGCTTTGCCGTCGGCGTAGATTCCATCGGCATTTTGTTTTCTAAAATTATTTTTTTCCAAAAAAAAAATTAACTTTTTTTTTCAAATTATTTGTTCCAACTTTTTTTTTCAAATTTCGATTTTTTCAACTTTTTTTTTAATTTCGAATTTCCCACTTAGCCACACACTTAATCTCAGGTCAAAGTACTTACCTTAATCAAACTTCCCGTTCGGTCACCCATCTTCAAATTGCTCCAGCCCAAGCACGCTTAACTCTTGAGTTCCTTCCAAATTAGCTTCCAGATGAGATGTTAGAACTTACTGATATTAGTATCCTATCAACCATATTAACCCATGGGTCATTATGATACACTTTTTATTGTTTAAATTTTGAAAATTTATTTGAATAAATAACAATGATTATGTAATAATATTTTTCGAATAAATAACAAAAAAAAAATTTACTTTATTTTCTCCTTTTTACATTAATATGGAATAATTAATATCTTTAAATCCGTAAATCGAAATTTAACAAATAAAATGTCTAAATCGATCAGAAAAATGAGAGGAATCCAAATATGACATCCATATCATATTTTTCATCATGTATATGACTTTTTGCAACATATTTTTGGTACTTGCTTAATAAAAAAGTCATTTTTGACACTTAAAAATAAAAAAAAGATATTTATAAAAATATTTTAAACAATAATTTTTTGCAACAATGTTTGCCATATCAAGACACACCTATGTGTCAAATATGGCCACATTACCACAAACTATGGCACGGGGATGATCATATCTAGGTCATTTGACTCGAAACTTATACATGTCTATATATGATTCACCTTTTGTGAAGAAGTTTTTTAGAAACATTGTCAAAACTCAGGTTTATCATTTTCCTAGCAACTAGTACACATAAAAGGATTCCATGCCAAAGGATTTCACTTTTTGATTATTTTTTTCACTTTCTTTTATTTTGTTCAAAAAACGGTCAAAATGGTCGTCGTGCCTGTTCATCCAAAGGGGTCTCATTTTTCAAAACTATCGATGGTTCTGTGATATAACCACTACTGGTGTATCTTAAAATGGTTTTTGTAAAATTTTCAGAGCAAACTATCACACACTTGTAGTTCAAAATTGAATTACTTTCGAAAAATAGGCATAAAGTCATTTAAATAGGCGAAATGAGGTAGAAACCAAGAAAATTCCTAATATTGATGGATTATCGATAAAATATGGCCTACTTTGTGTGAAAATTGTATGGGCGCCATTTTGCACCATATTTGTCGTACTTGCTTCACAAAAAATGTCATTTTTTATAATTAAAATATGAAAAATGATATTTATAAACATAATTTGAGAAACTCAGTTCTACAACATTGTTTGTCATAACAAGACACACCTATATGTCAAATATGGGAACATTATCAAAAACTATAGCACGGGGATGATCATATCTAGGTCATTTGACTCGAAACTTATACATGTCTATAGATGATTCACCTTTTGTGAAGAAGTTTTTTGGAAACTTTGTCAAAACTCAGGTTTATCATCTTTCCTAACAATTAGTACATATAAAAGGATTCCATGCCAAAGGATTTCACTTTTGATTATTTTTTCACTTTATTTTATTTTGTTCAAAAAACGGTCAAAATGGTCGTCGTGCCTGTTCATCCAAAGGGGTATCAGTTTTCAAAACTATCGATGGTTTTGTGATATAACCACTACTGGTGTATCTTAAAATGATTTTTGTAAAATTTTCAGAGCAAACTATCACACACTTGTAGTTCAAAATTGAATTACTTTCGAAAAATAGGCATAAAGTCATTTAAATAGGCGAAATGAGGTAGAAACTGAGAAAATTCCTAATATTGATGGATTATTGATAAAATATGGCCTACTTTGTGTGAAAATTGTATGGGCGCCATTTTGCACCATATTTGTCGTACTTGCTTCACAAAAAATGTCATTTTTTACAATTAAAAAATGAAAAATGATATTTATAAACATAATTTGAAAAAACTCAGTTCTGCAACATTGTTTGTCATAACAAGACACACCTATGTGTCAAATATGGGCGCATTATCAAAAACTATGGCACGGGGATGATCATATCTAGGTCATTTGACTCGAAACTTATACATGTCTATAGATGATTGACATTTTGTGAAGAAGTTTTTTGGAAACTTTGTCAAAACTCAGGTTTATCATTTTTCCTAGCAACTAGTACACATAATAGGATTCCATGCCAAAATATTTCACTTTTTGATTAATTTTTCACTTTCTTTTATTTTGTTCAAAAAAGGGTCAAAATGGTCATCATGCCTGTTCATCCAAAGGGGTCTCATTTTTCAAAACTATCGATGGTTCTGTGATATAACACTACAGGTGTATCTTAAAATGATTTTTGTTAAATTTTCAGAGCAAACTATCACACACTTGTAGTTCAAAATTGAATTACGTTCGAAAAATAGGCATAAAGTCATTTAGAGAGGCAATTTGCTGTGCACATGGGTAGCTACACACCCTCTCTATGATTAACACGTGTCCATCTGGTCAAAGCTGGTTACACCAGTGCGGCCCTCACCCGTGAACCTTCTATCTCCTCCTTATCCTCTAATCCTCACCAATCTCTCCCGTGAACCATCTGGTCAAAGCTGGCTAAAAGAAGCAGGCCTCATTCCACCACCACGGCTGGCAGCTCCTCTGCGCCGTAGGTGCCCCCGGGAGCAAGAGGAAGCTCGCGCCGGGAGCAAGAGGAAGCTCGCGACGACGGCCATGGAAGCCGCTCCGTCCTCTCGACCAGTGGCAGTGGATGGCGGCGACAGGTCGCGGTGGAGGAGGTCGGCGGGCCCACCACACGGAGCAGGAGGTCAGCGGGCGGCGGTGCTGGAGCAAGGCCACGCGAAGGAGATGGGGAGGCGGCGGCGGTCCAGCAGGGCCACGCGGAGCAGCGATGTTTGGGACGCCGCGGATCCGGTCGGCAACAGGTCGGCAATGGATTCGGTCGTCGACCCGACATCCTCCAGCGATGTCCGCACGGGCGGGTTCGAGGGCGGCGCTGACCGGCAGTGCGCGGGGCCGACGTCGTGCAGGATCTGGTGCATGGTTTCGACCGGAGCGGTCTCCCAAGCTCCTCCACCGCGGGAGGCAGAGACCAAGCTCCTCCACCGCGGTCTCCCAAGCTCCTCCACCGCGGGAGGCATAGACCACATCTACAAGCTACCGGAGCAGTGCAGCGGCCGGAACCAGTGGACCCATGCGGGTTGGCTTGCGGCGCGTGGGGGCTGGCCGTCGTCGGGGAAGAAAGAGAGAGGGGATCGGGTGGGATGAGAGATGCGGGCACATGGTGTGTATGGACTACGAGACAAACGCACAGTCCGCGTCACGGGTGGGCGGGCGACAACTGCCGCCACCAATTAGTGAGAATGGGACAAACGATGTACAGATATTGGTGATAACACAGTCAAACTTGCTACAGCGTCAGCACGAATCTAAACACCGATCGGAGGGCAAGCACAGGGTGCGTAGCTACCCATGGTGGTAGCAAGTCTTTTCCCAAGTCATTTAAATAGGAGAAATGAGGTAGAAACCGAGATAATTCCTAATATTGATGGATTATCGATAAAATATGGCCTACTTTGTGTGAAAATTGTATGGGCGCCATTTTGCACCATATTTGTCGTATTTGCTTCACAAATATGTCATTTTTTACAATTAAAAAATGAAAAATGATATTTATAAACATAATTTGAAAAAACTCAATTCTGCAACATTGTTTGTCATAACAAGACACACCTATGTGTCAAATATGGGCACATTATCACAAACTATGTTACGGGGATGATCATATTTACGTCATTTGACTCGAAACTTATACATGTTTGAAGATGATTGACCTTTTTGTGAAGAAGTTTTGTGGAAATTTTGTCAAAACTCAAATCATTTTCCCTAGCAACTAGTACACATAAAAAGACTCCATGCCAAAGGATTTCGCTTTTTGAGTATTTTTTCACTTTCTTTTATTTTTTTTGAAAAAAAGGTCAAAATGGACCCCGTGCCATAATTTGTGATAAGGTGTCCATATTTGACACATAGGTGTGTCTTGGTATGGCAAACATATTTGCCAAAAACAATTTTTAAAATATTATTATAATTATCATTTTCCATTTTTTTAAATGACTTTTTCTATTAAGTAAGTACCAAAAATATGTTGAAAAATTTATATACATGATGAAAAAGATGATATGGATGTCATATTTGGATTCCTCTCATTTTTCTAATCGATTTAGACATTTTATTTGTTAAATTTTTATTTGCGGATTTAAAGATATGAATTATTTCATATTAAATGAAAAATAGAAAAAAAAAACAACTCGGCCCCTATGCCGACGGCCCCGATAAAAATCCGTTGGCGTAGGCGGTGGCCGTCGGCGTAGCTAGGCATTAGCAAACCGGTAGTGTGACAAGATATCACGTTCAATCACCATGCCTTCGTATTGACCTAGTTGAGCAGCTTGTAGCCTTGATATATCATCGTGTGTAAACATCTAAAAAATAAACAAAACTTATTTCTGTATATGTATATTAAGAGAAAGAGATGCGTTAATACTAAGTAGACTAATAAAAAGTATAGATGCGTGAATACCATATGGGATTGAGCAAGTAGAGATTTTCTCTCTCTCGGGAACCATATCATTTTGAAAGCAGTTGCACTTTTCAAGGGTTCCCAACCTCGACAGTCGATTCCGGAAATCTCCCTAAGAAGACTGGCAGGATAGCGGTCATGCATGGAGTAGGTTTCGGTAAGTTTATCGGACTCGTACAATATGTTGGCAGAATTGACAACATCTTCGGTAACCTACGACATATGTAGATATAATTGATTAATTAACTAAAAATAAATGAAAGATAAATCAGGATTAAGAAAGAAGATATATAATTAATAGATTGGACCGACCATGTGTGGGTGGACATGGTGGAATCCATGGCGGCGTAGCAGACTATCGAGTCCCTTGCTCATGTGCTCCCCAACAATCTCCGTTTCTTTTTCCTCGGGCACGAAGTACTTGAGGAGATGGTTGAGCCCCCACATGAGCTCCATCACGGCATGGTCGTGGACGCACTTGATTCCCTGCAACATAAATCGATATTAGTAGATGCACGATTTAGTAAGCAAGCAACAATATATAAGTCAGTAATTAATAATAGGAGACCAGCTGCGATTTGATCATGGATGCGTATAGAGGCGTTCCGACGGCTAGCAAATCAGTTTGTTGCCTACAACGGATCTTGAGCATGTCGGCCAGGCAGTCATGGAGGACGAGTGTCGACTTGTCGTCGACCCTTTGGAAGTCAATCCGTTTACATATAAACCTCGTCGATCCATGGAGAATTAGCTAACGAATAAGTAATAACTTGATATATACAAACGAATTGCTAGCTAGGTCATCGTTAGGTTGTAGTAATAGTACTCACCAAGGACTTGGCGTAATTACCAGACACGGAACTTGTCCAAAGGTGCTGCGTGCGTGCAAATAGCATCATTGTCAAGTGATAGTACTATGTAGTTGAAAGGGAGGAAGTGTGGAAGGAAGACCT
Source organism: Puccinellia tenuiflora (assembly GCA_012064385.1). Classification (NCBI taxonomy): domain Eukaryota; kingdom Viridiplantae; phylum Streptophyta; class Magnoliopsida; order Poales; family Poaceae; genus Puccinellia; species Puccinellia tenuiflora. Next base: position 701,790 of record QRDG01000087.1, read on the forward strand.
CGATGGCGTTGTCCATGTTGAGGCCCCGTTCGGAACGGAGGAAGAACACAGGAAACCCACAGGAAAGCTATTCCTTAGGAATGGTTTCCATTTTGACCGTTCGGAACAAAGGAAGAATGTCTCTGTACCAATCCTTCGGAAAGTTTCTCTCGCCCGTGATTTCATGGGAAAACAAACATCTAGTTGTATCTCTTGGTTTCGCGTTGGCCTGAGGCAGTGGAAAAGAAAAACCCTGCTAACCTTGCATTTTGGGACCCACATGGATGCTAAGTGGTTAGATCTGTGCACATAAGGTCCACAAGCACAAGATTCCAACCAAGTACATATTCTGCTACCATTTAAAAATCAAAGATGGGACCCACGTGTGTTGATTTCCCGTGGTTTCTTCTCCTGCATACCGAACAGCAATAGCTTGGTTCCAGAGTGCGGTTTCTATTCTTAAGTTTTGCATCCCTATTCGTTGCTTTCCACTTCCTATGTTTTGTTTCAAACCTTTGTTTCCAACCCTTTGATCCGAACAGGGCCTGAGTAGTCGGGCTTGAGCGGCCTGAAGACGGCGAAGCTGCGTGGAGTCTCGAGCAGCACCTTGGTCTGCCGTGTGGCCGGTTGCAGGCGGCGTGGGTACCGAGAGCTACCCATGAGCCCAATTCTATCCAATTACCGAAGTAGCCGGAGTCAGAGCAGATGAGTACCCAATAGAAAAACTACTAGCTAGATCAGTGGCAGGGTGGCAGCGCTGGGCGCTAGTGTAGGCGGCACTGGGCGAGGGAGCGTGCAGGAAAGAGGCGGCCGACGCAGGAGGATGGGGAACCCTACGCGGCGGCCGCGGCGGCCATGGAAAAAGAATAGAGGAAGCCTTCGCCAACCCAATTCTAGCCAAGCAGTAGACCATAACCCAAGTAGCAGGAGTATGATCAGATCGGTAGACAATAAAAGAACTACTAGATTCGAACCACCAACATAGCCGGATTGCACGATCTGTTGATTTGTAATTTGCTATGTGTGCTCCTTTTTATTTTCACGTTGTTTGGTTCCCTATCAGCTGTGTGCATCCTAGTTATGCAGAGGTCGGGTGTAATTCTTAAACCTTTTGAGTAATAAAGCCCTTTATTAAAATAAAAACTACTAGATCCACAACAAAACAAAAAGAACTACTAGCTAGTCTGGTCAGTGGTAGCTATCAGCAGACAAAAAAAACATCTTACCTTGCTAGAATTTGCTCTGCTCTGCCGGTGCGGAGTTGAAATCGGCAAGAATTTGCTGCGGTGATTCGAGAAGGGGGATGTCGCCGACAATGGAGAACGAAGGCGGATCGACGCCGTGGGCTGCAGGATTAGAAAGAATGGGCGATTAGAAGAGGGACGAGACGGCGCCGCCCCGCCGGCTGTCAGACCACTGTTGCTCCACAGATGTAATGTCGTCGCCGCGCCGGTTGCCGGCGGCCAGAACACCGTTGCTCGCTGCTGACATAGAGGAATGGCGGGCTGGGCCGGGCTAGAATATGTTGCCCAATCAACAATACAAAAAACCCATCTAAAAAACAAAAAACACACAAAACCCTAGGCTGAGATGGATGAGGGAGCGATGGCCGCCGCCCTGTCGTCGGAAGACGTCCTTCACCTCATCCTGTCGCGCGTGTCCGGTGATCACCTCCACCTCCTCTGTTGCGCCGCCACCTGCACGCGCTGGTTGCGCCTCGTCGCCTCCCCGCCCTTCCGCCTCTGGCCCGCCGGAAACAGGCCCCCATCCACCTTCCTCCTCGGCACCTTCTCCCAGCAGAGGAGCCGTGTGGCCGACGCCGCCGACAACGGATACTCCCCCCATGCTTCTCGAGGCTGGCAACCGGGACCAAGACGATGCGACACCGTCCTTCTTCCCCCACGACGTCGAGAGGGCGACGGGCTCTCCTTCAACTATATATGCCTTGCCTCTTGCGTCGACGAGGGGACTCCTCCTCCTGCGCGTCGACGATGGGACGACTGGCGACAATAAGCTCCGCCTCGCCGTGTGCAGCCCTCTGATCGGCGGCAGGCGCAGCACGCATCCTATCCCGTCGCCTACCTTCTTCTCTGGCGACCCGGATGTCGACGTCACCGGCTATGCGCTTCTCACACCTATGGACGGCCTCCATCAGCAGCAACAGCCGGCGTTCCAGGTGCTTCTCATAGTCGTTGAGTACGACGATGATGACGACGACACAACCATGTACGCCTACTCTTACAGCCGGCCGATCCCGGAAGCCTATCGGTCGAAGCATGACATAGAGTTAAACCTCTGGACCAAGAAGGGCGACGGTGGTGGTTGGACGCGGCGGGGGTCCATCCAGACGAGCGGGCGGCCGACACTTGTGGCGTTTGTGGAGAGCAGACGGGCCATGCTCGTGGAGGAGGGCCATGGCTTGTTGTCTCTTGACCTCGAGACGATGCAGATGGAGACGGTGATGAGATGCAGCCCTAAGCAGCCTCGCCCTTGGAGATCCAACGGCTCTGTGCTCTACGAAATGGACTGGCCCTCATACATCCGTCATCTCTTTGCCTCCTAGCTAGACATTATATATGATTCAACATGCATGTACACTGAATGGGTGCATGTGTCTAACATTATTATTAAGAAACAGTAAAACTCAACTAGCTATGAGCCACCACAGTGTTTTCATGCTCTCAGCCGTCCAATATGGTAGATTAACTCTATGCACTCCTTGGTCGCATAACGGTGTGTTTGGTTGAGTGGCTATCCCTTGTTTGGCTAGGGATAGCCACTTTTTTAGTGGTTTCTCTTTGTTTGGTTTAGAGGTGGCAAGGATAGCCAGATTCGTGGAATATTCCTAGAAAAACTGGTTGAGCGCCTCCGACAAAAAGTGTCTGATGAGGGCAGCCACTCTACGCTCCCCCGCCCCGCCCCGCCTAACCTTATCCCCTCTGTTACTGCTAGCGACGGTGCCAGATCGAGCGACCGCGATGGCGCATCGAGGCGGAGGAGCAGGACATCGGGAGGCTAATTAGTTGCACTGCTTCCTCGTGGAGGTGGTGGGTGACTATGCCCCTCCTCCATCTCTCCCCCCACGTATCTCACGCAGGCATCTTCCTTTTTTTAGCTAACTAGTGAAATTTCCTTCTTCTTTTTTTACTACTGAGATTTTCTATATTTTGTTTGCGAAATGGTTATTATCACCTCCTCAATCAAAGAGGTGACCACATCCACTCATCCTCTCTTCATCCGTTGAACCAAACATAAAAATGTCTAGCCCTAACCAATCAACCAAACAGAAAAAATGGGTATCCCTAACTAAGTGGTTGGGATACCCTCATCCTCTAAATCTAAGTCTCTGAACCCTAAGAAGATTGTCACCAGGTGGTTTTTACCGCGTCTCCACATGCGTGACGGCCCGCCAAACGTAAAACGGGCCGCGGCTCCGAAAACGGACCTGGAAGCCTTGTCGTTAACTGGGCCAACGATGTGAATAACGTGGCCGCTTTGGGATGGGCCTCCGCACTTTGGTCAACGTGAGCCTGTAGCAGCGGCCACCTCCAATCAGGAATCCAAAAAGAAAATCATGTTAATTTAGGGAGCTATTTTCCTCCGTGGAAGTGGGGCGCCGTATAGGGCTATAGCTGGCTAAACGGGCCGTGCTTCGCGGGCCGGCCCGAAGCACGGTTTTTAAAGCACGGCACGGGCACGGCCCGGCACGGATCTTAACGGGCCGTGCCCCGGCATGGGCCCGGTCCGTGCCGTGCCCAGCTCCCGTTTGAGGCATGCGGGCTGGCACGGCACAGCCCGTTTAGCTTTTAATTTTTTTTTTTACCTATTTTTATTTTTTTTTCCAATTTTTGGGCCATATTTAAGCTAAATGGGCCGGGCCTGACGTGCCAGCCGGGCCGTTGACGGGCCGCCGTGCCGTGCCACGAATTGATTCAAGGCCCGTGGGCCGGCCCGGCACGGCACGATTGGCTAACGTGCCTAACGGGCCGTGCCTTTCACGGGCCGTGCCGGCCGCGTGCCGGGCCGTGCCGTGCCGGGCCGGCCCGTTTGGCCAGCTACAGTTGATCGATTCCCTTTACTTCATGGATGCGCCCCTTCTGTCCCAGGTTATATGTGTGCATTATCATCTCTCTTTCTTCGACGACCTCCCGTTTTTCTACAGCCATGTTTCTCGCTATTCTGGAGCAATAGCTAGACCCACCAGCACGATCACCTCCATCCGCCTCAAAAACCTCGATAATGGAGTTTTCATCCTTACATGGTCTATTTATTTGGTTATGCGTTGCGAAGAACTGAACATCTGCGTGCTTTTGTTTTAAATCTTTCGTGTTGGTAATATTCCAGATTTTCTAATTATTTGATTTTTCCTTTTGCATAAGGAGTAAAATAGGAAAGCATATACTTTGTCGCCACAATGTTGAAGAAACAAGATATTTCTCACCAGCACGTTAAAATGTTCCAAACACAAGATACTTTTTTTTTTGTCATCATCCAAATTAAATCAAAGTGCTTTAACTCTATTGCTGATGGGTTCTACTGCTAACTATACTATTGTCAAAAAACTTGCCTGCCACAAAAACATGTTAGAAGGCAGGTTCCACTAGAAAAATATTAGGAAAAAGTAACAAAATAAAGTTATGCTTCTTTCTTACGAAAATAAGGTTTTGTTTCAAGTTTAAATTGATTCAAAATATTATTCCTTTCACGTCGAGAAAAATATGACATTTGATTATTTGAAGGTGTTCCGGGCTATGAAATTACTCACAAGAGCTTATGAACAAAAAAACTGAGATATTCTTGCCTCGCTGATGTGTCTTCTCCCATAGATTCACCATATAATCATTTGCCTCTTCTCTGTTCGAACCTTATGAACTCTGAATATGTTGCCATCATATTGTGAACTTATAATGAATTCTTGTTCTCGCAGATTGTAACTCATGAGATGATTTGTGGGGCTACCTAAAGTCTGTATTAAATTTGTGTTGTTCTTTATGTTGATAATAATAAGATAAGTAATGACTCTTAATGTACTGAAAAATGGAGAATAGAAAGGGCCGATTGAAATACAACATCTTTGCTTTCACAAAAAATACATCTGTGAAATTAGTGGTCATTTATGTAAACAAACATATATTTGCTGTCCATTTTTTCAGAATCTTTATAAATTGTTTCATTTTTTCAATGTTCGAAAACAAGTAGGAGAAGTGAGCTCGGGAGTCAAAACACTGCTCTTTTAGCATATGACTATTTTGACTATTTTTCTTGATCTCTTATTTTTCACGCTACAGATCAATCCCACCCTCGCTCGGCCCTATTTGAACTATTGCATGTTCCTGGACGCCATCTGGGCAACGTCCTGATGGCCCACCGGTTGGATGAAGCCACCTTCGGCTTCATTGCCCCGCCTAGACCGCACTGCTGGGCTTTCACAGTTCCGCGTGCGCCGCCGCCGCATCTCGGGGAGCTCCTATTTAGCGCCCTTAGCGTTGGTTAGCGACCGTACGCGTACTTCACCAAGTGAACACGCTCGTTAAATGGGCTCGGCCCACTATATGCTTTACTGTTTCGCGCGATCCTTCCTTCTTCCCCTATTTCTTAGTCTGTTTTATCTTTGCTGTTTATTCTGCCGTTTCCAGTCAGATTAGTGTGGGTTTACTTCTTCACTGGTTTAAACATTTCGAACAGCAGAAAAATCTCACGTGAAAATTTTCAGATTTTGAACAATGTTTTCATCACGATGATAGTAACTGTGCAAATTTGCTCTGCTGCTGGTTCTAAAAAAAACTCTCTGCTGCTCTAAAACAATATATGTTTGTCCAGAAAAAAATATTCATCAACGAAATAATTAAAAATTTAGTTTCCGCAATAAAGAAATATTTACATGATCACAATATGGAAATGAACTTCAAAATTAAAAGTGAAAATGAATTGTGTACTGTGTTCTTGTTTCGACAATAACATGGGGAGTGTACTGGAAAAACTAGTAGTAGTTAGCCTTTTTTAGTAAGATTTCATCTATTTCTCTCTTTTTCTTATTTTTTTCTCCTTTTCTTTTTCTTCTCTTGTCTTTAGCCTGTTGAACCTGGTTTGACTCAGAACAACAAAGATTCAGAGCTAAAAAGAAACAACAGAAATGATCTTCAGACTATGTTGAAAACTGTTAATAAAAAGGAGAGAGCTAGAAAGTTTAGACATGGAAAACTTGCATCACATTAAAAATGAGTAGTATCATCCTATCACAAGATGACCTATCACAAGATGACGTGCATGCGTTCTTCGCTTCCAAAAATTGGGGATGCTGCGATGTTGTCCCATGATTTTGGATCATCCCGTTCGCAACCGTTTGAGCCGTTGCCTTGTTGGGAACTGGGATCCTTTTTGTGTAGATTCGTTCCTCGCGATTGTGTAATTTTGTGAATAAAGTGTTGTTATTGACATCAATTGAAATCGTGCACGATTCTTCCTGGCGTTCCTTTCTTTGGCCTTTGCTTGTGCTCTTGATTGTGCCAATTTTAATGGAAAGTAAACTAAGATTATTAGAATGAATACCACAAAGCCCAATTTGTGGTGATGATGTACATGATGTATAGTGTTCCCTCTCAATTATGGGCTACTGTTCTCTTATCCTTAGATAGTGGAACCCGGCCTCATGTTGAAGTCGTATGGGAAAAAAATGTCCCCACCCAAAAAAGGGTGAACCAACTATATCAAAGACGATGAACAGAAAAAAGTAGAACCGAAAGAAAGAAAAATGTCGCGGTGAACCGAAAAGAATAATGCATCAATATATCTAAGGCGATGAAGCAAAAAATATGAACGGAAAAAAAGTGAACCAAAAAATATCTAAAGCGATGAACCGAAAAATAATAGGGCCGATGAACAAAAAATTGAAACTAAAAATAGGAAAAATGTGACGGTGAACCGAAAAGAAGAATGGATCAATATACCTAAGGCGATGAACCGGAAAAATTGAACCAAAAATATCTAGGACATGAACCGAAAAAAGAGTGAGCCAAAAAATGTCTAAGGCGATGAATCAAAAAAGAATGTACAAAATATATGTAAATTGATGAACCGAAAAGAGTAAACCAAATATATCTAAGGCAATGAACTGAAAAGAATAGGTCGATGAACCAAAAAATGAACCTAAAATATCTAAGGGACGAACAAATATATCTAAGGGGATGAACCGAAAGGAGTGAACCAAAAATATCTAAGGCGATGAACCGAAAAGAGTGAACCAAATATATCTAAGGCGATGAACCGAAAAAGAATAGGCGATGAACTAAAAAGAATGAACGGAATATATCTAAGGCCATGAACTAAAAAGAATAGGAGGATGAACCAAAATAAATGAACCTAAAATATCTAAGAGATGAACCAAATAGAGTGAACGGAATATATCTAACGCTACGAACCGAAAGGAGTGAACCAAATATATCTAAGGCGATGAACCGAAAAGAATGAACCAAATATATCCAAGGCGATGGATAGAAAATCTAGGACATGAACCGAAAAAAGAGTGAACCAAAAAATGTCTAAGGCGATGAACCGAAAAAGAATGTACAGAATATATCTAAAGTGATAAACCGAAAAGAGTGAACCAAATATATCCAAGGCGATGAACCGAAAAGAATAGGAAGATGAACCGAAAAAAAAGCAACCTAAAATATCTAAGGGATGAAGAAATATATCTAAGGTGATGAACCGAAAGGAGTGAACCAAAAATATCTAAGGCGATGAACCGAAAAGAGTTAACCAAATATATCTAAGGCGATGAACCGATAAAGAATAGGCGACGAACCACAAAGAATGAACGGAATATATCTAAGGCAATGAACCGAAAAGAATAGGAAGATGAACCAAAATAAATGAACCTAAAATATCTAAGAAATGAACCAAATAGAGTGAACAGAATATATCTGACCCGATGAACCGAAAGGAGTGAACCAAATATATATAAGGCGATGAACCGAAAAGAATGAACCAAATATATCTAAGACGATGAATAGAAAATCTAGGTGATGAACCAAAAAGAGTGAACCAAAAAATGTCTAAGGCGACGAACCGAAAAAGAATGTATGGAATATATCTAAAGAGATGAACCAAAAAGGGTGAACCAAATATATCTAAGGCGATGAACTGAAAAGAATAGGTCGATGAACCGAAAAAATGAACCTAAAATTTCTTAGGGATGAACAAATATATCTAAGGTGATGAACCGAAATGAGTGAACCAAAAATATCTAAGGCGATGAACCGAAAAGAGTGAACCAAATATATCTAAGGCGATGAACCAAAAAGAATAGGCGATGAACCAGAAAGAATGAACGGAATATATCTAAGGCCATGAACCGAAAAGAATAGGAGGATGAACCAAAATAAATGAACCTAAAATATCTAAGAGATGAACCAAATAGAGTGAACGGAATATATCTAATGCGACGAACCGAAAGGAGTGAACCAAATATATCTAAGGCGATGAACCGAAAAGTATGAAACAAATATATTTAAGGCGATGAATAGTAAATCTAGGTGATGAACCAAAAAGAGTGAACCAAAAAATGTCTACGGCGATGAACCGAAAAAGAATGTACGGTATATATCTAAAGCGATGAACCGAAAAGAGTGAACAAAATATATCTATGGAGATGAACCGAAAAGAATAGGTCGATGAACCGAAAAAATGAACCTAAAATATCAAAGGGATGAACAAATATATCGAAGGTGATGAACCGAAAAGAGTGCACCAAAAATATCTAAGGTGATGAACCGAAAAGAGTGAACCAAATATATCTAAGGCGACGAACAAAAAAAGAATAGGCGATGAACCAAACAGAATGAACAAAATATATCTAAGGCCATGAACCAAAAAGAATAGGAGGATGAAACAAAATAAATGAACCTAAAATAACTAAGAGATGAACCAAAAAAAGTGAATGGAATATATCTAACGCGACGAACCGAAAGGAGTGAACCAAATATATCTAAGGCGATGAACCGAAAAGAATGAACCAAATATATCTAAGGCGATGAATAGAAAATCTATGACATGAACCGAAAAAGAGTGAACCAAAAAATGTCTAAGGCGATGAACTGAAAAAGAATGTACGGAGTATATCTAAAGCGATGAACTGAAAAGAGTGAACCAAATATATCCAAGACGATAAACCGAAAAGATTAGGTCGATGAACCAAAAAAATGAACCTAAAATATCTAAGGGATGATAAAATATATCTAAGGTGATGAACCGAAAGGAGTGAACCAAAAATATCTAAGGTGATGAACCGAAAAGAGTGAACCAAATATATCTAACGCGATGAACCACAAAGAACGAACGGAATATATCTAAGGTCATGAACCGAAAAGAATAGGAGGATGAACCAAAATAAATGAACCTAAAATATCTAACAAATGAACAAAATAGAGTGAACAAAATATATCTAACCCGACGAACCGAAAGGAGTGAACCAAATATATCTAAGGCGATGAAACGAAAAGAATGAACCAAATATATCAAAGGCGATGAATAGAAAATATAGGTGATGAACCAAAAAGAGTGAACCAAAAAATGTCTAAGGCGATGAACCGAAAAAGAATGTATGGAATATATCTAAAGCGATGAACCAAAAAGGGTGAACCAAATATATCTAAGGCGATGAACTCAAAAGAATAGGTCGATGAACCGAAAAAATGAACCTAAAATATCTAAGCGATGAACAAATATATCTAAGGCGATGAACCGAAAGGTGTGAACCAAAAATATCTTAGGCGATGAACCGAAAAGAGTGAACCAAATATATCCAATGCGATGAACCGAAAAAGAATAGGCGATGAACCAAAAAGAATGAACTGAATATATCTAAGGCCACGAACCGAAAAGAATAGGACGATGAATCAAAATAAATGAACCTAAAATATCTAAGAGATGAACCAAATAGAGTGAACGGAATATATCTAATGCGACGAATGGAAAGGAGTGAATCAAATATATGTAAGGCGATGAACCGAAAAGAATGAACCAAATATATCTAAGGCGATGAATACAAAATCTAGGTTATGAACAAAAAAGAGTGAACCAAAAAATATCTAAGGCGATGAACCGAAAAAGAATGTATGATATATATCTAAAGCGATGAACCGAAAGGAGTGAACCAAAAATATCTAAGGCGATGAACCGAAAAGAATAGGTCGATGAACCCAAAAAATGAACCTAAAATATCTAAGGAATGAACAAATATATCTAAAGCGATGAACCGAAAGGAGTGAACCAAAAATATCTAAGGCGATGAACCAAAAATAGTGAACCAAATATATCTAAGGCGATGAACAGAAAAAGAATAGGCGATGAACCAACAGAATTAACAGAATATATCTAAGGCCATGAACCGAAAAGAATAGGAGGATGTACCAAAATAAATGAACCTAAAATATCTAAGAGATGAACCAAGTAGAGAGAACGGAATATATCTAATCGCGACGAACCAAAAGGAGTGAACCAAATATATCTAAGGCAATGGATAGAAAATCTAGGTGATGAACCGAAAAGAGTGAGCCAATATATGTAAAGTGATGAACCGAAAATATCTAGGACATGAACCGAAAAAAGAGTGAATCAAAAAATGTCTAAGGCAATGAACCGAAAGGAATTGGGCGATGAACCAAAAAAGATTGAACCAAAAAATCTAGGTGTTGAACCAAAAAAAAAAGTGAACCAAATATATCTAAGACGATGAACCGAAAAGAATTTACCAGATATATGTAAGGCGAACCGAAAAGAGTAGGTCGATAAACCGGAAAAAATAAACCTAGAATATCAAAGAGATGAAAAAATATCTAACGCGATGAACCGAAAGGAGTGAACCAAAAATATCTAAGGTGATGAACCGGAAAGAGTGAAGCAAATATATCTAAGGCGATGAACCTAAAAAGAATAGGTGGTGAACCGAAAATGAATGAACAAAATATATCTAAGGCCATAAGCTGAAAAGAATATGGCGATGAACCGGAAAAAATGAACCTAAAATATCTAAGGGATGAACGAAATATATCTAAGGCGACGACCCGAAAAGAGTGAACCAAATATATCTAAAGCGATGAACCGAAAATAATGAACGAAATATATCTAAGGCGATGAATACAAAATCTAGGTGATGAACCGAAAAGAGTTAACCAAATATATGTAAAAGCGATGAACCGAAAAAGTGAACATGATATATCTACGGCCATGAACCAAAAAATAATGAACGGAACATATCTAAGGCGATGAAATGAAAAAGAATGAATGAAAAATATCTAAGGCGGTGAACTGAAAAAGATTGAACCAAAAATTTTGGGTGATGAACCGAAAAGAGGGAACCAAATATATATAAGGTCATGTACCGAATAGAGTGTACCAAATATATCTAAGACGATACACTAAAAATAATAGGGTGATGAACCAGAAAAAATGAACCTAAAATATCTAAAGTGAACCAGATATATCTAAGGCGATGAACCAAATATATGTAAAGCGACGAATCAAAAAAAAAGTGAACCAGATATATCTAAGACGATGACCGAAAAATAATGAACGAAATATATCTAAGGCGATGAGCCGAATAGAATAGGGTGATGAACCGAAAAAGATTGAAGCAAAAAAAAATCTTGGCAATGAACCGAAAGGAGTGAACCAAATATATCTAAGGCGATGAACCAAAAAGAATGAACCAAATATATTTAATGCGATTAATAGAAACCTAGATAATTCTCAAAAAAAAAATAGAAACCTTGATGATGAACCAAAAAGAGTGAGCCAAATATATCTGAAGCGATGAACAGAAAAAAGTGAACCAGATATGTCTAAGGCGATGCACCGAAAAAGAATGAACCGAAGAGAATATTGAACCACTAGACGAAGAAGCAAAAAGAGTGAACCAAATATATATATGGCCATGAACCGAAAATAAAGTAAACTAAATTATCTAAGGGTAAAAATGAACCCAAAAATAGATTAGGCCAATGAGCTGAAAACAGTGAACCAAAAATATCTAAGGTGATGTATCAAAAACAATATGCTGACGAAGCAAAAAAAAGAATATGGTGATGAACCAAAAAAGAATGAATGGTTCGGTTCATCGCCTTGATAGCACGTTGTTTGGTTTCTCCTTTTATTTCATCGCCTTAATAGCACGTTGTTTGGTTCCTCCTTTCATTTCATCGCCATAGATATATTATTTTGCTTATTTACAAAAAAAAAAAACAGTACTTGTTATTGCCCTTTTATTGAATAAAACATTCCCCGGCATATCTTTCGCACGTTGTTGGAAGTACTTCTATAGGAAAACTTCTTATACGCAAAAAAAAACATAGTCGCATCCCTGCAAAACATGAAAAAGGTATCCATTTGGGCAGAGTTATATATACACAAAAAAATTGCTATAGCGTTTTGACAACATTCCTACGTCATTTTTCATAATGTTCTAGTGGGGCATGATGGGTATGCCTGGACATTTTTGGTTCATAGTACTAGGTAAGATAAAGGCAGGAAAAATGCGAACTAATAAGGTAAAAATATCCGTGTGTAGCATCTGTGCGTGCAGCCTGAAGATTCCTAGCACTTCCTCTTCTTCAAAGAACTTCTAGGGCTCCAAAAAAAGGTGACCTTGTTGTATCCTACATGTGACATCTTGTACGCTGAGACCATGAGCATTCCTAGCCCTTCCTCTTCTTCAACCGTTTAAGAACTCCAATTTTGATCTTGTTAAATCCTACATGGAACATCTTGTATGCTGAGATCATCATCTACTCCACAATCACGACCTACATAACATGGAAAAATAAAAAAGGGAAAGAAATTACTATGAATACACACAACAGAGAAAAAAAATGCCCATATGTCCAGTAGGTGTGGATAGAATAATCATAAAAAAAGAAAAAAAGGATTGCTTTGCTGAAATCCTTCAAAACTTTCCCATTTCAGTATTCCATATAGAGCATCACGTATAACCCACAGTCATGCCTATTCGTTTAAAATGAAAAATTTATATAAGACCAATTATCAAAACAAAACAAAAAATTATAAGGAGCCAACATAATTTCTTTGAAAAAAATGGTTCAATAAGATATACTGAAATTATTTTTTCATCATCAGAAAATATGTTGCATTTTGGAACATTAAAACTGACATAAAAGTAGAGAATTTGAAGCTCATATAAGAGAGAGAGAGAGAGAGAGAGAGGACTAAAAAAAATGATTGTTTCAGATAATTTGGCGGGTTGAATCTTTTGAGTCTCTCGAAGTCCTTCGATTTGATATCAAGCTCCTTAAAAACAGTGTTAAGATTTGTAACCTGCATACAATATGAAAACAAAAAAGGTTACCAATGAAAAAAATGTAATAAAGGAAAATTATTATAATAAACAGATAACGAAATGTACCAAGTTGTTTAGAAGTTCATCCTCATTGTTCTTGCTTGTAATACATCTCTCAAAGTGAAGAGATACTTTGGGTTCACAAAATTGTAAGTGAGAGGACACAAGACTGCTGATATGAAAATAACACGAAGCTCCTAATAAAACCCACCTCAATGTCATCAGCAAGCATGATAGGCACCAGCTTATTCATAGGTATTTTCCCAGCTTTAAAGTACATGTTGCGGATCTCTTGCACCTCGGCAACAACTGTTGGATCATCACTCCCAAGAACAAAAGGGATGGTTCCAGAAGGAAACCAAAAATTATGTTATCCATTTCCTTATTGAATTTGACGGTTTTTTATTTGTGTTTGAAACATCTTCCTCTGATGGTGTGATCAATAATCCATTGGGTGAGAAGAGGAGGAACCATTAAATGATCAGGAATATTAAGAAAGACATTGAAGCCATACTTGATGATGTGACCCCCTCTGAATTGGATTGAATTTTTTACAACTTTATTGTAGCGTAGTGTTGAAAACCTACTTCATATAGTGGCCTTCCATTGAACAGCATTCGGCATATATTCCTCTACCAATAAAGAAAAACATAGAACATTTAAATCAGTAAAACTAAAATACTAGTTACACAAAAACTGAGTGGAAAAAGGAAAAGGTGCCACAACATGAACACCAATTGACTAGAGAATAAGCTATGCAAATTTAAAAAACCCAACATCAATTGATCACGATGCCTAACAACAACAAATATTACATGCTCATTAGTTTTTGGCGCCCCAAAAAAAAACTAAAGTGGAATTACTACCATGTTCCCAAAAAGTTGGATAACCACATAGAAGCCCACGAGCTCATCCAACCAGATCCAAAAAAAAAAAAAAATCTACACAAAAACATAACAGGGGTGAGATGAGCTACGAACACATCATCCGTCGTCCCTAGAAACCCAAAGAATGAAAACCCCTTCGTAGGCTACTAGCTCCGATCAAACTCTAGTACTCTACAGAAAAAGAAAAGAAAGATGTCATAATATGGGATACTTGAGCGCAGGATATGGTGCCAGAATTCGTAACACATAGACCACATGAACAAAAACATCTGCTAAGGATCTACAGATCGTACGATGATGAACGAAAATAGAAAATTAGGGTTTGAGTCGCGCTCGATGATCAGGGATGCAGTACTGCAAAAAAGAAGAAGGGCGGAATAGCTGAACCTGTAGCCGCCATAGACGGCCGATGAGATGACGGCCGCCGCGATTTATATCACCAGCCGGCAAAGACGGGAAAGAGGAATGAGGAAGAGGAGAGATGGGGAAGAGGAACGCCTGCCAAGGGAGGAAGAAGGAGAGACCGTGCCACCGTGGGGACTGGGGAGCGATAAGAACCTGTCAACCAACGGTAACGGGCCGGCCCAACTATCCCCGTGAAAGGAGCACGCTGTACACCGGGGTATGCGTTTTGACGCTAACCATCACAACGGGCGTCAAATAGGAATTGCCCGCATCTCGCTGCCTTTCCCGTTCTGGAGCCAATTGAAGTGCAATTTTTTTCAAAAAAAAAAATCAATTTTTTTCGTCAATTTTGGCACGTTCTACAAAGGATGGTTGTATGACCAAACCAAGTAATAAACAAAAGAATAATTCTGCAGAAAATCAAGTTTTGAATTATTATGTCTTTTAAGACTATCCTAGTTTATGTCATCATAGACCGAGTACCATGCCCTCTTTTTTCGTGAGTGAAAGACTTGTATCCGGTCAATTATGAATCATTAAGGATATACAAAGTAGATTTAACCACTAAAATAAAATAAAGGAGAAATGTGTACTGCCGACTATCGAGAGCGAGGGGAGAAGATATGAGGACTGACAACTTTGCCGAAACACACCCTAGAAGTTTCTAGTGGTTAAAACTAAGATAGAAAATTATACCCTACATACCTTTTTTCAATAAATTCTACATACATCTATTAGGTATTTGTTAGAACCATGTAATATAATACTCACTATCATGCTAATAAATGATATACCTTATTATATAAGTAAATCTGTTTTTTAGTATTATTTATATTCCATGATTTTATTTAGATTACATTCAGGTCAATTAAATGTTTCAATTATAATTTGAAAAAATATTATTTTAAAATGGAGTTCTTCTCGAGAAATATTATATTACAACATACACATATAGTAAAGGATTGAGACTTGCCGACATGATAAGTTGTAAACAAGTAAAAATATTTGGTATAAATTTAACCAGGTGTGAACCGAGTTGTGTGGAGTCCAAATTTAACCGGTTTGTTGAAAATCTTGACAGAGAGGAAGGAAGTCATAACTGAAGATATAGGAGATGATGATTTTGATACGTGGTGTTGCACAATTTGCATTGAAATAAATCGCGATGCTGAAATCAACTATATACTATTTTGGAGATATCTAAGAGCATGCAAATTATTTAATAGATTGCATCAAATATAGATACTCCTAGTGTAGATATGTCTGTCACCGTGGCAGTGTTTTTATCTTCTTCTAAGAGCATAACCAATGCAAGGGAGCTTAGAAAGGTAAAATCTTGAACATGAACACACGTCTGGTCGCGATGATTTGTATTTTGTGTATGTCTGCCAAGCGTAAAAATCGGGGTTGTATCAGCGGGTGATAGGCATTACTAAAAAAAATCAGGAGATCAGTGATGTTTCTGAGGCGACGTTCCAATAATGTCGCGTGTTTCCGTCGCGGATAGTTGGAAAGTCGATTTTGCTCTCGACGTTTTGGTTTTTTCACTCAAGGGCCGGTTTCGCGCGACGTTTCGCACATTTTATGTTGCAGATTTTCGTCCCCGGCCCATTAGCCCAGTTTGAGCCCAGTTTCCTTTGACGAAACTGGCTTGGTCACGTAGAACGTCGAAAATTTTCGTCGCGGGAAACTTTATGTGGTGTTCGACTCGTTTGACTGGGAGCGACCGCACCGTTGGTTACTGAACCCACCTTAATGCCGTGTGTACCGTTATGTTTCGTTTGTGATAGAAATGGAACACGCGATCTCCTCCTCGCCCATTGGCACTGCCAACGTCGTGTGTACACTAGTACTCCCTCCGTTCGGGATTGTAGGCGTGGAGATCTTTTTTATATATTCCGAAATTAGAAGGGTTGAATATTAAGTTTCTTTAATTTCTGTGCTAATTAATTTTGATAGACCAATGCATGCGAGCCTAGTGGCCACAATGTTTTTCTCATCCCTACTTAATTCTGATAGACCAATGAATGCAAGACTCCTCCTCTTAAAATAAGGCATTTATTTAATTTTTTTTGTAATCCAGTCAAATTGTTCCTCCACATCGTCTAGCCGTTGACATATATGAAATAAATAATAGAAAATCGCACACACAAAAAAGAAACTCCATAAAATCCAAGCATGCACATCAGTTCAACACGAGCATGCACACAGATGCATATATATCTTGCATCATTATATAACATGTTTTAACTATTTGCATGCAAACTACATGCGGAGCAAAATTAGTGAATCTAACAGTAATTATGTCTAGATATGTTGTAGTCCGTATGCATATAGCTAAAACATCTTATATTTAGTTTGCGGATCTTTTTTTATCCTAAAATGCTTAAATAAAAATTTAAACATTTTGATATTTTTTTTAGTTTGCGGATGCAGCTGTGGGCGGCACTCAAGATTGTGCCGGACAAGTGTGCAGCAACCCCAAAACATACAGAAATTGGAGGTGCCGGTGAAGATGCTCCAAGATAAGTTTTTTTTTACTCTAGTGGAGATACTCTTTCGAGGACGTATTAACACTTGGGCTTGAAACCAAGCTCTTGCTTTTTATTCAAAACCAGACGGCGGCGGCCAGGCAATACAATAGTTACAATACAATAACATACATACAACGAAGAAGAAAATGCAGAGGGACGTCAACGCAGACACGTTCTGGCCTCCCTCTGACCATGAACACCGATCGACTTACCCGCGTACAGTATTCGTGCATATATACAGCATGCATAAACATTGGTTGGTAGTGTAAACTTGAACTATATATACTTGTGTGTTGTAAATAATAATTTACGAAGCACGAACGAGCAGCTGCTCTCGACCCACGGCCTGACCGGTCCGATCAGCGGCCCATGTGCTGCATGCCAGGCGCGCTGCCGGCGGCGGGGAGGCCGACGACGTTGCCGCGCTCGACGTTGAGGTGCCATCCGATCTCGGGGTCGAAGCCGCGGTGCTTGAGCTCCTTGTACTGCTGGACGAGCGCGCAGGACTCGCAGCAGAAGTTAACGCAGCAGTCGCAGCAGGGCGCGTCCGGGAGCGCGTAGTGGGCGCGCATCTTGGCGCGGTAGGTGCAGGAGTAGATCCACTGGCACCCAGTCACCGTGGCCAGCAGCGCGTAGAGCGCCCCGCTCGTCCCGCACGACGTGGAGCCCCTGTCCACGATCTCCGCCACCTTGCCGAACGTGATGCACGGGCACCAGAACGTCATGCAGCCTGCAGCACCGGACCAGAGATGCATGCGTTCATGGCGATCGATCGAGGAGGAATGGAGGATCAGATATATTCAGATGGAGACCGTGCGTACAGAGGCCGCAGTCGTCGAAGCAGTCGAAGAGGCCGGAGGACCAGGCGGGGGCGGCGTCGACGGGGAAGCCGGTGGCCGGCTCGGTGGCGGGCTTCATCTCCATGTCTCGACTCTCGATCCGAGAGGAAGATGCGCGAGATGTAGATGATAGCAGCGGAGGGCCGAGGGGTGGTTTATGGGTGTGTTTGTTTGGGCTTATTTTGGCTTTTGGTTTTGGCTTATAAGCCAGAAAAGCACCTAAATAGGTGCTTTTTTGACTTTTGGATTTTGGAAGCCAAAAGATTTGGATCTTTGTTTTTGGCTTCCGAAATCCAAAAGTCAAAAGCCAAAAGCCAAAATAAGCCCAAACAAACACACCCTATATAGTACCACACCGGTGGAGATGGCCGGGGTCAACGGGACTGGAAAAACCTGTTCGCTCGCTCGCCCCCGCGCGGGCGACGGGCGAACCCTAGCGCCCTCCCGCTCCAGGCCCTCTCCCCCTCTCTCCCTCATGGCCGCCGCCGGCGCAGGCCGCCGGGCAAAGCCCGCGCGGTGCCGGTGGCGGCGGGCTTTCCTTTCCCGTGCGTGCGGCGGGTGGCGCGGGCTCCCGGTCGACGACGGTGTGCTGATGGCGTGGACTCGGCTCGGGAGGCGGCCAGGCGTTGCGGCGGCGGGGTTGGTGCAGCCTACGGCAGATGCGACGGCGTGCGGCGACAGGTGACAGCGGCCGACAGTGCGGGGTGGTCGGCTCGTGGCGGCGCGGGCTTGCTGGCCCAGATCTGGGCCCATTCGAGCCAAATCTGGGTCGGGCGGGCCCCGGCCTGAGCAGGCCGTCGCCGGCTTCGTCCGGTACCCGAGCGCACGTCTCCGACTATCGATTGGGGACTCAGATCCGGGCCAGGCGGGCCCAGACCCGACGTTCGGCCGGCAGCACGGTCTTTCCGGCTGCGAGGTGAGGCCTGCAGGTGGCACAACGGCGCCGTGCTCGTCTCTCTCCCAATACCTGTGCTGTGGCTGGATTTGGGTCAGGCGGACCTAGATCCAACGCCGACGTCCCTGTCCATGCTGGCCGGTTTGCTTTGGTGATGCTCTTGCTGTTTCTCGAGTGTGAGTTGGATGCCGGGGTGGCGACTCCGAAAGGTGGACTGCACGTCCGGCTCTACAGTGAGCGGCGTGGCGGTGGTGGTGGCTTTTCTCTTTGGCCACATGGGTGGCGAGGAGCAGGCGGCGGGGGGTCTGGCATTGACGGTGCTTAGGCAGTGGGCGACTCCCAAATCGTGTCTTGGAGGTCTAGCTTGATGGCGGCGGGCAGTCCATGGTGTCATGACGTACAATGGAGGTTTTTCCGAGCGAAATCTTAGTGCTTTGGCGTCGATGACGACGATGCATGCGGGTATCGTAACCCTCTAGGGGGCGTCCTTGTGGTCACCTTCCCTACGTCAGAGCTTCGGGTGAAAACCCTTGACCACTTTGGTCTCGACGACGGCGGCGGACAACGTCGTTACCCTCTGGGTGAAAACCCTTGACTACGTCGAGCTCCGGTACCTTGTGATCTCGTTTTGGTGGCATCGGAAGGCAAGCTCAGATCCTGCTTCAAGGCACTTTCGGTACTGTCGTGGAGCGTTCTTGGCGGCCTCGCATCATTTACACGTGACTTTGTCTTCACCTCTGCAAACTTGTTGTCCGCCGGCAGGGTCAGCGCTCCACGGACCGGAGCGAGAGGGCAGGCGGCCCTCTCCGGCGACAACTTGGTGGTAGTGGTGTGACTTTGTCCGGTGGTTTCTCTTCGAGGCTTGGAGACCTCTCTAGTCAGTAGTGTAGGTTGCTTTGTCGGGGTGTGGCTACTCCTTTTTTTGTTGCTTATCTTTGATCTGTCTTGTAAAAGGGTTCCCTCACCACTTTGTATCTCACCACTTTGTATCGGTTCGGTCGTGTGGCTTTATTTATAAAGCGGAGCCAAATCCTATTTCGAGAGAGATGGCCGGGTACGAAGCGGCGTTTCGTTGACCGCAGAGAGAGCGAACCGTGGATAGGTACGTGCGCCGGCCGGTCAAGGTGACAGCCTAGCTAGCTGCCCAAGACGTAATCACTTACTCCATCCGTTCTACTATAATGTAAACTTTTTGGCAGGTTAGTCTAGGCTTACATTGTGAAATAGAGGTAGTAAGTACTAACTTTCTCTTAATTTTGATCCGATCAAATCCTTTTTTTTTTCCTTTGAGATGTGATCCGATCAATTCTTTAGCGTGTGATTATAAAGGTACTACTACTCAACTAATAAGACGACTAATTGGCTTCCCTTGACGTAACTTGTAAGTAGTATATGAACCAGGGGGCCGTTGGGGCCTGACGTTTCGCCTATGCTGCGTCAGTGCTTGTTTTCATCGTCCATCAACGACTTGGTTAATTAGTTGTGTTAGACTATGTAATACACTAGAACGACACCCCGCGCGTTGCAGCGGGTCTCTCTTGAGAAATTTAATAAAATTTATGAAACTTGAAGTTGACAAAAAAATATGCAAGATTTAGTTAATCATGACAATCAAGATGCTATAAATTTTAGACATCAAATATATGTGTGGTTTATAATTTAAAGATCGTTATGCTTTAGGGGTGTATCTAATTTATATAGATAAGATTGTATCAACAGGTTGAAGAAGCAGGTGTTGTGGATGGCTTGCATGAAAATGACATGCACATTGCCGCATAATATTTCTAGAAACTATTTGAGAGAATACATATAAAAGAGCCCACAATTTCGACTAACAATTGTATGATTTCCATCCTGAAAATAATTGGCAAAAATTTCACGGGCAAAACTTATTCCGGTGTTCTACTTGCACATGATTTACTTGTATAACTACATAGCTCCATGGTGCGATCTTATCATTCGAACATAAAGAAAATGATGTGGACAATTTGATGGGCTAAACAAAGATGATGTGGATGCTTGCATGTAGAGATAGAAAATAATTAATAAATGTTAGTGGGGTGACATGGACAATTGATTGGCTAAAAGAGTAAGTGATGTGGATAGCTTGCATGTGAAGATAGAAAAATATTAATTGCACTTAGTGGGGTTTTGCTTTATAAGAAGTATAGATACGGTATCTGAACATCCATCAGGGGTATCGTTCCCACTATGTTTGATCTGGCATCAGAGTCTTCCTCTTCCATGTCTATCTAGCCGCCACAATGCAAACTATTAGAAAACCCTTAAACCCAATCTCCCTCCTTCACCGCCCATGGTGTCTTCTTCCTCGATGACAGCGTCCATGGCGGCTTCCCTTGTGGATCCCCCCTTCGGACAAACTCAATTGGGACACCTTCTTGTGCTGGAAAGCCCACGTGATCCCTGCTCTGCGTGGTGCGCGTGTCATCAGCCTGCTTGACGGATCTAACGTCAAGCCAGCGGAAACTATGGAGGTAAAGGATGTTGAAAAGAAGAAATCTATCGTGTCAAACCCCTCCTACGTCGTCGGGATCGCTCGGGGTCAGCAAGTTGTAAGTTTCCTTGTAGAATCTATTACTAGAGATGTCCTTGCTCATATGATGGAGCTCGAGACCGCTGGTGAAATCTGGGCTGCCATCACCGCTATCTTCTCATCCGCCTCTCGGTTGAGGATCACTCGGCTACAATCAACACTCAACAACATGAAGAAACTAGACCTCGCCGCCTAGTACTTCACCAAGATGAAGGGGTTCTGCTGTGGTCGGGAAAATCATCGACGATGATGAACTCGTCGGCTACATCCTCAGCAGCCTCGACGGGTCCTACAACACCCTCACCGACTCGATCAACGCCAACCCTGGTATATCCATGTTCGGCAGGCAGGGCGAAACTCCAAGCGAAGTTAACGAAAGTTCTATCAAGACGAACAACAGTGGGCGAGGCGTGTTGGTTAGACCATGTAAACCGACGGTAAAGGAGAGATTAAAACATGAGACAACTGCACATCAGTGGCGGAGCTGTGTGTTGTTCATGTGGTCAAGTGACAACACAAAAAAATTATAGGCACTATAGATGCTAGCTATAAGTACAGCCTTTTGACCCTAAAAATACTAGTTAATGACCTCCCTAGACAGATTTTAGCCTTTTGACATCACTGGGTGCCAATCCCAGCTCCGCCACTGCTGCACATACTTTCTACTAAGATGGCATACACAACAAAACACATCTCTTCTCGTATAGTAATAACCAGCGACGATCTCTATTCTAAGCTACAGGTGCTGGCTACAGATTTTTTTTCTTGATCTCTCCCTTCTTCCCTTCCTTGGTCCGGTCCATGCTGGCGACTAAAAAAGAAGCAGGCCTGGTCCGGTCGGAACCCAGCCGTAGTCGAACTGGATTACTGGAACGGCGTGCTCACGTTCTCTAGGGGTATATACATCGCTTGAAGCTAGTCTCTTTTTTTTTTTTTTTTTTTTTTTTTTTTTTTTGAGAATAGCTTGAAGCTAGTCGGGGGCAAGGACTCGCTCGCGCTCGCTGCATACGGTTCCCCCACATGGGCCGGCCCATTTGTGGGCTTTTCCTGATTTCTTTTTTGGGGAAGTCTGTTTTACACCCTGAAGTATCAGGTTCGGACCGTTTCTCCCCCTAAACTATTTTTTGGTACATCTAACCCCCCAACCAAATTAAACCAGCCAAATAACCTCGTAACCAGGATTTGTCACCCGGTTTAGAGCAAGGACAACAATAGCGCCGGCTGTCGGCTCTAGTATGAGGCCACGTCACGTGTAGTCACATAAAAGCCTGCTCATATAGTAACTAGGCTCTTGTGCTGGCTATACGATGCTGCAGTTGAATATTTAAGTAGTTATTTTATACTCCGATGACGCACCGGATTGGAAGGCAGGGCTGCATGGCTTCATGCAAAGCTCTTTTTTCCTCATGGCGTGTGCTATCGCCGGGCGACGGCTGAAGCGCCGGCTTCACTCTCTCTCTTCCTTTCTCTCTCCTCCACATTGGACTTTTGCTGACACGACAAATGCTATAGCCGGCTGAGTAGGCTTATTATACTTGCTCTTAGCTGATTTTTTTTTTGAACAAAGGGGTGGCCCAAAAAGGCTGGTGAGCTGCATTAAAACAGGCAGGTACAATTTACAAAGAGGTCCCTTGGCTTCACTCGCACGAAGGACCAAAATTCGAGAACATGACCTCTCGATTTGTCAAAGAAGACCCTAGAACTAAAGATGAAAAAGCAATCAAGTCCTAGAAATCCTCCTCTGCCAAACGCCGGTGATCTCCAGGCAGCACCAATGGCACCGCCGAGATCGGAGACGGTTTTGCTCGCTTGGGTCTCCATTCCGACGAAGATCCGCTGCCTCCTGCCACCAGAGCATCTCCGGGGACGAACCACTTGGAGACACAACGGCGTCGAGCACCGGCGCAGCGAATCAAAACAGGCCTCCGCCATGGAGGTTGAGAATTGGCCACCATTTTGGCCGAAGATCACAGCGGCAAGCATGGCCACCGCGTGTGAAGCTCGAAAATGTAGCGAAAATCTCCTCCCAGAAGCAAAAGCAGAGTAGCAGCTACTCCTCCGCCCCTCGCCACCATGGCCGGCCAGAGGAAGATGCAGCCACCGCTCACCTTGCTCGAAGAAGGGACAGCAGCGCTTGATGAAGAAGCTGACCACGAACAACTTCTGCTTCTGCTCCCACCATGAAAGCCTGCCGAAGATGCATCGCAGTCGCCATCCCGCGCCGCGCTTGAACGCCAGGACGAACTAGCTCCAGCTGACCCAAGGATCAGCAATCCGCTTCACAGATCTTGAGGAAGAGTAGTAGCAGCATCTCCTCTCCTCACCTCCACGGCCAGCTAGAGGAAAATCACACCACTCCAACTCACTATCTGCTCCATAAAGGATAACAGCGAGCTTATTCAAGCACGCGCCCGCGGATCCGCCTCCCTGCTGTGTTCTCCACCATGGAGCACCGCAGTAAAGAAGCCTCTCCACGAACTGGTCACTGCTCGGAAATGACCAGCCCTGCAGCAAAACGACCTTATTCTTGGAGATCTCCGGGATCCAAATCTCCACTTGCTTCAACTCCGGTCGCCGGAGCAACAGCAAGAGAAAAAGGAGCCACAGCACGCCCTGGATCTGGTCGTGAGGATCCAAGACTCTACTCCAAATCGCCATGAAGGACAAGTCTAGACAAAAACTAAACCTAGCTAAAGGCGGCACCATCCCTTCGCACTCGTCGCACGGCAACGCCGGCGGCCGAGGCTCCGGTCCGGCCCGGAGAAGCGGTGAGGAAAACCAGAGACGGGGAGCTTCGAGAGAGACCGAGGGAAAGAAAGAAAAGAGCCCTCACCAGTCTACATGCTCTTAGCTGATTAGGTACCGGTTTACGTCTTCAGAGGCGCCATGCTGGAGGGTAGAGCGTGATCTGGAAAGCGGGGGTTATGTTGCGCACTTGTTCGCGATCTCTCCACTCCCTTTACTATCTGTCTCGTCCTTCTCCTCGGACCAGTACTGCCTCAGACGGCAAGAGATTGAGGTGTTCCTGGCGGCACGACGGTGAAGATTTGTTGAGATTGAGAGTAATGTGCGATCAATTCCTGCTGGTATCGCTCGCGTTTTACTCTTTATTCATCCGCCCTAGTTTGTAATAGTACTTGTAGTATGTTCCATCTGTTTGCTTTCACCATCGTTAGCTCCTATTTTTTCCCAAGTCTTGAATCCTTGCTGCAACCACGTACTGCCATCTCCCTGCACCACCACTTCAATAGCTTCTACGGAGTAGTACTGAGAGCGTATACCCACGGCATCGCACTGGTGAGCTGGACCAATCCCTCCCAACTCGGATAATCTCTAGAAAATGGGGAAAATGAAGACCTAGCGGGGAATTCGTTCAGTAATCAATCCATTGACAAATATGCGAGCAGTAACTCACCGTCCGTCAAGTCCGGCCAACCTTCACGGGTGCGTCGCTATGATCAGTCGATCACCAGCTCACCACCTCTGCTCTTGTTCCCTGCGGAGAAAAAACAAGGCAGATGAGAGCGTGGAGTAAACGAGATACGGGAGGACGTGAACCGGTGCTTAATCAGCTAAACCGGCTGACAAAGTCTGATTAGGTGGTGAATTGGCTGGTTTAATTAGGTTGGAGGGTTTTTTTTTTTTTCGCCGGAAGGCAGCGAGCACTGCTTCGATTACTTAAGGCGAAACCGGGGCAAATGCCGGTAGAGTACAAGTACAGGGGAGGTTGCAACTGTTTACAAAACAGAGTACAGGAATGAAAAGAAAGGACCAAGGACTAAAGATCATGCGGGCATGGAGAGAGACATAGATGCAGACGCCCAGAAGCACGCCGCCTACTCTCCCGCTGGCCACACCGTTCCCAGCAGCCCGGCTGAGCTCCATAGCCTAAATTCGGAGATAGTTTTCTCTCCCAGGACCTGCGGATTGCACGCCCTTTAGTTTCCTTAGGTTGGAGGGTTAGATGTACCAAAAATTAGTTTGGGGTGAAAAGCGGCCCGAACCTGATACTTCGGGGCGTAAAATAGACTTTTCTCCTCTTTTTTTGGTTTATTTTTCTGTTTTCCTACATAATGCCTCTGAACAAATTTTATTTATTTTACCTTTTGATTTGTTTTTTTTTTGTACATATTGGAGTACGCAAATTTTTTTATATGGCGTGAACATTTTCTTAATAAGAACCATTTTAAGAAATCGAAACCATTTAAAAATGACTATTTTTCAAATATGAACTATTTTCAAAAATAAAATTTGGCTGAACCGTAAATGATAGTGACCAAAAATAATGTGAATCAAAACAAATAGTGAAACAAAAATACCGGTGAACCTAAAATAATAGTGAACCAAAAATAATAGTGAACCAAAAATACCGGTGAACCGAAAATAATAGTCAACCATACAGGTGAACCAAAAATAATACTGAATAGAAAATGCAGGTGAACAAAAATAATAGTGAATCAAATACGAAAGTGAATTGAAAATAATAGTGAAACAGAAAAGGAACTAAACTTTTGGTGCACCGAAAATAATAATAAACCAAAAATATAGATGAACCAAATATATTATTGAACTAAAAATGCCGGTGAACTGAAAATAATAGTGAACTGAAAATTATTCATAATTGAAATGTTCAATTTTTAAAATGGTCCATCTTTTAAAATGGTTCATTTTTAAATATTTTAGAAGACGATTCAGATTTGCAAAATGTTCATTTTTTCAAATGGTTCAGATTTTGGATTTTGAAAAAGTTAAAATTTGAAAAAAAATCATTTTTGAAAATGGTTTAGAAAAAAACTGAAAAAAGATGGTTTAGAATTTGAAAATAAGAAAAAAATCATAAATTCCGAATAAATGTACATGGATAAAAAAATATAGTAAGATAATGTCAACGTGTAAAAAAGTTATGTTCACCTAAAAAACCATTATATTTATATTCATAATAGTGGACCAAAAAGAAATCAAATTAATAATAGTGAACAAAAAATGTCGTTAAAACAAAAATGAAAGTAAACAAAAAATAATAGTGAATCAAAAAACACTAAAATTAATATAAGCCAAAAAAATAAGTGAAACAAAAATAAATGGGAATCGAAAATAATAGTGAATCAAAATAAACTAAAATTGGGTGAACCAAAGATAATACTGAACCACAAATGTCGTTGAACTGGGACTAATAGTTAACTGAATATAATAGTGGACAAAAAGAAGAACACAAATTCGGATGAACCAGAAATAGTAGTGAACCAAAATTTCCGGTGAACAAAAAATAATTGTGAATCAATAGGAACTATTATTCGGATGATCAGAAAATAATAGTGAACCTAAAATACTGATGAACCTAAAATTATAGTGAATTGGAAAGGAACTAAAATTCATATGGATAAAAAATAATAGTAAAGCAAAAAAGTAGATCGATGGCTTCAAAAAATATTCATATTATGAAAAAAAAGGTCTGTGTCTTGAAAGAAAGTAGTTCATGATTACAAAAGAATGTTGGCCTCAATATTAAAAAAGTTGATAGTGTTTGAAAAAAAAATGTCTTGGGGGATTAAAAATGTTAACATGATTGAACAAAAAAAAAAGGAAAACAAGCTGCGAGCGTTCCGTCGGCCACGTTGGCTGCGCCCGAACCAAACAACAATTTGCGTCCGGCCTGGGTTTGGTAGTCGACGCCGGTTGTGCCATATGAACTTGAACCCATCCGCAGGACCGGCGACACCTCGTACGACGGGTTGAGGTCAAGGCCGGCGACGCGGTGCTGGATCGGGGAGACGATCGCGTTCGGGTTGAAGCCGCCAAGCTCGTTGTTGCCGTACTCGGGGGAGAACCTTGATCTGGGCGTGGCGGTGGTGCTTTCTTGGTAGTACGACGAGTGCGAGGTCGAGTTGTCGCTCCTCGTTTGGAGGACCGGCGTGACGACGCTTTCGATCCGCGCGGCGCCATGGCTACGACGAGAGGTGGTCGGGAACGAGAGAGGCGGCGGGGCGACGCGGGGGGAAATGAAATTGGGGAAGAGTTCAGTGGGGGCTTTGGAGGTTTTCGTGTGTCAATGACAACGAGGCCCGCCCTGGTTTCGCGCTCTTAGTTTCGTCCAGCGCGCCTAAATGACTCCTTGCGCAGAGGACGTCGGCCGAAATATTGGTCTCACCGAACGAAACCGGGTTATCGACGCTGCGACTGGACCAAATTTCGTCCGGCATGCCAATACAAATATTGGAGGCGCTACAAGAACATGAGGTAGCCGTTTGTTTGGCAGCTCGCCGTTTTTCTCGATCGAGCGCCTCACTTTCGGCGCTCGCCGTGCCCTTTTGTTCTTCTCGAGCACCGGAGGAGTCCAAATTCAGACAGCTCATGGCATGTCTTGCTTCGTACCAACACGCCGCATTTATATCATATCCCAAGATGCGATCGAGGTGAGCTCATCGATACTCCTCCCAGTACCAGTGATAGTGACGCGCGGTGACCAGGAGCAGCTCATCGACCCGGCGCCGCACCGTCCCTCCCGCCAGCGACAATGCTGCTGCTCCTCACGCTCCTCCTCGCCGCCGCGGCGCTCGCCGGCGGCGAGAAGACCCCGACGCTGGTGTTCATCCTGTCGGGACAGTCCAACATGGGGGGCCGCGGCGGCGCGACCGTCGGCGGCCACTGGGACGGGTACGTCCCGCGCGAGTGCGCCCCCTCGCCCCGCACGCTCCGCCTCTCCCCGTCCCTCCAATGGGAGGAGGCCCGCGAGCCGCTCCACGCCGGCGTCGACGTCGGCAACGTGCTGGGCGTCGGGCCAGGCATGCCCTTCGCGCACGCCATCCTCCGCTCCCCCGCCCTCCCCAAGGGCGCCGTGGTGGGGCTGGTCCCCTGCGCGCAGGGCGGCACCCCCATCGCCAACTGGTCCCGCGGCTCGGACCTCTACGACCGCATGGTCACCCGCGCCAGGGCCGCCGTGGCCGCCACCGGCGGGCACGGCAAGATCGCGGCCATGCTCTGGTTCCAGGGGGAGACGGACACGATCCGGAAGGAGGACGCGGTGGCGTACGCCGGGCGCATGGAGGCCTTGGTCCGGGACGTGCGGCAGGACCTCGGCATGCCCAACCTCCTCGTCATCCAGGTACAAGCTCTGCTCCCCACTCTGCTCAATCAATGCTAGCTCCTCTATCGACGCTTCATCCCAGGCTATGTAAAAACGAAATCTTTCTGTTCCTCTGCTTCACATGCCTCCATTAATCTGCTCTGGTTACTCCAGGTGGGGATCGCGACGGGTCAGGGGAAGTTCGTCGATCTGGTGAGGAAGGGGCAGCGGGCGGTGCGGGCGCCCTACATGAGGTACGTCGACGCCAAGGGCCTCCCCATCGCCAACGACTTCACGCACCTCACCACGCAGGCGCAGGTCCGGCTGGGGAGGATGCTCGCCGACGCATACCTCGCCACGCTCCACTGATGATTCTGGATGTGCCACGCTCTAATTTAGCACTCGGATACTACTGCATTGTTTAGTCTGTTGAGTACACCATACTAGTATCATTGATTCATTCCATGGTGATTGATTTGATTTGATTAGCTGCTCCCGACAACAGATTGAGTGAGCTGCTAATGATGGATCTGCTTATTAGTCTCAGACAGTTGTTGTACTAGTAGTATACATTATGCTGCCCAGCCCAAGTGTAAACCGGAAAAATCTCTGGTAACCTTGTATGCTCCCTTCTGGCTTTTCGAATGCAAAGCCTGCTGGCTATATTCAGTGTCAAAATACATAGTACTTTGCATAATGCACTGCAATGTGAACTGATGATACGCACAGGATGGATGACCCAGCTGTGTGCAATCTGCCGCGTTCAGTGTTACCTCAACTGCACTGCAGACTGGTAGTGCAGTGCAGGCAAGTGTAGAGCATTGAGCCATTGGTTGGTTCATTGCAGCCAAGATCCACCGGAACTGTAACTACGACTGTTGACGACTTTGTGCTGCCGCCATGGCATCTGCCGACTTGATGACTTGATTCTGGATGTGCCACGCTCTAATTTAGCATTCAGATACTGGTACTGCTAAGCACATCTGCATTTCTTAGTACCAATACTAGTGTCACTGATTCATTCCATGGTGATTGATTTGATTTGATTAGCTGCTCCTGACAACAGATTGAATGAGTGGCTAATGAATGATGGATCTGCTTATTAGTCTCAGACAGTAGTATGCATTATGTTACCAGCGGCGAAGCCAGAAAAATTGGTCGCCGGGGTCAATTTGAACATGTGGTACTATTTTGTCCCAGAAAGAATACACTAAAGTACATCTCAAAAAAAATTTACGTATAAAGTCATTTTGGAACCCCAGAGATTTGTCTTTTTTACACCGGCCACAAAAAAATGTCTTTTCATTCCGATTTAATTGTACGAACATAGAATGTCATATGTATACCCAAAATTTTTGTTTGAATTTTTTAACGTATTAAAATTCGTTTTTTAGGTAGTGGGTGTAGACATGACCTATGAGCCGAAGTTGATTTTCCCGCCACTCTTTTTTTATCTCTCCAAGTTCCGGCACTGCTCCTAGGACATACCGTAGCATCATACAGCGAGTTGCAGTTTAGGATGAACCAATCCAGTGGTGTGCATTCAGCCAATCAGTGTCACCTCAACTGCAGTGCAGTGCAGTGCAGTATAGGCATGTAGAAGAAGGAGTCATTGGAACCAAGATGCATTGCACATCCAGGTGGAAGAATTGCAGCTGCAACTCTTGATGTGCCGCCATGGCATGTGCCCGACTTGATGATGAGATTTGCTATACCTCAGGTGATTGAAAATTTAGATTGCGTCAGTAGATTTTTGCGTCTGCGTATAGCGCCGAGGCGAAGACGGCGGCGCCACGGCGAGCGAAGCGAGGCGTGCGGACGCCGGCAAGGCCTCGGACAGGACCTCGCTGGAGACGGGACGGGGCTGCGAGCAGCTACGAGCTGTGCCGTCAAAGTTGGAGGCGAGGAACAGGGTTAACTCGTACGGGTGGGGGGCCATATCGCTTTGACCGCCGCTCGGATTAGGTAGCTGCCTCGCCGGAGGCGGGGACGCGGCGGCGAGCAGCTGCGAGGTGCAGCGTCGCAGCCGGAGGAGAGGAAGGGATGCAAGCCAGAGGCGAGCCGCCGGAGGTGAGCAATTGTACGGTTTGGTTGTAGGTGAAAGTCTGGAGGTGGAAAAGGAAAGAGGGTGATTGAATTTAGATCCAATGCTCCGGGAAATCGACTGACAAACAAAAAAATTCCAGTCACCTGTGATTTAGACGGACCCCTTGATGATTTCTGCACTACGCGGTGATGAATGGTCTATCCTCCTCATCATGTGGTCGGTTTCATTCGAAGGCCCACCTGGTGGCCCACTGAACTTCATGAAGCCCAAGCAAGACACGGCGCCTGGACCAAGGACTCTAGAGTTTTCCACCTCGCTCTAAGCTACTCAGTCATGGACACCCGAGACTTGGTCTCCGATATAAAGGCCAGGAGGGGTCACCAAGCAAGACGAATCAATGATCACATGATACACGCAACACAAACCCTAAATACCACATAGGATATCAAATATCCATCACCATAACATCCGCGGCAAACCCTGTAGTCATCATCACCAATACAGATCAGACAAGCAGGAGTAGGGTGTTACCCTCCGGGGACCTCTACCTGAGTAAACTCGCCTTCTTGTTGTTAGCCGACAATACCATCAGTGCCATGACTTTCTCTCCTCAAAACCAAAGTCCATCATCGATGGGCACTGCCACAATTTCTCCACGATAGTTGGCATCGTTTGTGGGAAAGATGCATGTTAGAATTTCGATTTCGACGGTTCCACTCTACATCCACATCAAGCCATGTCGCGCACGGGCATGGAATCACAGACAAGCGCAAGGCATTGCGCGACGCATCCATACGTTCAGCTCAAATCCATGGGAAAACATATGCCAAGTATCGCAGTCATCGCCTATTCGTCGCAGACTCACAATCCAACTCAATGGCGATCATCGCCGTCTCGTGAAGTCGACTCTTTCCCCATCGCCGAAAACTTCAACCGTCATCCTACCGCTGGAACCAGATGGGTCAGTTACAAGTGGGATCAGTCACACTCCGGACCCGCATTTCAGCGTATGATGGTACGCGGACATGTACGTTTATTCTACTCTAAGCCTAGGATCCCATGCCAAAGTAGCTCTGCCCGCAACATTAATATGGACGCACAATCATCATGTGGTTGCGCGGAGAGACATTTCTACCGGGTCAAGCATGTTTACTGCGGTCTGGAGTTGGTAGCAGCACCAGATCTGCGTAGTGCGTGGATGGACAGATAAAGAAGCCTCGCGACGAGACTGGAGCTCTGCGCACATGAGATGAGGCTATGTCGTGCCTTGTCTACGTTCTGCATGTCTCGGCGTGGCTTTGCTTCTCTATGTTTTTTTTGTTTTACGACAGATTGTACACACCTCGTATACACACGGGTAGATACACATCGCTCAAGTCGTGCACTCATACATACAGCTGCCTCGATACCGGGCATCGAGTCAAGGATACCTCTCGCACCGCACCATGTAGATCGATCCGCACGCACGCCCAGGAAGGCATGCCATGAGCAAGTAATAATATTAGTAACATCATTGCGGCAACGCCTATATATCTAAAAATCTGAGATATGACTGATCCCATATCTGCCATATCTAATAATAAGCTTCAGGGCTAAAGTTTATTTTGTCATATTTATACCAACCTTTTTTATTTTATAATGTAACTTATCTTGCCACTAAGCATATACATTTTCCATTGATACATATTTTCGTTCTTTATTATGTTAAATATAATTATTAACTAGCAATACTAATAATGTAATGAAGCTATATATTCGTTAGACAAATCTAGTAGTCATCATCGCAACTACAAATTCTTATGTAATACCATAATTATTTTGGTTTTATATTTTACATATATATTTATCTTTTTATATGTTCAAACAAATCTTGTGTTATAATTAAATTAATTATAGTTTTAAATGCAAATATCAAATTAGTCCATAGATTAATTTGTCCATTATTGTGTTCAAGTGCATTAATATAAGTATTTTTTCAATGTTTATTAAAATAAGTTGTTGTGGTATTCTCATGTATGCATAAAGCAACAATGTAGTAGAGGATTCTAGAATATAAGAGTATCAAGTTTAGAAACTAAATCGTCAAGCCTTATGGAACGAGAATGTCTAATATTCCACTACCACAGAATGGGTTATAGGGAGGTTGGCACTCTGTGGCGCACCGTTAATTCGTGCGCCACAGAAGTGCTTGGTGCGCCACAGAAAGTCACATTTCTGTGGCGCACCTGGCCACATGCCAAGGATGCGCCACAGAATTTCAAACAGACGATTTGGTGCGCCACTGATGCACCTTGCTTGGTGCGCCACAGAATTCTCACATTTCTGTGGCGCACCAAGCAAGGTGCGCCACAGAAAATATTTTTGTGGCGAGAATTCTGTGGCGCACCCAGCAAACCTGGGGGTGCGCCACAGAATTCCAATTTGGTGCGCCACTGATAGCCATTTCTGTGGTAGTGTTCGGGAGGGTTGAGTTATCACCCTAACCGTATTACCTTTCATGACAACGTCCTAGAGTTCAACCCTAGCCGCCGTCTTCCGTCTTGTCTCCGCCGTCTTTGATCGTGAATTGATGGGTCCTCGCCCGCTGTGGGAGGGGGTGGGGATCTCAGAGCTGTGACCGGTGTTGTTAAAAGGTCTAAAGTTAGAGGTTTTTTTTTGGTCTCCCTAGCGCATTGACGAGGTGGTGGTGACAATGGCGCATGGAGGCCTTGCTCCGGGACGTCCGGCAGGACCTCGGCATGCCCAAACTCCTCGTGTCATCCAGCTCTGTCTTTCCATGGATTCATCACTATGAAATCTGCTCAATCCTATTCATCCATCATCGTAAACTCTGGAAAAACGTAATCTTTTGTGCGGATGTGGAATATCATTTCAGGTGGGGATCGTGACGGGGCAGGGGAAGTTCGTGGATCTGGTGCGGAAGGGGCAGAGGGCGGTGAGGGCGCCCAACATGAGGTACGTGGACGCCAAGGTGTGTGCTCCCCATTGCCAACGACTTCACGCACCTCACCACCGGAGCTCAGGTCGATGCTCGCCGACGCATACCTCGCCACGCTCCACTGATGATTCGTTTCTCCACAATCTAATTTAGTATTGTTTAGTCTGTTGATTCATTCCATGGTGATTGATTTGATTGGCTGCTCATTGCAACCAAGATCCACCGGAACTGTAACTGCTACTGTTGCCGACTTTGATGATTTCCACAGCACGCAGCGACGAATGGTCTCTCCTCCTCTGCTCCTCATGTGGTCTGGTTTTCATTCATTGTTCGACCTGCCACCTCACTCACTCACCTGGTCACGCACCGAGTGGCCCTGCATCACTCACTCGTCGAAATATCACGTTTACCCGCCGGTAACCAGATTTATCGGTCCCCGAGAAATGAGTTTATCGTCATGCAGATCCATGGCAAAACCATCAATGGACAAGCTTCAACTGCTCCGCATCCACATAGTGATTCTAGGTGCCCTTCTCTTGTTCACCCGGGGCAAGAGCTTCGTAGAGTCGAGACCGACGCCTTTTGCAACGCTACCGAGAGGGACGCGCTCATACGCTTCATGCAGGGGTCTCAACACGGACAACATCATGTTCTTGATGCCACGACGAGAGCAGCAGAGAAGAATCGCCGGTCTCGAGACCGTCGTGGAGAAGAACGAATGTAACGCCTCAACTTAAAAGCACATGTTGACTTGCGACATCCGACGGCTGATGTGGCCAAGTTTAGTCCTCGTAGGCACTCACGATGTGTGCCCCATATGTTAGCTGTGTTGTTAAGTGGTTTAGGTGTGTGGTATTACTCCGTGCAACATGTGTACCAAGAAGTCATAGTTCGCTGCAACTTTCCTCAATAATTATAGTTTTTTTTGTTTTTGCAATTATGACCATAATCGTTGGAGGCTTGTGCAATTTCCTCGACAAACAGAACATGGAACCAAGATGCAGTGAACTTGCACATCCTAATGAAAATTGTAAAGACGACTGTGTGCTGCTTGGGACCCACCCGCCATGGCATGTGCCGACTTAATGATTTTTCACAGTACAGAGTGATGACCGATGAGTGAGTGAGCGACCTTTCATGCATCGTCAATCAACTTTGCCATGTTGTAGTGATTAATCCTAAAAATTGAGATTTCGTTCGTCCATCAAGTGGTCGAAATTGAGCGTTGGGACGGAAAGTGCCCACTTGTGATTGTGCGCATCAAAATCAGTTGACCGCGGAGACTACGCATAAGAGCATCTCCAGTCACGCCCCCATAGGCCGTCTGGATCGGCACCGGAACAAGAGCTATGGGGGGCGTCCGGATCGGCACCGGAACAAGAGCTATGGGGGGCGTCCGGACGAGATTGCGGCTATGGGGGCCGCCCCTCCCCAGTCGCCGCCCCCAAATTATTTTTATAAAAAAGATTGAACACAAAATTAAACGCGATTTCATTTGAAATTTAGGGAATTTTACAAAGTTCGAACGAAATTTAACTAAAACTAAAAAAACTAATCTAACGGTCGTTGAAGACGTCGAAGTCCTCCTCCTTGACCGTGTAACCGCCGCCGCCGCCGCTGGGCCCTGCCTCGTCGTTGTTGGTGCCGTCGTCGTCTCCGGTGAGGTCGAGCAGTGGCGCCCCGGTGATCTGGAGGTGGTCGTGGAGCGACCACTCGCATGCCCGCGCCACGTCGAGCGGCGGGACGGTGTTCACCGACGCCTCGAAGGCAGCAGCAATGCGCGCCGCCATCAGCTCCTGCAGGAGCGATGACGGCGCCTCCGTCTTCACCCTCTTGGGGGGTGGCGGAGGCGGACGGCGGGAGGCGGAGCTGCGCGACGTGGAGCCCGTCGCGGAGCCGATAACGAGGGCGCCGGTCCCTGGTTCCGGCTTCGGAGCTCGTAGCGGTGAGGACGACGACGCAGATTGGCGGGAGGAGGACGCAGATTGGGAGGAGGACGGCGTCGAGGAGCGCGGCGCCCATCGACGGGCCGGGGACGGAGGCGGAGGCGGGGCCATCGGGGGCGCCTCAAGACGCGGCTCATCGCCGGTATCGATGTGCGCCATGACGGCCACGAGCGTGCGGCCCTGCACGCCCCAGAAGGCGTACCGGCCCCTTCACCGTCCCAGAACGTCATCCGCTCGTGGTGGATACGCCGGAACTCCGCGTCGCAGCGGTCCGCGGTGTTCGACGGCGCCCACTCCGGTTGCTGGCGCTGCTCGGCGGTGAGCTCGTGCCAGTAGTGGTGCATGACGGCCGCATTCCAGGTGTTCTCCCGAGGACGTGGCGGGTCAGGCACCGGCACGCCGGCGATGCCGATGGCGAACTTGTGCCCGACACGCATGTCTGGCGGGCATGGGTACCACGCCCGGAATAGCGCTTCCGCCTCATGCTTGAGGAGGCTGCGAGGGCCGAAGCCGTTCTGCGCCGCCGGGTGGTTGCGCCGGTCGAAGCCCATAGCGGCGAGGGAGTAGCGGTGTGCGCGGCGAGAGAGTGGTACGCGGCGAGAGGGAAGAAGCTGTGCGGCGAGAGGTGTGCGGCGAGAGAGGCAGAAGGGGGGTTTTTAACTCTGGTGGAGGGGACATTAACGCGGCGGAGAGCATTAACTGCGGTCGAAGTACGTGCGGCGACCGCGTCGTTGAACGATTAATATTCCAATGACAGGCGTGGCCCACGACCGACGGTGATGAGGGGCGGCGCCAACATTTTGCGGGCAAGCGTCGAAACGACGGGACGGTTCGCGCCGTTTTTATGTGTCCATGACACGGCGGGCTGGAGCGGCCCGCGCGCGCGTCATTTCGTCCGGCGCTACCGCAACACGTCCTTGCGTGCGGGGGTTGGGCTGGTAGCGCCAGACGAAATAACGGGCCACCTCGGACGAAACCGACCTATGGGCACTAGTAGAAAACGGGGCACTAGTCCCGGTTTGCCAACCGGGACAGGCAAATCGGGACTAAAGCCCCCCCCCCCCCCCCCCCTTTTGTCCTGGTTTGGTACAAACCGGCAGTAAAGACCCTCCCATGTGGCCGCGGCACAGCCCGCGAAGCTGTAGAGCTTTAGTACCGGTTCGTAATACGAACCGGTACTAGGTTTTTTTCCAGTTATTTTTCAGGGTTTAGGGTAGGATGGGTTTAGGGTTTTGCGTTTTTAATTCAGTTAATTTTTGTTTTCCATTCAATTATTTTTCATTTCAAACAAATATTCGTATACATATTCTACGCTACTACATACTGTACACGTCGATGCATATATATAACACATATAATTACATGAAGATCACGTTGATGCATACATATATAACACATCAAGTAGTACATGAAGATTACGTTTCCGTATAAAGTACTTATTTACAGATATGATCAAGTAATACATGACGAACGTGGAGATCACTAGTAACGGTAGTGGTACTCTCCGGTCTCAGCTATGACCTCCGCAAGGAGAAATCCCGCAAATTTCTCTGCAATTGCTTTTATGCGGTTCTCTGGTACGAGCGCGTTCTGCTTTCTTGCCAAATTTTAAAGAAGAAGATCATAAAACAATTATGAATTATGAAACTCAACACAATTGATGGTAACAAAATAAAATTGTGAATAATGTTTACGTTTTTTATTTCTCTGCCTATTCAATAGATACATGTAGCGAAGGATGTGCTCGTCCTCCTCCCTGATACGGCGACGTACCACCTCCTCGAGGGCCGGCTCCCTCTGCACCGAGCGTGGCCCACGCGACTGCCACGAAAGAAGATCCGGGTCGACGACGTCACCCGGATTCCTCACCAAGCTGCGCATCTCGAAAGGTAGCACCTCCCAGTGCCAGCCCGGCGGAGCCCAGTCCCGCACATCGCCCCTCTGGTCCAACAGGGACATCGCCACCGAGAACAATAAACTAAAAACACCTAAGTCAAAATTTCTATTTCTACACTAAAAAGTAATACTTAAAAAGTAATACTTAAAAAGTAATACTTAAAAAGTAATAGTACAAAAGTAGTACTAAAAAGTAATACTAAAAAAAGTAATCTACCCTAAATTTAAACCCTAAATTTAAACACTAATTTTGCTTCTAATTTTTTTTTGCCTAATTTTCAGCTAACAAATTATTGTTATACACAATGTTGCTAACACTAATTTTCATCTAACAAATTATTGATATACACAATTTTTCCTAATTTTCATCTAACAAATTATTACTATACACAATTTTGCCTAATTTTCATATAACAAATTATTGCCATACATAATTTTGCTAACACTAATTTTCACCTAACAAATTATCAACTCCACTAATTGAACTCTATAAATTTTTCATCTAACAAATTTTTGCTAACTCTATAATTTTTTGCTAACACTAGTTTTCATATAACGCTAACACAATTTAATTTGCTAACTATATTAATTTTTCATTTAACCTTGAGCTAGCGGGCGCCGGCCGAGAGGAGGAGGACGGCGGCCGGGGAGGAGGACGGCGAATGGGGAGGAGGACAGCGGCCGGAGGAGGAGCTTTACCGTGGCGGGCGGTGGCCGGGGAGAGAGAGACGCGCCGGTGAGAGGCCGGGGCCGGTGAGTGAGGGGCGAACGGCCGGGGAGAGGGTGCCGCGCCGGTGAGAGGCCGAGGCGAGCGGCCTGTGGGAGAGCGGGGCGAGCGGCCGGAGCAGCTGCGGCATCGAGGGCGGCGCGCCGGAGGAGCAGGGCTTCGCCGGAGGTGCAGGAGGGGATCGCCGGTGGGGAGGAGATAAACTAACGAGAATGGGGAGCTCGGGGCGCCGGTGGGGAGTTAGAAAAGCTAAAAGAGGCCTTTTGTCCCGGTTCGTTCTACCAACCGGGACTAAAGGTCCTCTAGTCTCGGTTCGTTCTACCAATTAATCAATATCTTTTGATCTGCTTATCAGAAAAATGCAAGTAATATATCAAATTGTTCAGAAAAATATAACCTATCTATTTATTACAAATTCATTAATGTTTTGAATTATTTTCTAAAAACTTGTAAAAATCATATCTATTTATAAAAAATAATTTGACTTGATTTGGACAATTATTTTCTAAAAACTTGTAAAAATCATATCTATTGATTTTTTTATACCTATTGATTTTTTTTATCTAATTCCCTAAACTTCAATCAAATCAGGAAGAAACTAAAGAAACCGCATATAGATCTATTGATTTAATTGTAAAATTCAAGTCAAATTATTTTTCTAAAAATTTGTAAAAATCATATATATTGATTTAATTGATTTTCTAAAGATAAGGCACACAAATCAACGTGGGAGCTGAAGGCCAGGAGTTGTCCTTTAGTCCCGGTTCTAGCTACCAATCGGGACTAAAGGTGAAGAGTTGCACATATCACGGCCGGGACTAAAGGGTTGGCGAAAGATAAGGCACACATATCAACATGGGAGCCGAAGGTGAAGATAAGGCTATGAGTTGTCCTTTAGTCCCGGCTCCATCTACCAACCGGGCCTAAAGGTGAAGAGTTGCCCTAATATTTTACCTATAAGTACCCACCATGAGGAGGAAGCAGAAGACTCCTCTATACACAAGCTTCTCGAAGATGTCGTTGGGCAGTGACCTATGACATCTTCGAGGGGCTCGGCATTGATATGTCTTCGACGTATCTATAATTTTTTATGTTCCATACTTGATTATGTATCAATTGCCACATGTTTTATAATGTTTTACATCATTTTGGCATGATTTATGGAACTAACCTATTGACAAGATGCCCAGTGCCAGTTTCTGTTTATTATGTCTGTGCATTGCAGAAAATGTCCAAAATCCAAAGTGCTCAGAAAAATCTGAAAAAATTACAGAAATTCTTTTTTGCCAGAAGACTTTGGGAGCCAGAAGGACAAGTCCAGGGGAGGCCCACAGCCTCCAGGTGCCACCCAGGCACGGCTGGACCTAGGGTGGGGCTGGACCCCACTTGGAGAGCTCGTCCACCGCCTCACGTCGCCTCTTCGCCTATATATTTGCTCCTGACCTAAAAACGTCAGAACATCGAAGATTTTCTCCAAAAACACATCTGAGCGCCTCCGCCACCAAGAACCCTAATTTGGGGGACAGAAGTTCCTATTCCAGCACCCTGCCGGGATTGGGAATTGCCCCCGGAGCCATCTTCATCGCCGTTGCTGCCTCCCATGATGAGGAGGGAGTAGTTCTTCATAGGGACTGAGGGCTCTGCTGTAGCTATATGGTTATCTCCCTCCCATGGTGTGTTCTTTATGTGATCGTGACCATTGTTAGTACGGCTGAATTCTTATGTAATGTTATGCTACTCAATTGGTTTGTCTAGTATAATTTCCGGAGTTGTGACAACACAAAGCCTTGGTGACAGACGGGGCGCCCGTGTGACTCCTTGACAGATTATCTAGAGTGATATTTACCATGTTTATTCTTTGTTGAATTGTGGTGTTTGTTTACTCAGACTTTGAGGTGTGCTTTTGTAGCCCTACGCATAGTACCCTTGTTTTATCAAGGAGGAGGATAATTCCGAGTAGCACTTGCATGCTTTCAGTTGTGCTAACATGTTTAGAGAGATCCCTAGAGAAAGTAGGATCCCTAGGCCTTGTTTCCAATCATCAAAACACTGTTTCTAGTCACTTTTGTTACATGTTTGCTTCCTGCCATTTTTATTACAGAATTACAAATTCACCTTTCACCATCCATATCTCTTGCATTTTACCGTCTCTTCGCCGAACTAGTGCACCTATACAACTGACAATTGCATTAGGTGTGTTTAGGGATGGCACCAGCCAGGTTCGGGGCCGGGTTTGGCTCCCCCATACCCGCACCCGACCCTTCTCCCCGCCCCTGTCACCCGCCCCATACTCGCTGACGGGTCTAGAGCTCCACCAGACCCGCGACCCGGCCGGGTTCGGGGGACCCGACGGGTACCCGTGCAGCGGTAGGGACTAGGTTTGCACTGTGGATGGAGGAGATGAGGAGGGGCCGATGCGGTGGCTGCGGCCGCTCGAGGGATGCGACTCCAGAGGCAAAGATGTCATCCTCATCAAGCTTGAAGGCCGCTGAGGCGGGCTGGTCGCCGGCGGCCGCGGGAGGGAAGAAGGAGCCGAGGAAGCGCTCGGAGGCTCGGAGCTGGGCCAGCTCTTGTGACGGCGGCGGCGGGATCTGCACGGCGCGACGCGACGAGGACTTGCGGCGGCGCTGCAGGAAAGGTCGAGAGGGGGCGCGGCGAGGTGGAGAGGACACATGAGCGGCGGGCGGCGGCGCAGGGACAGGAAATGCGCATGGGGGCGTGGGGGAGTCCCGCATGGGGGGCGCAGAGTGGCCGGCAGGGCGGGACTTGGAGCGGAGGGCATGCAGGAGTGGGATGGGGGAGATGCGGCGTGCGGGAGTGACCGCGTGGGGAAGGGGAGTCGGGGTTGACCAATGAGGATATGATAATTAGTGAGATCTCTAGGGTTTCTATTTAGCCAATGACAGGTGGGGTTCACCTGTCACAGCCGGGTATGCGGGTTCGCGGGTGCGGGTTTGGCACCCCCATACCCGCCTTCGCTACACCCGGTGGGTTTTATTTTCCCCCGATAAACAGCCCCGCGGGTTTTATTTTACACCAAACCCTCCCCATTTAAGGCGGGTACCCGTCGGGTTAGTGGGTGTCGGTACCCATTGCCATCCGAAGGTGTGTTGGGGACACAAGAGACTTCTTATATCTTAATTGCATGGTTGCTTGAAAGAGGATACGTTCAACCTCTTCCTCCTGTGGATTCGATAAACCGTGGGTTACTCACTTAAGGGAAAATTGCTGCTGTCCTACAAACCTCTGCACTTAGAGGCCCAACACTGTCTACAGGAATGGAAGCGTGTAGTAGACATCAAGCTATTTTCTTGCGCCGTTGCCGGGGAGGTAAGGTAAGCGGCACTCACACTCCGGCAACCAAGCTCTTTTCATGCCAGGGAGATGAGTGCTTGAAGTTATCTTCTTTAGATCTCGCAATTAAATCTTTTTGTTTCTTGTTTTCACTAGTTTGGTTTAATGGAAAACAACAAAAAGATTAGAGAGCTTTATAAATTTTATCTTGAAATTGGTCATGATGCTTTTGAAGAGAAAATTAAAAAACCTATGGAACTTTTTTGCATAATAATCATGATAGTAGCAATGTTATTAGCATAGATTCTTTGGACACCATTATTGCTAATGCTATGAAAAATTCTAAGCTTGGGGAAGCTGGTTTTGATGAATATTATATTTTTAGTCCCCCAAGCTTTGAGGAGGAAATTTGCTTTGATGATACTTTGCCTCCAATATATGATGATTATAATAATAGTGATATTTTAGTTCCACCTACTCTTGAGGATAAAGTTTATTTTGATTATGATATGCCTCCTATATATGATGTTTACAATGATGAATGTGATATTTTCAGTCCATCTATTATTGAGGATAAAGTTTGTTATGATTACACTATGCCTCCTACTTGTGATGATTACAATGATGGCTATGATAGTTTTACTCCCACTATTACTAATGAGAAGGATTTTCTTATGTGGAGAGTAATAATACTTTTATGATTGTGGATCATTATAAGAATGCTTTATGTGATACTTATATTGTGGATTTTATTCATGATGCTACTGAAATTTATTATGAGAGAGGGAAACATGTCTCTAAATATCTCAATAATATTAAGTTTCCTCTCTTTATGTTCAAGGTTTTAATGTTGCACTTGATTTGCCTTCCTATGCTTAACGCTTATTTTCTTACAAGATGCCTATGCATAGGAAGAGAGTTAGACTTAAATGTGTTTGATATTTACTTCATGATGCTATCTTTTGCGTTCCAACTCTTATTCTTATGATAGCATCATTAAAATCCTTTTGCCTAGCTAAAAGGCGTTAAAGAAAAGCGCTTATGGGAGGCAACCAATTTTATTTTACCTACTGTTTCTTTTTGGTTTGTTCTTGTTTGGGTGATGTTACCACTATAACAACTCCCTTGTATCTTTATGTTTTTGTTTTTTGGTGCCAAGAATAGCCTCTAAAGAGAGGAAGACTATTTGTGAGTTTGCTCTCCATAAACAGATTTATGTTCCTCACTGTTCGAAAATCCAAAAAAATCACAGAACGTCATTTGTGGCTGCAAATGTTTGAAAGAAAGCATCAGAGTTTTGTCTACCTTTTTCTAGTTTTAAGTTTTCTGATTTGAGGTCCAGAAGTGCCGCAAAAAATTCATCTTTACAGTCTGTTCTGTTTTTGACAGATTATGTCCTTAGTTTTGCATTGCTTCTTTCACGGGCAAAGTGAATTTCTTTTCAAGGGTAGAGCTTTACTTAGACCTTTGTGACAGTAGATAATTGGTTTTTTAAAATAAGTTCATGATATGTGCTTTGGAACTGAAGGAAAATATTGTTTTTGTGGACTAACCCCTTAATGAAGTTGCTATAAGTTTTGCGTGAAGGAAGTTTTCAAGTATCCAAATGCGACGTGATGAAGGAAGATCGAGAAGGAACAAAGGCCTAAGCTTGGGGAGGCTCTCCATGGACCCTCCTCTGAAATATTCAAGAAGTTACAAGCATCTAAGCTTCAACAATCATCGGTTTTTCTCATGGTACTATATTTTTATTCCTTTACACATTATGTGCTGTTCTTGGAGCGTCAGTTTGTTTGTATTTTGTTCTCTGGTCTTTGCAATAAATTGGATCCATGCATGCTTGTTTGGTAGAGAGACACGCTCCGCTTTTTCATTATACACTCTTGTGCTTCACTTATATGTGTTGAGTGTTTAGCCTTTGTTATTTATGCTTTTAGCTCTTGTTTTCAAGCATCTCTTGTTTAGAGTTGTTTGCTTTTGTAGTTAGGAAGTTTTGCTCATGTTGTTTCACCCTTTTTGTTTTGTTTCAAATAAGTTGATTGGTGTTTGGTTAAGTGGAAATTATCAGGTAGGAATAGTGCTGGCCATAGGCAGCCCGGCCCGACCCGACCCAGCTATGCCATCGGGCCGGGCTCGGGCCTGTATTTCGGGCCCGACGGTCGGGCCAGGTCGGGCTAAGGAAAACAGAAATTTAGCTATGATCGGGCCGGGCCGGTCGGGCGTAGTCGGGCTTTGGTCGGGCCGGGCCGGGCTCGGGCCCGATTTCTGCGGCCCGACAGTCAGGCCGGGCCGGGCTCGGGCCTAGATTTTCTGCACCGGGTTTTTTCTAAGCCCGGCCCGAGCCCGGCCTGGCCCGAGAAATGGCCAGGTCTATGTAGGAAGTGTAAAAAGTGCTGCTTAATCTTGTAGACCATTGTCTTTAATCTTTGATACTTGGCAATTGTTTAGAGATATGAAGTAGATTAATGCTTAAACTTGTGGATCGTCTAGTAATAATAGATTACTAAAGAATTACCGTAAGGCTTTAAAATAGTGGTGCTTTTCCTGCTTGGTAGTTCTCAAAGTCTAGATATTCTTTTGCAAAGAGTTGGTGTGGCTAACAAGGTAGACGGTGTGAAGTCTAGTGGTTATGCATGATGTATATCCGTAGTCATTCATTGAACCAAGTTGATGTTATGTGTTTGCTTGATATCCTGCTAAGCCCAAAAATTCCGTATTGAGAGGGAATACTTCTCGTGCATCCAACTCCCTGAGCCAAATATCTTTGCCATTTGTGTCCACCATACCTACCTACATGTGGTATTTTCCTGCCACTCAAAGTAAATTTCTCATGTGCTATCTTTGAAATATTCAAAATTCTCTTTTTTGTGCCCCTATTTTTAAGCTCATGAGGAAGCTGTAAGAAGTTGGTTATAACTTGTGGCAAGCAAGGTCATTTCCCCCT
Organism: Puccinellia tenuiflora; assembly: GCA_012064385.1. NCBI lineage: Eukaryota > Viridiplantae > Streptophyta > Magnoliopsida > Poales > Poaceae > Puccinellia > Puccinellia tenuiflora. Next base: position 746,089 of record QRDG01000087.1, read on the forward strand.
GTCACCCGGTGTTGATGGTTCACGTCCTCACTTGAATTAACCCGAGAGCGGCTTACGCAAAATATAAATATAACTCACCATTCTCCTCCGCACAAAGAAAATCTGAGAAATCAGCTCAAACATTGGTTAGTGGTGAAACAAAGGAGAAAGAGGAATGTACTCATTCCTCTAAAACCAGCCGCTCTCAAAACTCTAAAAGCCTTGCTTGAAATAGGGGACTAGCTAGTTTCTTTACTGTGAAGTCGTTGACGAAAGCATGCATATCTCAAAACTGTTTTACTTCTGTCAAAAATAAAAAAAAATAATAAAAAGCTCTAGCACATGACTAATCTCTGCTTCCCTCTGCGAAGGGCCTTTTTATTACTTTTATGTTGAGTCAGTCTTCCTCCTCCTTCTAAACTCCTCAAGCAATCACTTGGTATCAACTTTGTTTCATGTTTTACTTCATGTTATATTTGTGTCTAACTGTGAAAACTTTGTATTGACTTTTCTTGAGATAAACAAGTTGCAAGTTGAAGCTTTTGCTGAAAACATAAATCTTCCTTTATGTTGGCCAAGCTCCTTTGTTGAATCAATATTGCTTTGTGATTTATCAATCATTGTTAAGTGTTATGCTTTTAAATTTCCAAAGTGTTCTTTTCTAGTTACTTCTTGCTTAGATGTTTTACCTGGTTAATCATTGTTTGTTTCATTCAATGACCATTTGTTTTGGATCATTGCATTCAGTTCATATGCTTTACATGATTAGTTGATCATGATTGTGATTGGTAGCATGTCACTTAAAAAATTATTTTGTTATCACTTACCTACTCAAGGACGAGCAGGAGTTAAGCATGGGGATGCTGATACGACTCCGACGTATCTATAATTTTATATGTTCCATGCTTGATTATATATCAATTGCCACATGTTTTATAATGTTTTACCTCATTTTGGCATGATTTGTGGAACTAACCTATTGACAAGATGCCCAGTGCCAGTTTCTGTTTATTATGTCTGTGCATTGCAGAAAATGTCCAAAAACCAAAGTGCTCAGAAAAATCCGAAAAAAATTACAGAAATTCTTTTTCGCCAGAAGACCTCGGGAGCCAGAAGGACAAGTCCAGGTGAGGCCCACCGCCTCCAGGTGCCACCCGAGCGTGGCTGGACCTAGGGCGGGGCTGGACCCCGCCTGGGGAGCTCGTCCACCGCCTCGCGTAGCCTCTTCGCCTATATATTTGCTCCTGACCTAAAAACGTCAGAACATCGAAGCTTTTCTCCAGAAACACATCTGAGCGCCGCCGCCACCAAAAACCCTAATTCGGGGGACAGAAGTTCCTGTTCTGGCACCCTGCCGGGATTGGGAATTGCCCCCGGAGCCATCTTCATCGCCGTTGCTGCCTCCCATGATGAGGAGGGAGTAGTTCTTCGTCGGGGCTGAGGCCTCTACTGTAGCTATGTGGTTATCTCTCTCTCCCATGGTGTGATCGTGAGCATTGTTAGTCCGGCTGAATTCTTATATAATGTTATGCTACTCAATTGGTTTGTCTAGTATAATTTTCGAAGTTGTGACAACACAAAGCCTTGGTGACAGACGGGGCGCCTGTGTGACTCCTTGACAGATTATCTAGAGTGATATTTACCATGTTTATTCTTTGTGGAATTGTGGTGTTTGTTTACTCAGACTTTGAGGTGTGCTTTTGTAGCCCTACGCTTAGTACCCTTGTTTTATCAAGGAGAAGGATAATTCCGAGTAGCACTTGCATGCTTTCAGTTGTGCTAACATGTTTAGAGAGATCCCTAGCGAAAGTAGGATCCCTAGGCCTTGTTTCCAATCATCAAAACACCGTTTCTAGTCACTTTTGTTGCATGTTTGCTTGCTGCCATTTTTATTACAGAATTACAAATTCACCTTTTACCATCCATATCACTTGCATTTTACCGTCTCTTCGCCGAACTAGTGCACCTATACAACTGACAATTGTATTAGGTGTGTTGGGGACACAAGAGACTTCTTGTATCTTAATTGCAGGGTTGTTTGAGAGAGGATACGTTCAACCTCTTCCTCCTGTGGATTCGATAAACCTTGGGTTACTCAATTAAGGGAAAATTGCTGCTGTCCTACAAACCTCTGCAATTGGAGGCCCAACACTGTCTGCAGGAATAGAAGCATGTAGTAGACATCAGGCATAGAAGCGTTCTCTCAGTGCTAAGAGGGTTCATATTGTAGTCAAGCTAGGCGGAAAGCGAAGACAGAGGACTCCTCTATGCACGAGCTTCTCGAAGATGTCGTTGGGCAGTGACCTATGACATCTTTGAGGGGCTCGGCATAGAAGCGTTCTCTCAGTGCTAAGAGGGTTCATACTATAGTCAAGCTAGCCGGAAAGCGAAGACATAGGACTCCTCTATGCACGAGCTTCTCGAAGATGTCGTTGGGCAGTGACCTATGACATCGTTTCACCTATTTTTAACAAGTAATGAACACTTCTTCACTTGTTCCATTTTGAACTCCTTCAAAATCTTATTTAGGTTAAACATCCTGACTCATTTATCGATAAAATACGCATCTATCTCCATAGATATTTGACATTCAAATTAACTTACAAGTTATACGTTGGTTCCTGACTTATTTGCAACATTTATGAAATCTCCATTTCACACCATACACCATATTAAATTGTGAAACCACTTTGGCTCCCACTCAGAAATATGTTATCCTTATATTTGACCATGATTAACTAGCTCCCACTCAAACATATGTCACCACATATTTTGATCGTGCAAAATAGTTTCTGCTCTAACTTAATATATGTCACCACATATTTTAATTAGATCCCACACAGTTCTTTATGCACTTTCTCGATACTTTGGACACCTCCAAAATTCTTAATTAACTTTTAAAATTCGAGAACTCATATACGAAACGCTAGTACTTTGCTAGCTTTAAGTTTTATTTATTCTCTACAAAACCCCTTTTGAGGAATAAATATGTGAAACATCACTTTCACAAAATCAAGTAACAATTACTTTGTGATTTAAACTTAACATAGGATGACTCTTAGTCATTTTCGTATTTAAGGCTTCTATTTCTTATTTGTAGTTTCGTAGGTATGTCTTATTTCTGAAACATGACAAGTAAATCATGAGTATTATTTTGTAACCTGACAAAATTTTATATTCTTGAATCCTACTTTTCTTTAGACAAGCTAAACCGAAATTCAATGATCACCATCATTAATTCCTTCATGTGTCAAGTTTTAACCAACAGAGCACTTTGCATATGTGCCACTCAATACATAAACAAGCAAGGTTTTAGCTTCTCAATTTATCCCATCAATCCTTTTTATCAATGAAACTTTTCACGATAAACCACTAAAATAATTAGCACAACCAACAAATTGGTTTGCCCCTTTTAGTCTCATATTGTGGAATCACATTCATGGTCATACTTATAAATATACTACAACATTATTCGCAATAGTCTCTAATTATCTCATAATTAATGAAACCACCTTTTCTCATAACTCATATGAAAAATATATGCGAATCATACATAGACCCTGATTTCTAAATAGAGTGTTTATCAAATAAATCTAAATGCTATTATTAAACCCTGAAGTAAAACCCTTCTTTGAGACCACACAATATCAAATAGTGTTTGATTACAAAGCTTTTAGTATCCCCCGCCTGATAACTTGTTTGATATGCGTCTGGTAACATCTTGTTAGTTTTGGTCACATTGATAACTTATAGGCTATATATAGCCCTGGTAATAAATTTTAAGTACCCCCCACCTAATAAGTTGTTTGATATGTGGCTGGTAACATCGTACTAGTTTTACTCACATCGGTAACTTTTATGCCAAAGTCTTGGTAATAATGCCTAGTTTTCCCCACCTGATAACTTGTTTTATATACGATTGGTAACATCATACTAGTTTTGCTCACATTGATTACTTCGTATGCTGTAGTGTTGGTATTAAAGCTTTTAGTAACCCCCCGCCTATAACTTCTTTGATATGCGTCTGGTAACATCTTGCTAGTTTTGGTCACACTGATAAATGTAGGCTATAGCCCTGAGAACAAAGTTTAGTATCCTCATCTGATAACTTGTTTCATATGCGGCTGGTAACATCTTACTAGTTTTGCTCACATCGATAATTTGTATGCCAAAGTCTTGGTAAATTACCTAGTTTTCCCCGCCTGATAAGTTGCTTGACATGTGATTGGTAACATCATACCAGTTTTGCTCACATCGATAGCTTGTAGGCTATTGTCTTGGTACTGAAGTTTTTAGTATGCCCCGCAAGATAAAACTGGTATAATAATTTTCTACAGTCTCTTTTTAGTTTTTTTTTCGAAATATATGCGATGATTTTATTCTAGTGCTAAAATAATTGTTATGTTTTTTTTCATTCTGAACAAATGATTGTTCGCTTTTCTACATATGTGGTCGATAACATTTGTATGTTGCCATTGGTAATTATTGATAGTGGTAGTTAATTGTTTTAAAAAATGCGCTAATTGGAAGTGGGATTTTCCAATATTTTTGCAAGTAAAACATCTAATATTTTTCCTTGTTTTGTTTTTATCTGTTCATTTTTTTTGTTCTGGTAGGAAATAGTAGATCTTATTTGTTCAAATTTTTGTACTAGTTGGAAGTGTGATTTTCCTATCTCCCACCCATTTACGTTTACCATAAAAATCACAATACCAAAAGGGAATTGTTTTTTTAATGAAAGTAAGAAAAACTTGTCTTTATTCGCGCCAAAAGGGAATTATTTATTGGTGCAAAAACAATGGGGGCGATAAGAGGAAATAGTTCTTGGCGCAAAAAACAATCCTGTTGAGAAAAAGCAGCCAGTCTGGCACGCGACAAAAAGGCGATATTGCAGAAAAGTCAGTGTGCCAAAAGCGCCCACGTGGTGCGAATGAAACTTTTCGTATTCGGCTTAAATAGCTGGTTGGAAACTGATGAACCGATCGCATCCGGTCGCACGCAGTCTAGCACAACTATTTAATATTCCCCACCATTTTTAAACATGTTTATAATTAATATCCCTAAAATATTATAAAATCCACTTCCAACTGTTAAAATCTAGTTGGAAGTGGGATTTTCCAATCTCCCACCCATTTTTATTTACCCTAAGATATCACTAGCCCAGAAAGGGAATTAGTTTTTTCACAGGGTGTTTTTTTGGCAAGTAAAAAAACTAAGCCTTTCTGGTTTTCCTGCCAAAAGGGAATTGTTTTAATTCACAAGTTGTAAAAATTTAGTGCCTGGGAAATTTCTTGGCACCGAACCAGTGCCAAAAAAAGGGAATAGAATACCCACCATGTGTAAGAAAAGGAAATACATCGTACAAAAACCAAAACGCGCGACGCGCAAACAAAAAAGGGAATAGAAACGCGTACGCTAGCATGCCCAGAAAGGAAACGCGTGCGTCCGAAATTATTCCGTTTTTGGTACTGTCGGAAACCGATGGATCGTTTCCCTTCTGTCGCGCGCGCGTAGATTAGACCTGCCCGAACAAAACCTCTGCCGGCGGAAGTCTGGAAATTGTAGATAGAAACACGAAACGAAACCCCACTCAGCGAGGTCTACGTTTGATGGAAAGTGTAGATACAAACAGCTCCCGTGCTTTCCAAATCGCTGCTGACCATCAATCCTTTCCATTTTTTCCTGTCAAACTTTTCCATGTAGAGGAATCGAAAACAGAGTCGGAATTCGAAACTAGCGTTGGATTGGAAAAACAAAACGTACTATAAGTACGTAGTTCTGGATACAAGAAACTTTGTGTGAAACACATAGCAGCTGTTTTGCCTCGGAGTTGATCGTACGTGGTGGCTACAATGGAGAACGCCGACGCCCGGGAGCACAGCAAGAACGCCGCCGTGTCGCCCTTCATCATCTTCTTTTTCCAATCGGTGGTTGCCGCTGCGCTGTTCCCGATCGTCCTGGGGAGCTCCGGCGGCGACATGGTCGTCGTCATATGGAGGCTCTCGTTGCTGCTCTGCACCTACTTCTACTCCGCGTTCTGCGTTCTCTCTCCCGCCGCCCCCCAAGGCAAGGCCCGCATCTTCATCTGCTTAACCTACGCCGCCTCCATGGCGTTCGTCGTCGACACTGTCCTGATCCACGGGGTCGGGACGGCCATCATATACCTCGACTCCGTGTGGATGGCCAGCGTGTTCGGACATGCCCTCGCCGGCGGCGCAACCGCTTCTTCTTCTTCTTCTTCTTCTTCTTCTTCTTCTTCTTCTCTTCTTCTTCTTCTTCTTCTTCTTCTTCTTCTTCTTCTTCTTCTTCTTCTTCTTCTTCTTCTTCTTCTTCTTCTCTTCTTCTTCTTCTGAGAGGGCTTCCCAAGAGGAGGAGCTCATGGATGATTTGGGTTGTATAGCGATGGAGCTCGTCGTGTTTGCCGCACTTGGACTGGCCCTGGTGTGCATCATGGACCCCGACAGCGCCCCAAAGGTGGCCATGGGCGTCCTCCTGCCGGTGCCGCTCTGCTATTTTCTCACCAACGCCATCATCTGCGCGCTGAAACCACCCATGCGGGGTGCACCTGGCACCGTCGTCATCCTTGGGATGGAATGTGATACTACAATCTTGCGCTGCTCCTTCATCTTTCCGCTCATGATCTTCATGTGCTCCTTGCTCCTCGTGGGCGAGGTCGGAGCGGCGGTCGTGTTGTTGTTCTGCGCCATTGGCTTGTCGGTGCTCTTGGGCTACTGCCTCAGCCTGCACGCTTCCTCCGCCTGTAACATCATCCATCCATGGATGGCTCTCAGTGAGGTACCAGTACCAAACTTGAACTAGTTAATTGGCATGGATAGTTTGATTGGTTTGAAACATGTTGTGAGTCCTTCCTTTCTACAGGAACAAGGCCGAGGAGGTGGAGAAAGCTGATGCTGGGTTGTCGGATGAGCAAGCCGCCGATGCTGCTGTGGGAACAAAGAGCAAACAGTTATGACATCACGTGCTAGAGATTGAATAAACCATAATTACAAGTACTAGCTGAATGCCCGTGCGTTGCTACGGGATATCGAAAAAATTATATGGACACACTGATGAAACAACTATCCTTCAAAAAAGATGTGAAACAACATGACAATTTCTATCCGTACATCGATAAATACGTATTCTCTCTCCAACTTTTTTCCTTTTTTTTCATCTTTTCCAAATTTTATAAACCTATTATTCTATTCAGACGTCATCAAGTAAAGGACCGCTGCTGCTAAGAAAATATTACAAGTTGAGCAAACTGTAATCATCTCAAGGTTTTTTTTTTCCGTGTAGAACTCTTTTTTCAATCTCAGAATGTCTTCTCTTTTTTCAATCTCAGAATGTCTTCCCACATCTCTGTTGTCCTTTTTTAGCACATTCTCATAAAGCAACTACACATACACATATTAGACACTACATGTAAACTTCTAACTTAGGGTGGCACACTCCGTGAGGTTGTCGCCATGTTTTGTAGCTGGGGGAAGATCCTCTTATTGTTGTTGTATAGCTCGTCGACGTCGATGGAGGCGGCTCGGCCATCCATAGTTGTAGTATAGCTTACGCTAAAACCAAGCCAGTCTTTTCTAAAGTAGTGCACCCACAGACTGGAAAAATGTATTGCCCCTATTTATTTATATGTACTTCTTTGCCATATATTTTTAAATAAATGAAATTTCCACACGAACTCCATAGAAAGCAGATGACACTTTAAAAATTAACTTTATTTGTCTGGTTAATTAGATTAAAAGAGAATTTCAATACTTGAAAAGATGTTCAGGCAGATCATGCTAGCTATACGGACAGCATGTAGCCTGCCTCCAACGAGCTCACTCTTCAGTAAACGCCTGACGAAACTTAGGCAGATTAAAGACTGCCGTGAGAATTTGATATGCTAAACTATTCACTGAATTTTAAACCTAACTGGAGTATATGAAAGTGATTGCCCAATAATTTTGCAGTGAACCTACTGGCGTGTATCCACAATACAACAAAGTTCAGTACTCTGCAACTTAGTTTTTGCTCACAGTTGGTGGTACCAGCCTGTGCAGAAGTAACAACACAGCTTTTTTTTTTTGATAAAGGGCTTTATTACTTATAAAAGTATTACACCCGGCCTCTGCATAACAAAGATGCACACAGCCGACAAAGTCACCATCCAGCAACGAGCTAAAACATAGATAGATTACAAATCAAAAGATCATGCCAATCATCTATGTAGTTGGGCCGCCAATCCGAAGATCCCTATGCCACCCATGTTGTGTAAAAATGTCCCTCGCCGTAGTCTCCAGTCGCGCAGTAACCTCCATAAAAAGGTCGCGAAACTCCGCGCGTTGTAATATGGACCACGAACGGAGCAAACCTGTGCACCGGTAGATTACCTGCATAAAGGAAACATTTTTATCATTAAAAACCTTGTCGTTTCTACTCAGCCATAGCGACCATAAAACAGCTATCGCTCCCACCCGAATAACTGTTCTAAATTTATCATCTATACCATGTAACCAGTTGCCAAATATGTTTGCAACGGAACATGGTGGATATAAATTAGAAGCAACTTGGATGGTTGACCAAATAGATCGTGCAACCTTGCAGTCGAAGAAAAGATGTTTAATAGTCTCATCATGTAGACAAAAAACACACTTTGTACTTCCATGCCAATTGCGCTTGACAAGGTTATCTTTGGTTAGGATCACTCCTCGACGAGCATACCACGCGAAAATCTTAGTTTTTAGTGGCATTTTCATCTTCCAAAGTTTTTTATGACTATCAACTGGCATATCCGATTGGATCAAAGCTTTATACATAGAGTCTACCGAGAATTTACCATTCTGAAGTATACTCCAACGAAATACATCTGGTCCAGGCTCTAGGTTAATCGCGGCCAGTCTACCCAAAAGGGTGTTCCACGAAGCCAACCTGGTACCAAGTAGGTCGCGTCTGAACGTCACATTCGGAGGCGTTGATTGCATAACCGAAGCTAGCGTAACCTCTTTGTAACGAACAATATTGTATAAAGCAGGATACTGATCACTTAGAGAGGTATGGCCTAACCATATATCCTCCCAAAATCTGATCTGTGATCCATCTTTGATAGCAAATTTCGCAAAGCGGAAGAAAGACGCTTTCGCCGCCATGAGACCAGCCCAAAAATGTGAGTCACCTGGTTTCCAAACCACTTGTGACAACGTTTTGGAGCCGATGTATTTGCGTTTTAACATTGTTTGCCATACCCCTTCTTCCGAGATAAGCTTGAATAGCCATTTCCCTAGAAGGGCCGTATTTTTAATCCGTAGATCATGGATACCAAGTCCACCTTGATCCTTAGGACGGCAAACAATGTCCCATCTCGCCAGTCGATATTTCTTTTTCTCACTGTCACCCTGCCAAAAGAATCGCGAACGATAATAGTCCATCTTCTTAAGGACCCCTTTTGGCAGCTTGAAAAAGGATATCATATACAGTACCATATTTGTTAGGACTGAATTGATAAGAACTAATCTCCCGCCTAGGGATAATAGTTTTCCTCTCCAACTGGTCAAGCGAGCTTGTAGGCGCTCCTCAACATGCTTCCATTCGGCATTAGTCAATCTCCTATAGTGTATCGGGATTCCAAGATACCTAATAGGAAACGAACCTTGTGCACATCCGAATAAGTCTGCATATTGAGTTGCAAAATCCAGAGCCTCCCCGAAGCAGAACAACTCACTCTTATGGAAATTAATCTTTAGACCAGAAAGTTTTTCAAAAGCTGTTAAAATCAGCTTCATGTTCATCGCTTTCTCAAGGTCATGTTCCATAAACAAGATTGTGTCATCTGCATACTGGAGAATAGAGAGTCCGCCATCAACCAAATGTGGTATGACGCCCTCAATCTGTCCATCCAGTTTGGCCCTTTCAATCATGACCGCTAACATATCCGCTACTATATTAAATAGTATGGGAGAAAGCGGGTCACCCTGCCTTAGACCTTTTTTTGTCTGAAAGTAATGACCAGTTTCGTTGTTCACTTTAATGGCCACACTACCTCCAGTAACAAAATTCCGGATCCAGGCACACCACTCCTCCGAAAAGCCTTTCATGCGCAAGGTTTGCTGCAGAAAATCCCAGTTAACCTTATCATATGCCTTTTCGAAGTCGATCTTAAAGATCACCCCGTTCAACTTTTTCGTATGCATCTCATGAACGGTTTCATGTAGTATAACTACCCCGTCTAGGATGTTCCTACCCTGCATAAACGCAGTCTGAGTAGGTCTCACCACATGATCTGCCACGGAATTTAAACGGATCGTTGCCACCTTGGTAAATATTTTGAAACTCACATTAAGGAGGCAGATTGGTCTATACTGTTGTATCCTTTCTGCATCGATAACCTTAGGTAACAAAATAATCTCCCCAAAGTTCAACTTGAAAAGCTCCAGCTGTCCAGCATGCAACTCGCCGAACATAGCTAGAAGGTCCGGTTTAATGATATCCCAGAAGTTTTGATAAAACTCTGCTGGGAATCCATCTGGACCTGGTGCTTTATTGTGCTCCATCTGGAAGACAGCTGCTCTTACCTCCTCCTCAGTGAAAGGGGCCGTAAGAAAGCCATTCTCCTCACCCGATACCTGGGGGATATCATCAATCCGAGACTCATCCAGGGAGAAGGTACCCTCCTCTGGCGCCCCAAACAACCCCTTATAATATCTGGTGATGTAGCGCTTAAGCTCATCCTGTCCTTCAATTACCCCTTCATCCTGAAGCAGTGAATGAATAAGTTTCTTTCTATGTCTACCATTGGCGACATTATGAAAGTATCTAGTATTCGAATCACCTTCAAGGATGAACTGAGCTTTTGAACGCTGGTACCATTTGAGTTCCTCTTCGCGCAATAGCTGAGCGATCTTTGCATTTGATTGGCTCTTAAGCTCAATCTCATGCGCCGCCAACGGTCTTGTTTCCGCTATTGCCTCAAGGTCATCAATAATACCCGACAACCGAGCCTTCTCCTTTTTAAGGATACCAGTTGTATGGCGTGCCCAACCACGAAGGAAAGTCCGCAAATTGCGTATCTTATTAATCCATCTTTGAATTGGGGTAACTCCGCAAACTGGTTTGGAAGTAACAACACAGCTGCTAGGAAATCGTCGCACATATAGTTACAACGACTCCTTAGCATCACACACAGGATACACGACAGTAGAACTTCATAAATCAGGAGTTTACAGTCATGGGCAAGCTCGACCAGTAGTTTAATGTCTGTACCAAATCGAGTTGCAGTCTAGATTGCAGAGCGGACGACGCCGACGGAGTAAGAACTTGTTGCAGCGCTCGGCGAAGATCTAGCCGTGGATGTCGGACGGGGCAGCCGGCCGGCGACCACGCGCTAGAACTCCGCGACCTGGGCGTGGCGTACAGCCGGGGTCGACAGTGATGTGGTGGCTCCCTATCACCGTCAGACTTGGTGGTGCTATTGTTTTGCAGAGAAATATGGAATCAATTCTAGGCTTGTAGCAGGAATACCAAGCTTTAGCTTGACCATCAGTGAATTGATTCAAAGCTTGAGGCCTCAGTTCTGCCCGTTGCTTGATAAGTTCAGAGCAGTCAGCGGTGGGTCTTCAAGTTCAGACATGTAGTCGTCCATCTCGACGTTCGTATGGAGAATGACCAGGCGGGAGCACCAGCGCGGCGAGGCAGGAGCACCAGGGGGCCGGCACAGCGCACCTGCGCGCGTGAGCCAGTGGGCACGTCGTGTGGGCGGGACTTGAGGTAAGGCCCATCGGTGGGCTGCAGAGTTCGCAGGGGCACTGGCTGGCAGCGAGAGTCCACTCGTGCGCGACCGGGCCCTCAGCTCCGGGAGAGAACAAATCGAGTTCAGGAAAACGAATCAGCGAGCTCTACAACTACAAGGAGCAGCGAAGGGGAAACAGGGCAGGCTCCGAGAGGGGGAGGCAGAGGCAGTCTGGCGCCCAGAAATCCCGTACTCCCCACCTCCCAATCTCATTCTTTCAGGCCACACGGTCTCTAGAAATCCTACGCTATTGAACTATTGAACTGGATCCCCAGATTCTCCACACGATGGCGGCCCTGGCGCGTATGCGGAGACTGTAGGCGATGGTGATAGCGGCCCTCTCCTGCTGCTCCAGGCCACTAGCTGCTCCTCCCTTCCGGCGACGAGCACCGGGCTGCGAGCTCCAGCTCGATTTCGACCTCGTTCGGCTCCGACCTTCTCCGGGCTCCGCCTCCATCCCGAGCACATCTGGCCGCTCTAGCAATCCATCCTCGACGCCCCCGTCGCCATGGCCGTCGCCGAGAGCTCGCTTCTACCTTCGTCCTACCTCCGCTCCTCCAAATCCTATCCAAGGCTTTGCCTTGTCCGCGGCAGCCCGGAACGCGGCCGGGCTGGGCCGGAGTTGGCCGACCACGCGCTCATGTAGCTGCTCGAGCGCGCTCCCGCTGGAGCCGCGCCGTACTCGCCGGCCGACGGCGCACGGATGGGTCCCTGGGGGCAAGGAGCCATGGAGGTGTATGCCGGTGGATGGGGTCATGCCGTCATTGGCCAGCCAGCGATGGATCTGCGGGGGAGAAAACCAGAGGATGCCTGTCGATCGGAAAGAGAGGGTGAAACAAAAATAAATCGAACCGTTTTCTTTCACTTACCGGTGGCACGGTGGGTAAATATGTGATTTGTGAAGGGCAAAATCGGCAAAACAAAATGACGTACCATCACCACCTATTGCAATATTATAGTATAGATTTACTATTTATGTTTGTTCGAACTGGATAATATATATGCAAGAGCTCGTCTCTTTTTTCACCTATTGATCAGCTTAGTGTTCCGGATGGAGCATCATATCACAAAGAAAATGTGGGGATTGATTTCGATTGCTACTAGCTAGACATTTTGGGTGCACCGGCGCTATTTACCGCGGCGCCCACCACAGCCGCGCGCCGGCACTACCAGGTTACCCGGCGCACCGATTCTTGCGCGCGCCGGTGGTAATACTTGGGCCAGACCCACCCCCACCTGAGCGTACCTCCGACGCATCGCCCACACGCGCGCCGGCGCTAAGCTGGTTAGCGCCGGCGCGTCCCCCGTCCCGCGCGCCGATGGTACGTTATCCCAGCAACGAAACTTATCCCCGGCACAGCGGTGAAAGAGTGCGCCGGCGGTAACCGCAACATTTTTTCACTCCACGCACCCCCTAATAAAAAATTCAAAAAATAAAATCCTTTAAGATATAGGAAAGGTTTAGGGTCTAGTTGTTAGGAAAAATTAAAAATACACATTTTGACTTTTTTCTAAAAGTAGGTGAAAAAATATTAAAACGGACATAACTTTTGCATACGACGTCGAAAAAATGTGTTTAATATCTCAAAAAAAACTAGAGAAAATTTCGGACTCGATTTCACCCGGGTTTACCCGGTTGGACTTTTCTCAGAATCTCGAAATTCCAAAAGGAAAAAAAGTTATTTTAGAAAGAAGAAATTTTTCTACAAAATCAAAAAATTGAGAAAAAAATCCAAACCCGGGTGAGAATCCCCAACTATTTATACCCTCTTCTCCCTTTCCACTCTCATTTCTTCTTCTTCCTTCCTCTCTCTCTTCCTTTCTCTCTTCTCCCTTCTTCTTCCTTCCTTCCTTCTTCCCTTCTCCCTACCCCCTCTCCCTTCCTTCCTCTCCTCCACCTCCACGGCCATCTCCACGCCGTCCGCCTCCTCCCCACGCCGGCCACCTCCTCCCCATGCCGGCCACCTCCACGCCGCCGGCCACCTTCTCCAAGGCCACCACCACGTTGTCGGCCACCTCCTCCCCACGCCGGCCACCTCCTCCCCAAGCCGGCCACCTCCACACCGGCCACCTCCTCTCCGGCCACCTCCACGCCGGCCACCTCCTCTCCGGCCAGCTCCTCCAAGGGCACCTCCACGCCGGCCACTTAAAAATTCGTCCACCTTTTTGTTTTTTTGAAATTTGAAAATTTTGGGTGGCCAGATCCAGATATGGATCTGGCCGCCCAAAATTTTCAAAATTTTGAACTTACCACCGACACGTGTGGTCGGGGCGCCGGGGCTACTATACCGGCGGCGCATGTGCATGATGCGCCGGCACTAAATTTTTTACTCCCGGCGCACAGGGGTTGTGCGCCGGCGCTATGATCACCGGCGCAACCCCGTGCGCCGGCGGTAAGGTTTTCCCTAGTAGTGTTGTGATTTCCAAAGTTAGATAATTATCATGTATTCATCTACCTGTTACTAAGTTGAGATGATTGATTTTTTTGTCAAATGTGCTACCAACGAATGAAAAACTTGAACAATTTATGTATTATTTGATCTACCCAACGTGTACCCAATGGGTACGGGTACCCGCCGGGTATGGGTATGGATATACTTTCATCCCCACGGGTAAGGGTATGGGTACAATTTTGTACCCATAGACTATATGGGTATGGGTAAGGTATTGCTTTATTCTGCCCATACCCTATCCATTGTCATCCTTAGTCACTCCTCCCGGGTTCCTCTTTGTTTTATCTTTTCTTTTTCTCTTCGACGAATAAATCGCTTGCTGTTGTTGGGCCTAGCTTTGAGTTTTGTACGTGGGTCGTGCTATGGGCTAACATACAATGCCTTCATTTTTTTTCTTGACTGCCCATTTCTCTTTGTTCATACTCCCTCCGTTCCTAAATATAAGATGTTTTAGCCTTTATCTAGATTCACATATTAGTGTGTATGTTCACTCACTTTATTTTACATCTAGTCAACATGTAGAGTATCTAAAACATCTTATATTTAGAAACGGAGGGAGTAGATTTTACCTCCAACTTGCATGTCATATTTTAGAAAACAAAAGCATAATTCAATTTAGTATCATTAGTTAAAAATACTAGAAAGGCGACAAAATTAAGACAAATGTTTGAAAGGACGGAGCTCACGAAATGAGTCTTTTATGATGATGCCCTCTCATACTGTATAGACCATACAATCGCCATCACGAGAACCATTGATCTTTAATGCGATGAATATGGTTATTTCTCACTTGAGTTGGTCCTAGTCACTCTGTTCTCCATCCTACTGATGCCTTGGCACACTTGCTAGGCGTAGCTAGCCAGGACTCATGCCCTGGGCCAACTACACTGCTGCAGTACTAAACAGTGTCAAATAGTGTACATATTGCTATAGTTATCGAAGAATTTTACCAGCACGCCATAGACCAAAGCCCCCATAGCCTGGGGGCATGGCTACGACGTTGCTTACTATGGTGTTTCTTTCCCGAGCAATAAGTCATATATCTCTTCTTGTGAGGAGCTCTCCCGGGAGTACTTGCTAGTGAGACAAGATTCCACTCTGTTAAGTATCATGATTATCTAGAAAATATGAGTTAGAGTAGGATTTATTCTATCTTGCCTCGTACTCCATGTAGATCATTGTACACCTATATATACGGTCATGAGTCTCAAGCAATAAACATCCATCTATTCCACCAAACCCTCTCTCTATCCTTCTACATGGTATCAGCCTAACCGATCCAACCCTAGCTGCCGCCCCGCCGCTTCCGCCCCGTGCTGCCCCCGGGGCTGATCTCCATGATCGCCGCCGCCGGGGGCCGCGCCGTCCTTAGCTAGGGTTCGTCCGCCGGTCCCGTGGATCGGCTGCCCTAGATTTTTTTCTTCCGATCCCTTGATCGGGGTTTTTCTCTCGCGTTGGTCATTTTTTATCGGCGTTCTTCTTTTTTTGGTTTTCCGATCTAAGATCGGTTTGCGTCGCCCACCGCCGTCGTCGTTCTCACGCGCCTCTACTTCGACACCGGCGCGACTACCGGCCTCTTCCCCGACACGGCGGCTTCGCGCGCCGCCTCGGCGACTTCGCGCGATGCGGCGGAACGTAATGGCCGCCTTCCGCACGTCAGCTCGCCCGTCGCCCTCGCCGTCCGTCACCGCCCCTGCTCCGATCGGGACTCCTCCGCCCCTCGCCACCACCATGGTCGCCTCATGTACGGCACTGCATCGGCCATTCGGGCCGTCCGCCGCGGTCGCTCGGCTTCCAGCTTGGGCGTCGGCATCGCGCATCACCCGCGTCGGCCATCAACGTCGTGTTCTGCTCGGACGCCTCCGCCACCCCGCGATCGGCCACATCCACGCCACGCAGCCGACCTAATCAGTCGCCCGCGTGCGCCTCCGCGGGATCTCGTGAAGATTGCTCGAGTATGAGCGCCTATCCACCGATCGAGCAATGGGTTGCTGCTGCGTCGCCCCTTCAGGCCGCAGCGCCGCCTCCCCCTTGTTCTCCGGGCGGCTACCTCGACCTTCACGTTGCCGCGGCGTCGCCCCTTCGAGCCGTAGCGTCGCGGCACGCGGTCCATGGCGTCGCCCCGTGGCCGTACCCGCGGCTGTCCGACACGCGCGCCGCCGCCGCGTCGCCCCTTCGGGCCGTAGCGTCGCGACACGTAGTCCACGCCGCCTTCTCGAGGTCTTCCCCGCCGTCGCCCCCGACACGCGCGCCGCCGCTGCGTCGCCCTTTCGGGCCGTAGTGCCGTGGTACGTGGTCGGTTGTAGTTTTAGGGGGTTTTTGTCGTTCTCTCCACGGGGATCAAAATCTATTGGTGCTTTTCCTTTCCAGAAGCTTGGCACAACAAAAAGGTGGGATGGTTTTTACGGATCTAGGCTAGGTCTTGTGGATCAAGCAACATAAATTAAAACGGTGACAGCAAAGGGGAGGCTAAGGAAGAGTGTTTCACGGACAGCAAAGGGGAGGCTAAGGAAGAGCTCACAAGCAAC
Source organism: Puccinellia tenuiflora (assembly GCA_012064385.1). Taxonomy (NCBI): domain Eukaryota; kingdom Viridiplantae; phylum Streptophyta; class Magnoliopsida; order Poales; family Poaceae; genus Puccinellia; species Puccinellia tenuiflora. The sequence goes on from QRDG01000087.1 coordinate 762,825, forward strand.
AAAGTCACAGCACGATTACAAAGTTCACACAAACAGAGCGATTCAGAGAGTTACAGAGAGTTTTCACCGAAGGGGTTGGAGAGGATCGAATCAGTTCGTCGCGGCGACAGCAGAGGAAGCAGAGGCGGGAGGCTAAGGGAGATACAGACGAAAGAGAAGCAAGGAAGTAGACAGGGACATATACGGATCAAGGGCTTCTTCTTTCCTCTCGTTCCTCGCGGATCGTCTTCGCCATTCTTCTCCAAAGTTCTTCCTTGTTCTTCTGTTCTTGTTCGGGGTGGAGTGGTGCGGAGCGGTGGAGTGGTTGGTGATGGATGCGGTCCTTCTTGCAGTTGATTCTCTTTTCTTCTTGGCTAAGGAAGCCGCTTTATAGGCGCTGCGGAAATGGTGAGAGGGCCGCGGCTACGGAAGTGGCGAGGGCCGCGGTCGATGGCGTGGTTGGTGGCGAGGCGGGAACTTCCGCCGTCGCTTTTCAGCTTTTTGCACGGACGCACATGGTCTGCTCCCTGCTTTATCACCTTTTTTACTCTTCTGGTTTCTTCTCCTCCAAGATGATCGATTCCCTCCTTGCTGATTCAAACGCGCGCGCAGCACTTGGGAGATACGCTCGCTTACTTCTCTTCTGGCTTCGAGAGGCTCCCTCGCGAAGCCTTTTTTCCTCACGAAGCACATCTCGCGAGGCGTCCATTATCTTCTAGCGCGAAGTATCTGCCCTCTTGAAGTAGCATCAGGAACATGCCTCGAGATGCGAATTGCCTCGAGAGGCATCCTCCTAAAACTTTCTCTCTACAAGCGTACGCCTTGAAGGGGCATCTTTTAAGCAACATTTTGAGTTGGAGATGAAAAAATATGTGCCTTGGCGCACTGATCTGCAGAAAGTGGATAACTGATGTAAAAAGCATTTAAAACCTTGACTGAACTTCTCAAATATGAGCAAGATTTTGGGTTTTGGACGTCGAAAGATGTGCATAATTCAGAGTGATCAAACCCCCAGACCCAAACCTTTGCTTGTCCCCAAGTAAAGCAGATATGATGAAAATAGTGCTCAACTTCTGCATACACAGCAGTTCATACATATTGGATTCAAAGCAGTCGCTGCATACCTGGTTGCAATCTCTAGTTCAGAGTCAAGTTTCAATTAACAACTTTATATATATCTCAGTTCAGATACTTTTCGATCACCTAGATAAGACATTTGGCAGGGGAATCAAATGAAGTGATTCATGAAATAGCCATGAGTGTTAAGTGAATGCAAAGTCAGTGCTTCACCTGCTACCGTTCCCGAGAACATAGTAGGCTAATGCGAAAATTAAAGATGGGTTAGGATCATTGTTACGTGTCAGATTCTTTCAGTTAGTGCTTCACGGGTTTACAATCCCGAGATCATAACTGCTAATGCAAAAATTTGCTTTCAAATACTATCGGGAACTTCAGGTTAGTGCTTCACAGGTTACAATCCCGAGATCATAACTGCTAATGCAAAAATTTGCTTTCAAATTACTTGCTTCAAGTTAGTTTCAATGTTAGTCCTTCACATACTACCATCCCGAGATACTGGTAGCTAATGCAAAAATGCAGAAATGCAGTTAAAACATGGCTCTTCGAGGATCAACTTATTCAGTTTCAGAGCCACTTGCATTATGGAGGTATTCCAACAGATCTGAGCAGAGACATATATAAACTCTGTTTTGATACATGACTCTAACACAAGAGTTTTGCAAGCATTATAGACAGAAACACTTCAAGATTCTCAATAGCATGAAAGATTGTTTAGGCAAAATTAAGCACTCCAAGAACTTTTACTCGACAAGCAACTTCGAAATATAGCCAAGAATAGATAGAATCTTTGTAATCATGGCATAGCAATGATATTTATGGTGTAACAGGGTTTGTGAATTGGAATGTGTTCACCTGGTTTAAGGGTCGAATCCTCGAGAAGTCTTCCTCGCGAAGCAAAACCCTCGCGAGGCCTTTTTCCTCACGAAGCATCAAGCCCTCGAGAAGCTTTCTCTTGAAGCAGAATCCCTCGAGAGGCCTTTCTTCCTCGCGAAGCGACTTTCTACTCCTTGCTTGCAGGGATCTCTGCCAACCCACTTCACTCTCTTTTATTCAACAATCTGAAAAAAACAAAACAACAAACAAAAGGAAAAGAAACACACAAACAAAAATAACTCTTGAAGGGAAATAATATATAAAAAGGATATCAGGCTGCCTCCCGATGAGCGCTTGTTTAAGGTCACGAGCCTGACCATAGCTTCTTCTCACTGCTTCACAGCTTCAGAGGATGCATTGGGAACATCCTCTGACTCATCATTCTCGCTTTCTTCGGGATCTTCAATGTCAATCTTCTCTCCCGCTAGGTAATGCTTCAGTCTCTGGCCATTTACCTTGAAGGTACCTGCTGATGGGGTCTGGACTTCGAAAGCACCATTTCCCAAGTCCTTCTTCACTATGCAGGGACCAAACCATCTTGACTTGAATTTTCCCGCAAACAAATGCAACTTGGAGACATACACCAACACTTGTTGTCCAATGCTGAACTCCTTCCTGAGGATATGTTTGTCATGCCATTTTTTGGTCTTTTCCTTGTAAATCTTGGAACTCTCATATGCATCATGCCTCAGCTCTTCAGGCTCACACATCTGCAGTTTCCTTGCACTTCCAGCTATCTTCATGTCGAGGTTTAGTTTCCTAATAGCCCATTGAGCTCTGTGCTCTAACTCGACAGGCAAATGGCATGCTTTACCATATACAAGCCTGAAGGGCGAAATTCCAATAGGTGTCTTGTATCCAGTTCTGTATGCCCACAAGGTATCAGGAAATTTTAGGGACCAATCTGCTCTGGACTTGGACTCGACCTTCTTGAGGATCTGCTTAATTTCTCTATTGGATAACTCAACTTGTCCATTGGCTTGAGGGTGGTAGGGTGTAGTAACTCTGTGATTCTTCACACCATACTTGCTCAACAGCTTCTCTAGCTGTTCATTGTTGAAGTGGGCTCCTCCATCACTGATCACAACTCTGGGAACTCCAAATCTGGGGAAAATTACAGTTTTGAGCAGCTTGCAGACTGACTTGGAGTCTGCACTGACAGTTGGTACAACTTCAACCCATTTAGACACATAGTCCACTGCCACAAGGATATACTTATAGCCTCGAGAGGAAGGCAAAGGTCCAACAAAATCAACTCCCCATACATCAAACAGTTCATCTTCAAGAATGCCTTGCTGAGGCATTTCATTTGTAACGCCCCAAGATCGGTACTATGCAGATTTTAGCATTCCAGCCAAATCCGCAAAATAACGATCCTAAAGGACGCCCCCAGGCATAACATGCATGTCGCAACACACACGTTATGCGGGTGGAATTGTGATAACATTACAATAGTTCTCGACGGAACACACAAAAGAACATATATACAACAATGACTCACAGAGTTAAGAATACAAAAGATACATTACAAAGATCCAAACAACAACGGAAGCGAATGGCGTCCGACTACGGACAAGATACAAATTGGACTAAGAGTCCTGAAGATAAGCAAAGGCACCATATCCCTGCCCAGGCCAAGCCTAGCCGGAGGGATTCCCAAGCTAACGTCGTCAGACTTCAAACCTGTTGGCTGCATTGGAATAGCAGCCCCGAAGGGGTCAGTACTAGTAGAAGTACTGGCAAGTAATACTCACAAGATATCAAAGCTGGAATTCCGGGGAAAGAGGGTTAGCGATTGAGGCGGCGGCAAGCAGCACTAACAACTTATAGAGACACACTACAACTTCCGTCTAATAGAGAGGAGGTAAGAGAGCGCATAGGTAACCAAGTATGCTAACACCAAACATAACCCAGCCGATTCCTTACCAGCCCGGTTAACCACGAGCAGCAAGCCCAAAGGCACTCACACAGTTGGCAATTTTATAAGTTATTATTAAAGTAATCTATCTTACTAGTCAAATTATAATCATTAGGTGTAAGTTGTCTATGATCTTGTTAGCCAGCATCATCACCAAGTCGTCCATAACCGCGGACACGGCTTTTCGAAAAGATTTAACCCTGCAGGGGTGCACAAATGTAACCACACGCACTTCAACCCTTGTTGCCAGCTATTAGCACACTTCCTAAGGTGTGCTGGCAGGGTATCCGACGCTACACTTTCCTTCACTACCACACAAGTCCAGGGAACCACCTAGCTAAGTCTGGCCCACCTTGAAAGTACGGCCGGAGCTCCGAGGTGGACTTAGCCGATGCGAGAACGGCTTCGGGAGGGAACACTCATACGATTGCCCCTACTTCCACACTCGATAAATGAACGCTCCGCAGCCCTACCGTAAGTAACCATCATCGTATCGGAGGCGTCCCATCCGTACCTGCATCAAAATAAAGCGTCGCGCAAATGGAAACACCCGAACTACTTGTGGCGCCCTGGACAAGGCTGCAGATCCGGTACTAGGTCGAGGGGAGTCCCATTTCCTCCCACATGTGGGTAGTGCGCCCAGTCTTGGATCAGAGGACAAGAACTCGAGTCCTAGGCGACACTAGCTGAACAAATCACCACGATTGGCCTTCCGCCGGTGCCTTATCTTTATTAATTATATCCCATCGCCAAACATTAAAGATTATCATGTGAATTTAAACCCAACTATCAAATGATAACAAGACTAGAACAAGACTCGAGCAAAACAAACCTAAGCATGCACTACTACTCGCAGGGCCAACAAGGTAAACAAGCAAAAGGTTATTAGGATGTGGGGGTGTGGCTATATCATGGCTGCAAGGTAAACATGCAAATAGGATCCTAACTATCAAATGATAACAAGACTAGAACAAGACTCGAGCAAAACAAACCTAAGCATGCACTACTGCTCGCAGGGCCAACAAGGTAAACAAGCAAAAGGTTATTAGGATGTGGGGGTGTGGCTATATCATGGCTGCAAGGTAAACATGCAAATAGGATCGAGACACAAGCATCGCAATATAAGGCTAGCAAGGAACAAAAGATAGGACGTGTGAGAGACAGAAAACAAGCAAAGATAGCAAGTGAGTTTCACTTGACTGCAATCCGGTAGAGTTAGCAGAACCTGTCGTTACTCACATCAACTCATCGGCCTATCCCGAAGAAGCAACGAACGGGAAGCGCAAAAGATGTATTTTACTACTACGGCAAAAGAAGCGGCATGTTGATGCAATGCATGCATGACATGACAACATGCAACTTAAGCCAAATTAAGCGGAACCGGGATTCCGACATTTAAATATATGGTTCAAGTTATTTTTCTAACCATCCAAATTAAATGTTTTTAGCATGTAGAAACAAGATATGGGTGAGCTAATCAAAATTAAATGGAATAGGGACAACAATTTAATTAGGACCCACATATTCCATATGAAGCACGGATGGCATATTTAAATTCTACACATTTTTCGGAACAACTTTCATATTTTACACTTTGCAATTAGAGTTACCAATTAAAAGATATAGATTTGAACATAATTTGCAAAAAGGAAAACAAAACAGGAAAAAGGGGTGAAAAAGATGGTGGCAGTGAGGATCGAACTTTGGTCTCACGGGTGGATAAGTTGGGAGCAAGCCACTGGGCCGTTCGGTGCTTGATGTATAACTGCAGTAGATCCTTTAGAAGAGGTAAACGGGGCGGAGTCAACTGAATTTTGACACCAAATTCAGACTTCAGGTAACAGGTGCACAGCGACGGTGACGAGATGATCTGTAACGGCGCTGCTGGTTGCTGAGTACGTCTGGGAGTTCCACGGTGCAAGGGGGCGGTGTGAGGTGCAGCGAGTGCAGGAGATGGATGTGGCTAGGGCGTGCGTGAGCAGGTGCAAGGGTGCAGGGGCCGCAGCAGCTCGAGCTTGGGACAAAGGCTGACGACGACGTGCACGAACGAATCGACGAGGACCAGAATCAATCGAGCAGGAGACGAGCGGAAACTAGAAAAGGAGCTCACAGAGGAGGTGCTGCTGGGGGCGGCTCGCGAGGAGAGAGGAGCAGGGCGCCGGGCCGGGAAGGGGAGGATCGGTGGAGGGGCGGCTTGGCGACGGGGCGGCCGGGGACGCGCCTGGGTGGAGCACGGGGAGGAAGGTCGCCGGGAGGGGAGCTGGCCGACGGGAGAGGAGGGAGGTGGGAGGTGGAGCCAAGGTTTTGGATTTCGGCCCGAAAAAACGAAAAATGTCCGAAATTCGGCCATTTCGTTTGGGCCCGGTAAAAGTTCAATCCGGTCAAAAAATTTCGGCCTCATTTGAATTTCCAGCCCGGCCCATGGTCCAGTATAGCCCATAGATAGACCCTTGTGGTATAAAAGCACAAACTGAACCCTTCTGTAACCCTAATTTCATTTTCCCCACTCTCTCCACTTCCTGTGCGGCGGCTGCAGACAACCTAAGCCGAGAGAGGCGGGGGCGCGGGGCACCGCCGCCTCTACCCATCTCCCTCCTCCCCCTCACATCCAGTAGCTCACCACATCCCGTCCCCCTCCTTGCATCCCTTCTTCCATCCGTGTCCATGGAGGCGGGGGCGCGGGACAGCAGCATCGACTTTGGAGCTGCAGATGCACAAGCTGGACAAGGTGAGCGGTGAGCCTTGCCGGCCGTGCGTACATCTTATGTAGATAGATTATGAATACACTGGTTCTAGCTGTTGCAGCAGTTGTACTTGTCCGGCCGGCCGGCCTGATTACAATCAGTACATGTTTATGTGTTTGCTAGCTTACTATATTGATCAACTGTGCTATCTTTCGTATCTATATTTTTGTATTATGCTGCTGAGTTTAGAACTTGTATTTGTACGTCTCCGGCAGTCTGATCTATTTTGATAATGTACATGTCTTTGTAGTATATTTTGTTTCTTGACAACTGAGTTAACTACATTTAGTTTTGTTTCTTCACGACTGAGTTAACTACATTTAGTTCTGTTTCTTGACAACTGAAAGGTAGAAGGGTGCCCAAATGTTCCAGGAAATGTGCTTCGTATAATGAAGGGTGCTCGGTATGAGACAAGGAGAAAGAAGAGGGAGAAGGCAACTCGTAAGCTGAGGTTGGAACGAGAGATAATGAACGGGCTGTATCATAGAGAAGGGGTGATAAACATTGAAGATGATGATGATGAACAACTTCAGATGGCACTTCGAGAGTCACTTAGGGACAGGAATGTCTCTCGTGCAGTTGAGAGGAGGCGTGGGAGTGGTAGTGGTGTCCGTGTCTCTCTAGGGAAAAGGAGCATCACAGCCTACTTTGATAAGGAGTTATCGAGCAACAAAGTATCAATGCAGCCAAAGATTTCCACTGCTTTCGATCCTGAGTCGAGAGATGTACTCGGTCAAGCTTGGGCAAAGTTTTTTCAAGCAAATGACTACACTTTGTGTTGAGACCATGATTCATTAGTTGATTGATTTTGTTGTTTATAAAAAAGCATTACTAGATTGTTCACTAAGCATTATACTTGTGGATTTTGTTTTTACACTTTTGAAGATACGTGCCGAAGAAGACAAAGACCCGGTGAGAGAGAATTATAAAGATCATGAGGTTGATCCATGTGCAATGATGATGGATACAACCATGTTTGATGCCACTAATCCAATGATGGATTGGTTGAATGAGGATGAGGAACACATAATCATGGATGGATCTGATGCTGCTAGCGCCGTGTTTGAGGAAATTCGTCGCCTTAACTCAAGCAGGAAAGCCTCACGTCTTGGAAGGAAGGACATTGGAATGAAGAGGAAGAGATTATTGGAAGAAGAGGAGGATGACTACATTGATAGTGAGGATGATGATCAAGAAAATGAGTACATGGAAGTCGATGATGACGATGATGGTGCAAGTGAAGCTAATGGAGAATCACCAAACGGACTGGAAGAAGAGCTACCAAGCCGAGACGAGGCTGAGGTAACAAGTGATGGAGATTTGGTGAACCGTAGATCTGGACGGTTTAGGAAAACCACCAAGCAGAAGGACGTGACGAGCCTTTACTATTGACAGGTAAGTTCATTGGGATGTCATCAATAATTTGCCATTTCTTAAGTGCTTTCATATTTGGCATAAACTGTTTTGCAATGCTACCAGATGGCACTTGATTTTTGATGTTTCTTACTTGCAAGGTTAAGAAGCCTGTGAGCAGACTAGGATTTTGTTAGATGCAAGACTGAAGGGTGGACGACCAGGAGTTCATGATTGAACTCACTGTTTGCATTTTGGGGCTGACATGTTTGAACTCTGAGTAGCCCGGTTTATTTGGCTGTGGACTGTACTTCGGAACTGTTATGTGGGTATTTTGGCCGCATATTTGGACTACTAATTTGAACTGTTAAGTAGCCTTTTAATCTAGACTCTCGTTGCTGAACTATTCTATTATGACGGTTAATCTTGACTTGTGTCGTTGGACTGTTATGATGGTGATTTCTGGATGGTTAGTATGTTTGTTTTTCTATGCTCACTCTAATCTGCAATGCTACGGTTAATCTGATGTTAAGGTCATTCCTGTAATGTTTTCATGATAAGATATATTCTGCTGTATGAGACATACATGTACATTTTGCTAAATATTTTTCCATAGATTTTTGTTTTGGATTATTTCAAATATTTGGGCAAATTTCGTTCATTTTTCGGTCAAATTTCGTCCCAAAATTCAAATTTTGGTCTGTCAATTTCGTCCGAGATTTTCCGAAATTTTTCCGAAAAACCGAATTTCGGCCATTTCGCCCAGGCCCGGTAAAAATTGCAAAACGAAATCCAAAATCCTGGGTGGAGCGCCAGCTCGGTGGCAGCGCAGGGCGGTGAGGGAGGTGGCGGGGCGTCGAGGATCGACCTGAGGAGGAGCTACGCCGGGGAGGAGAGGCTCGGCCGGGCTGGCGTGGAAGGGAGAGGAGGAGGGGGAAGCCGGAGAGAGGAGAGAGAGGGAGAGGCGTGGCCGGTGGTGGTGCTCGGGTGGAGGAGGAGCAAGGGAGCAGGTCGGGCTCGGGAGGAGGTGTCATGTACCTGGTCTATGACATGACATGTACTGGGCCGAGCTTGGGTCGACAAAGAGGACCAAGTCTTCATTGAAGCCCGCCGGACCAAGCCCATATCGAACCTGGGTCTGTCCACTGTACCGAGAGTCATGCCTATGTAATCTGGAGTCGAGTGAGTTAGGGCTATCGATGATCAAAGCTGTAAAAGCGAACATGCTTCTCTCCTACCTGCTCCCCTCTTCCCCTCTATGAACTCTTGAATTCTATCCAGATCTCACCGATCTGTGGTTGTATCTGATGAATCTCGACTATTTGGTGTGTTGCCACTAGTTGGATCGTCACATTTGGTATCAGAGCCATTCGATCTTCGGATCCTTACCCCCAAAATCCCAGAAAAATCCCCACAAAAAAATCCCCACCCACCCAACCATGGCAAGCTTTCACGGTCTCAATCCCTCTGATCTGAGCCGATTTCTTCATATTACCGTATGGGATGTGAAGTATTCGGTGAGCGAGGAGGTGCTTCACCAAGTATTCCGTTCGTACGGTGCAACGACGGTGCGATTCTGCACGAACACGACGGCGGTCGTCTCCTTCCCCACCATGTTGCAGGCGACGCGCGCTGGCCAGGAGATGCAGGGCCGATGCATCTACACCAACTGCTGCTGGATGCAAATCCAGTACGCGCCGGCGGAATTGGTAGCGCCAGCTACAGGAGCGGTAGCGCGGGCGCCACCACCCCCGGCGTCCACGCCGGCGGCTGCTCCTCGGTCGGCCTCCATCTCCGCGGCAAGCACTTGTGCCACCCCGGCCCCGGTCTGCGTTCTAGCAGCACCTGCTTCTTCTCCATCGGCTCTCACCGCGGCGGACGAGAAGCCGGTCATGGTGAGCTTGGCCGAGCTCCAAGCCAAGCTGGAACGCATACTCGCCAAACTCGCCCCCATGGACGACCACGACGCAGTATCTACCTCGTCGCCGTCAACAACCACCGCCACATCAACAACCACCGCGCCCGAACATGCCCCACCTTCGGCAACCGCTACGGCAGCTGCGACCATCACCACCCCGCCGCCAAGCGCGCCAGTACCAGCGCCAACGACGCCCAAGGACACCCCAGCCCACATAGAGCTGGCGACTGACTATCCGCTGAAGCTCTCTGTTGTTCCCGAGCTCGAAATGCCGGCGCCCACCACTTGCTCGACAAAATGCCAAGACATCCTTCCGCAGCAGTGCGAGGTGATCTCTGCTGCTCTCGCAGGCACAGACGTTTTCACTATCATACAGAAGGCTGCAGTCCTACCGACGTCCTGTTCGGTGACTACTAGCTCCTTCCAGAGCGTCGACGGTACGGCTGCTGTGTCCGTTCCAGAAGCCGGTGTGCTTGTTGCAGCAATCCGTGTGCCGCCGCGCCCACCAGACCTGGCACCGGAAGACTATGATGCTAGCAAGGTCAGGGAAGCATCACTGCTTGGAATCGAGTCTAAGCTGGCTATGCCTGTCAACATATGTGAAAAAGAGTATGATCAGGAACGGCCCATGCCATGGCCGTCCTTTGTCTGCTATTGGCTGCCAACAAGTTCTCTGAAGCCAAGGCAATTACCTCAAGGTATAACAAAGATACTTGTGATTGATGATATGCCAATGGTACTTGGTTGTCCAGTGTTCAGCTATACCTTACCGAATTGCAACGATGGTTCCAGAAGTAACTCTATTCTGTCAGCTCGTCCTAGAGATTGTCTTCAAGGTTATGCAGAGAATTACTTTGCTGACTTCCCATGGATAATTGCATGGTCTCCATCCTTTGAGTGGTCTGCATTTGACTTCACAAACAAGCACATATTGCTCCCGAGATCAATTGTTCATCCCACCAAAACTGCTACAGGGATATTTGAGTGGCAGACTACATGGTCTTTGCACCTGGGCAGTACACACCAGGCATACCAATTGTCCCCATTTGCCTCGGTAAATTTGCTAGAACAAGATGCTCTGCTTGCACCAACAGAAATTTTCATCCTCGAGTTTGCAAATAAGTGAGTGTTCTCTGAAGCTACATCTAAACCAGATGACTCAAGTTTGTACCAAATTTTGCATTGGCCAATATATCAGCAGGCAGTGGACTTGGCTCTTCCATGGGACCCTGGCGGTGATTCTCCATCGGCTTGGGGGCAAGCCGACTTTCAAGCGGGGGAGTATGTCATGTACCTGGTCTATGACATGTACTGGGCCGAGCTTGGGTCGACAAAGAGGACGAAGTCTTCATTGAAGCCCGCCGGACCAAGCCCATATCGAACCTGGGTCTGTCCACTGTACCGAGAGTCATGCCTATGTAATCTGGAGTCGAGTGAGTTAGGGCTATCGATGATCAAAGCTGTAAAAGCGAACATGCTTCTCTCCTACCTGCTCCCCTCTTCCCCTCTATGAACTCTTGAATTCTATCCAGATCTCACCGATCTGTGGTTGTATCTGATGAATCTCGACTATTTGGTATGTTGCCACTAGTTGGATCGTCACAGGAGGAGCAGGGGAGCGATGGGGATGGGTGCGGGGTGAGGTGAGAGAAGACCACGGGAGGAAGAGAGAGTGGAGGAGAAAAGAAAAGGGGAGGTAAGGATAAGGTCCAGGGACCCAAAAAGAAAAGAAAAGGACCAGTTTGCGAGGTGGGAAGACCTGAACAGAAAAAGAGGGAGAAGGAGGAGGGTGGCTGCAAGAGGCAGGGGGTGGGAAAGGAAAAGAGCCAGGGGCAGGATTAGGATTTTGGAGGCTAGGTGGGCTTGGGCCAGGGTTGGGCTACTCTCTCGCATCTCAAAACCATTTTTATTTTGCAAAACGATTTTGGCAATTAAATTTTGAAAACGGAGACGACTGTCTCGGTAAAATATTTTCCGACAATTTTAGAAAAATAAAATAGGGTTTAATGAAAATAATTTTTGTTGCCAGAAAAAATGCGATGCATGATGCTGATGTCATGATGATGCAAAAAAAGAAAAACAAGAAAAAATCTAATTTGGGGAAAACCCCGGGGCATTACATCATTCCTTCTCCAGATTTTCCCAGTTCTCTGGCAGGGATCACACTGCTTGACAAAATCATGAACATCTTTGAACAGGCTGGGCCAATAAAATCCAGCTTGAAGGATCTTTGCTTGAGTTTTCATTACTCCAGCATGGCCTCCATACATGCCAGAATGACATTGGAACATCACATCATGAGTTTCTTTAGAGGGCACACATCTTCTCACTATACCATCTGCATAATGCTTGTAGAGGAATGGTTCATCCCAGTAATAGCTCTTGGCTTCATGCATGAATTTCTTTTTCTGCTGGTAGGACAAATCAGCTGGCATAATTTTACACTCTAGGTAGTTCACAATGTCAGCATACCATGGAGTCTTTGCTCCTCTCGATACGTCAACCCTCGCGAAGCATTTCCTCGAGAAGCACATCTCGCGAAGCATCTCCTCGCGAAGCTTGAAGAGTCAGATCGTCATGAGGCCTCCCTCGCGAGGCTTCAAGAAGCCCTCGCGAGGCATTTACTCCCATTAGTTGCTCTCCAGGGATGCTGTCTTCTATTTTTCTAGTTTCAGAGCAACTTATTCTTGACAAATGATCAGCTACCACATTCTCATAGCCTTTCTTATCCTTGATCTCAATATCAAATTCTTGAAGCAGGAGAATCCATCTGATTAGCCTTGGCTTGGCATCCACTACTAGGAAACTAGCTATAGGTGGGATGCTATTTTGTGGCGCACCAATATTTCATGCGCCACTAAATTTTTTTTTGTGGCGCACCAGTTTCCATGCGCCACTAAAAGAAGAAATTCTGTGGCGCATCTGGAGGACATGCGCCACTAAAAGAAGACATTCTGTGGCGCACCTTCCTCCATGCGCCACAGAAATTCTGTGGGCCCCACAACCAACGGCTGGCTTGCATCCTACGCCGCCTTTTCTGTGGCGCATGGAGCAAGGTGCGCCACAGAAATGTACATTTCTGTGGCGCATCTGGCCAGATGCGCCACAGAAATATGGTGGGCCTGGCACCAATGATTAGGGGCTGCACAATTCTGTGGCGCATGGGTCCACATGCGCCATAGAAAGTGACATTTCTGTGGCGCATGTGGTTCCATGCGCCACAGAATTGTGCAGCATTTTTTCACCCCACGCACCCCCCCCCCCCCCCCGTGGATCGCCTTTTTAGTTTTGCACGTAGGGAAAGAAAATGATAAAAAATTCAAAAAATAAAATCCTTTTAGATATATGGAAGGTTTAGGGTCTAGTTTGTAGGAAAAATTTGAAATACACATTTTGACCTTTTTTCCAATAGTAGGTGAAGAAATATTAAATTGACCATAACTTTTGCATACGACGTCGAAAAAATGCGTATAATACCTTAAAAAAACTAGAGAAAATTTCGGATTCGATCCCACCGGGGTTTACCCGGTCAGCCATTCACAGAATCCTCAAATTCCAAAAAAAAAAGTTACGGGCAACAGAAGAACTTTCCCAGCAAAATCAAAAAAAAGGAAAAAAAATTCTGTGGCGCATGTCTAGCCCATGCGCCACAGAATTGTGAGATTCGGAATTTGAATCCCGCCGGCGCCCTCATCTCCCTCTCTTTTCCCCTTTTCTCCTCATCTCCTCCAATTCTCCCTCCACTTCTCTCTCCACTTCTCCTCTTTCTTTCTCCTCTTCCCTTCTCCTCTACACTTCTCTCCCCTTCTCCTCCCTCCTCCATCTCTTCTCCTCTACTCCACATCTTCTCTACTCCTCCTCCTCCTCCACCTCCACCTCCACCTCCACCTCCACCTCCACCTCCGGCGAGCTCCACAACTCCGGCGACCTCCTCACCACCCCGGCGACCACCTCCACAACCCCGACGACCTCAACCACGACGACCTCCACCTTCGGTGACCTCCTCCTCCACCTCCGGTGACCTCCTCCACCACCGGCAACCTCCTCCTCCACTCCGGTGACCTCGGCCTCCACTCCGGCGACCTCCTCCTCCACTCCGGCGACCTCATCCGGTGACCTCCGACGACCCCTTCCTCCACCCACGGCAACACGGTCTCCGACGAGCTCCGACGAAATTCCGGCGAAATTCCGGCGGCCAGATCTAGATCCAGATCTGGATCTAGATCTGGCCGCCCTTTTTTTTGAAATTCAAAAAAAATTCTATGGCGCACCAAGGTGGGATGCGCCACTAAAATATTTCTGTGGCGCACGGTGCTGGGATGCGCCACAGAATTTGGCATTTCTGTGGCGCACCACCGGCGTGCGCCACAGAAATATATTTTAGTGGCGAGGATTTAGTGGCGCATCCACTATTTCCAGGGATGCGCCACAGAATCGTGAAAAGGTGCGCCACTGATAGCCTGTTTTCTAGTAGTGATCCTTCTTGTTGACAAGATATCTTATTGATGCGTGATCAGTGAAGACAGTACACTTGTGCCCAACTAGATAAGGTCTGAACTTGTCAAACACGAATACCACTGCAAGCAATTCTTTTTCAGTAGTGGAGTAGTTGATCTGAGAATCATCTAGAGTTTTGCTGGCATAGTGAATCACATGCTAAGCTTTCCCCTTTTTCTGGCCCAGAACTGCTCCAACTGCAAAATCACTTGCATCACACATCAACTCAAAGGGTAGGGTCCAATCTGGTGGCTGCACAATTGGAGCAGAAATAAGAGCTTGCTTCAACTGGTTAAAGGCCTTCAGGCAGGCTTCATAAAAGTGGAATTTGACATCTTGATTGAGCAGTTTGGTTAGAGGCTTTGCAATGCCAGAGAAATCCTTTCTATTCTACCTTGCCTTGTACTCCAAATAGATCATTGTACTCCTATATATATGGCCATGAGGCTCGAGTGCGGCGATATGGAGGCCGAGCTCCATGGAGCTCGGTTTTCCAAAAAAAAATCCGCAAATTTTTGTTACGAAAAATTCTGAAAAAAATCATAGTTATAGATAATACATTGATCTATCATTGTGAAAATTTTCATTACCAAATACCTTGTATTATGATCTGGGAAAAAAGACAAATCGGCAGATCTGAATCGGTGAACAGTGCAAAGTTTTAAATTTTGCCAGATTTGTCTTTTTTGTGTAGCTCATAATAATACGAATTTGTACTTGAAAATTTTCACAGTGGTGGATCAATGTGTTGTCTACAACTCTGATTTTTTGCAGAATTTTTCGAAACAAAATTTTGCAGATTTAATTTTTTTGGAAACCGAGCTCCATGGAGCTCGGCCTCCATTTGGACTTTTCGCATGAGGCTAAATCAATAAACATCCATCGATTCCACCGAACCGTCTCTCTATCCTTCTACACACTCAGCCCACCCGGGGTGGATCTACACCCCTGGCAACCTGGGCCATGGCCCGGCGTGTAGAACAAATTCACCTATATATTAGTAGGAATGAGTAATTTGCTCTATGATTTAACCTAATTACAGCACATAATACTATGTCGGCCTTGGGAACCAAATCAAATTAAAGATACAAGTTTTTTGGCCAGAAACCAAATCAAATCGAAAAAAATGGCAAATCACGGGCATATATAAACAGGAGTACAAATCAAAACCATAATTTCATGCATTCATGATTATTCAACTCGGGACATATTAGAAATTTTTATTATTATTTTTGCAAGCTTACAACTTGTTATCAGTGCCGGAACAAAACCTCTGCTGGAAGTCTAGAAGTGTAGATACAAACAGGAAACGAAGAGCCCTACGGTTCGAAACCCTCCGTGCTGCATCCGCTCCCGTGCTTTCCAAATCGCTGCTGGCCATCAATCCTCCTTTCCATTTTTTCCTGTCAAACTTTTCCCTGTAGAGGAATCGAAAACAGAGTCGGAATTCAAAACAGAGTTGCATTGGGAAAAAAAACGTACTATTAGTAGTAGTTCTGGATACACGAAATTTGTGAAACACATAACATAGTAGCGGTTTTGCCTCGGAGTTGATCGTACAATGGAGAACCACGCGGACGTGGAGAACGCCGGCGCCCCGGAGCAGAGTAAGAACGCCGCCGTGTCGCCCTTCTTCATCTTCTTCTTCCAATCTGTGGTTGCCGCGGCGCTGTTCCCGATCGTCCTGGGGAGCTCCGGCGGCGACACGGTCGTCGCCGTATGGAGGCTCTCGCTGCTGCTCTGCTCCTACTTCTACTCAGCGGCCTGCGTCCTCTCTCCCTCCACCCGCGAGGACAAGGCGCGCCTCTTCGTCTGCTTAACCTACGCCGCCTCCATGGCGTTCGTCGTGGACGCTGTCCTGAGCCATGCGGTCGGGACGGCCATCATATACCTCGACTCCGTTTGGATGGCCGGCGTGTTCGGACACGCCCTCGCCGGCGGCACAACCGCTTCTTCTTCTTCTTCTTCTTCGAAGGCAGAGCAGCACAGGGCTTCCCAAGAGGAGCTCACGGATGAACTTGGTGTGATAGCCTTCCTCCTCGTCGTGGGTGCCGCATTTTCACTGGGCCCGTTGTGCATCACGGACCCCGACGACGCGCCGGAGGTGGTCGTGGCCATCCTTCCCGTGCTGCTCTGCCTTTTTCTCACCATCGCCATCATCTGGGCGCTGAAACCCATGCAGGGTGCACCCGACACCGTCGTCATCCTTGGGGTGGAATGTGATACTGACAACGTCTTGCTCTGCTCCTTCATCTCGCCGATCATGCTCTTCATGTGCTCCTTGCTCCTCGTGGGCGAGGTCGGAACGGCGGTCGTGTTGTTGTTCTGCGTCATTGGCCTGGCGGTGCTCTTGGGCTACTGCCTCAGCCTGCACGCTTCCTCCTCCTGTAACAGCATCGATGCATGGCTCTCAGTGAGGTACCCGTACCAAACTCAACTAGTAAATTGGAGGCATTATATAGTTTTATTGATTGATTTGAAAAATGTTGTCCAGTCAATATTATCACTGATTTGAGTCCTCCTTCCTTTCTTTCTACAGGATGAAAGACCAAGCCGGAGTTGATGGAAAAGAAGCATGCTGCTGCTGGGTTGCGGAAGGAGCAAGCTGATGCTGCTTGGGGAAACAAAGAGCAAGCAGTCATCAGCTCCGACAGTACTTTGACCAAGTGCTAGAGATCGAATAAACCATAATTACAAGTACTATTTTTGTTCTTCGAATTAGAAAATATATAAGCAAGAGCTTGTCACTTTTTTCGCCTATTGACCAGCTTAGTGTTCCAGATGGAGCATCATATCATGTAGCTTGACAAAAAAAAAACTTCCATGGTGTGTCACAAATGAATGTTTTTAATTTAATGTGGTTCTCAAAGAGATATTTGTACTTGGCCTATTTTTTGGCAACTGAGTCCGTATGAACCTAGCTTCTGAGGTCAGGTATCTACCTATTACTGAACCTGTGCCTATCATCTGCAGTACTTGTGTAACTTAATCATCATGCAAGCTAGAAAGAAGCTAGGTGTCGAGAGACCGATAGCGAACAAGTACCGCGAGGGAAAGATAAAAAGCACTTTGGAAAGAGAGTCAAAGAGTGCTTGAAATTGCCGGGAGGGAAGCGGATGGGGGCCGGCGATGCGCCCCGGCCGTATGCGGAACGGCTCTTGCGGGTCCGCCGCTCGGCTCGGGACGTGGACTGTTGTCGGCTGCGCCGGCGGCCAAAGCCCGGGGGCCCTAGGTGCCCCCGGTGGCCGTCGTCGGCACGGCCGATACCCGCACGCCGTAAGGCGTGTCCCTCGAGACACTGCGCTGCAACGGCCTGTGGGCTCCCCATCCGACCCGTCTTGAAACACGGACCAAGGAGTCTGACATGCGTGCGAGTCGACGGGTTCTGAAACCTGGGATGCGCAAGGAAGCTGACGAGCTGGAGGCCTTCACGGGCCGCACCGCTGGCCGACCCTGATCTTCTGTGAAGGGTTCGAGTTGGAGCACGCCTGTCAGGACCCGAAAGATGGTGAACTATGCCTGAGCGGGGCGAAGCCAGAGAAAACTCTAATGGAGGCTCGAAGCGATACTGATGTGCAAATCGTTCGTCTGACTTGGGTATAGGGGCGAAAGACTAATCGAACCATCCAGTAGCTGGTTCCCTCCGAAGTTTCCCTCAGGATAGCTGGAGCCCATTACGAGTTCTATCAGGTAAAGCCAATGATTAGAGGCATTGGGGGCGCAACGCCCTCGACCTATTCTCAAACTTTAAATAGGTAGGATGGTGCGGCTGCTCCGGTGAGCCGTGCCACGGAATCGGGTGCTCCAAGTGGGCCATTTTTGGTAAGCAGAACTGGCGATGCGGGATGAACCGGAAGCCGGGTTACGGTGCCCAACTGCGCGCTAACCTAGAACCCACAAAGGGTGTTGGTCGATTAAGACAGCAGGACGGTGGTTATGGAAGTCGAAATTCGCTAAGGAGTGTGTAATAACTCACCTGTCGAATCAACTAGCCCCGAAAATGGATGGCGCTAAAGCGCGCGACCCACACCCGGCCATCTGGGCGAGTGCCATGCCCCGATGAGTAGGAGTATTTGCGGTACAAGTATACATACACGGCCTGCTCCTTTCACTGATGTAGATGTAGTGTAGATGGGGTTTCAGAGGTTGATGATGAGCAGCAAGCCACAGAAGCAGCGTACATACAATTTTAAGTTGAGAGGTAGCCGACATGTTTTGGCACCAATTACTTAGAAACCATTTACATTACACACAAGTAGTATTTGGTTACCGGAACATGGTATTCGCTAAGTACGATGATCAAAGTGAACCCCGCCGACAATTACCTAGACTAACCATGTTTTTACTCATTTCCTTTAGGAACGAACAGAGGGAGCACGCCGTTGTTGTGCTCATTACTTCCATCAATCTCCACTAATATAAAAGAGAGAGAGGGGGGTATGACACAGCCGATCTGGGCCTTTCAATCACGATCTAACGATCCAGGACCACCCAGTGTTGAGCACCTCATCATATTCACTCCCACGTTAAAAAAAACAAAAACAAAAAATCGAGCCGCACGCCCACGCCCACGACGGCACGACCTCACGGATCCATCCCCAAACTGCCGCTGCCGCTGCACTCCCCACGCCGCAGGAGATGCTCCCGCCGGCGCACTGCGCGGGAGGAGGACGACGTCGACGACGCTGACGCCGACGACCGCACTGTCAGGACGCCGCGCTGTCCCGGACAAGACACCGCCGCCGCCGTCGCACTACACGCGGGAGGACGCTGCCGACGCCGCCCCTGGTCGCTTCGCTGCCGGAGCCGCGGGCGTGGCCTCCGTCGCCCCTGGTCGCTCCGCCGCGGGCCTCGCCTCCGTCGCCCCTGGTCGCTCCGCCGCGGGCCTCGCCTCCGTCGTTTTGTCCACTCCGCCGCCGGAGATGCGAGCCCTCGCCTCTGTCTCCTCTGGCCGCTCGCCGTTGCCTAATCAGCCCCCGCCGCCGGAGAGCCTTTCCGCAGGGCACAAGCACCTTACAATCGCGTTGTGCGTCTCCGGCTCTCCGCTGGATGCAGATCTTGCAGGTACGTGGTGCTCGACTGATGTCTTTCCTTGAACTTAATTTCAGTTGGTTCCTTAGCGTGGCCTGAAGAAGGATTTTTTGCAGGTGCGTGGTTATATCTCGATTGAATTTTTGGCAATCCTGCAGAAATTCTCCAGTGATATTGACTGTAATTTCTGTGAATTTTTTCCTGCATAGTGATTAAAATGACTAATTCTACAGGTTTCATGTACAACCCAGCATGAGATTAGTGGTAAGAATCAGGTAATTGATCCAAACACATTCAGAAGTACTATTTAGTGGTAAGTACTCTCACTGAGTTCACATTCACACCTGACATTTTGATGTCCTAAGTACCATATACAGGGAGTACAAAGGCATACATTTCCGAGCAAGTGTAGCAACTATTGCAATGGCAATGGTGAATTTTAACATATCTATTGCCCTCTTTTGAATGGCAATATCAATGTTGAAAAGTTACCATGGTGGTTGGTTACTTGATTTGATAGTGCCATTGGTGGGTCCAAGAGCACCATGGATTTCTCACTTTTTTTTAAGCAATTTTTTCACTTTTATTTGCTGACGACTGCCTAATATGAAGGCAGATGGGAGGAGTGGACATATATTGAATTTCCTCCTTGATGCTTATAGACTTGCTCTGTCCAGAAAGATAATAAAATGAAGATTTTTGTGCTTTTCAATCTAGACAGTACACATCAAATTCTTTTGGAGTGACGAACTGACGACTTAATTGCAAATAGAGCATGAGGCCTAGAAGTATAGAAGTATTTTGGTCTGGCAACATCTTCAGAGTGCTAACTATATATCCCTTTCATCGTGTACTCGGAGAGTGCTCGATCTAAGGTACATGCGTGGCATGAAAAGAAATTGTCTTCTGCAGCAAATGTTTTATTCTGAAATCAGCTATCAATACTTGCCGACCTACTCTATGAGGTTTGTTAAATCAGCTTGTGCGTGTTCTGTAATTCCCTGCTAAGAGTGCTGCGACGAGCAAGCCAAGGCTAAGTGGAGTCCACCAAACTGGATGAAAGTAAGAAAGTGATTGTGCTCTTGATTTGGCCAGTGGACTTGCTGATTTTGCCTGACCATGATGGAATTTTTCAAGCAGCGGAGGTATGATAAAATCACCTGTCTATTTGCCCATTGAGCTCCTGGTATGCAGAGATACCATGCTGTTCGCCCAGGACTGAGGCTATCAGAGAGTGATGATTGACACCTATTGTCACACACTTGTTCGGCTTTGGCTGGATATCAGTAGGTGCACATATAATTCGTGAGTTGAATACCTACATGTCTTTATTCCAGGGTTTGAAGTAGCACATAGATGTGCAAGAGATGCACGTAATATTTAGTCTGTTCTTTTTTTTACTTTGATGTAATACATTTTCTGGTCTGCATTGTACGAACTTACTTCGTCAATATAATAAAACTATGAACTTTACTTAAGCAAAATAAAGTTAAATCATTGCATAAACTAGAGATGTTATCAAAGTGAGCCGCTGCACTTTGTTAGCAAGGTCCTTAACTGTTATGAAAGATCCTATTTTTGTTCCGCCCAGCTAAAAATTTTGCCAAAGAAAAGATGGTTCGTCTGCTTCAAATTATGAAAGAGCAAAGGTCTTATTTTTACATGATGAAAAGGACTAAGGAGTCGTAATTGTTGTGATTCGAGCAGCGAGCTGCATCTTCCATGCCCCTGGTTACAGTCCAAACGCTCTCATGGCAGGCTCAAATCACTGAGGTATTTCATATGTCTCCACTGTATCTGATTTGAGAAAATAATCAAGATCTTCAGTAATATTTCTCGAGCTTTTCGTGATACTTCATTGGTTTATGTGCAGAATAATCAGCAAGCATTTTCATAAGATAACTATAGCTAATTATGTGATCATGAAGGACTAGGTGTGCCAGGATGCTTCGTTGGAGATTATTTTGTTACAAATTTTAGATCAATCTGTGTTGACAGTGTTTTGGAGGCGGATCATGATGTACATGGAAGAACGTTAATACCTATATTCTTTACAACTAGCTGGAGATGTTCTTAAGTTGGAAATAACAATCAGAAGTGACATACTTGAATGTAAAAAAATTATAGACTGTATAGAGAGATATGACAACTGAAGGTTGTTAGCAAAACAAAATGTTGAGGTGCATTTCCTCACAAAGATCTTTTGGTTTATTTCTGTTTTGGTCCATGGATATGTTTACTGATTATATTTTTCTATTCCTTGTAGGTAATTTTATTCAGTTCATCGGACTACCCGTTGAAACATTTGTATTGTTCATCTAAAAATATATTGGACATGATTATACCTATCAACAGATACCCGATTTTCTTTGGGTTATGGTATTCTTTGAATAATTGCCGAAATGAGAGAGGACCGGGAATTGTTGACTTTTAGTGCTGAGGTACTTCAAATGCTCACTATTTCTTCTCTTGTAGCTTATTCTTCATCCTTGGTTGATGGCTTTGTGCAGTTGTAGCTAGACCAAGCAGGTCTAACTTTATTGTGCTTACCATATAATCCTTGATTATTGTACTATAAGCCCCAACAATTTGTAGCCAGTGAGACTTATTAACTTTACCTTCCAATTTGTTTTATATAATTTGCATGTATTAAGAACTTATGTGATGATGGGAAGATTCTTGGCCAACTATGTATCCATTTTCCAAGAGAAAATATAGTTATGATAAAGTAGTTTCAGCTCAATTGTTTTTATGGTGATATATGTTCGTTTCAGGTTACTCATGAGCATAAACACAATGATGATAGTACTGAACTTATCGATTTTATTGAGCACAACAAAAGCAAGAGTCCAAGGTATGCTATTTTTTCATATCAACATTTAATTTACACCTCTGATTATTGACTGTTGTATTAGTCTAGATATATCTCTTGGTCACCTTTCACATGTGGATGAAAAGTATGACATTTTATATTGATATATCTGCATGTTCATTTAAGTGACATCAGTTTCGTTCATTAAACAAATGTGAACAATTTTATTTTTCCATTGATGATGTTATATGGGGTGATACACCAATAAAGATCAAATTATTGATAGTTCAGTTTTTACATGCATGTCACTTCTAATTAAGGCTATAAAAAATAGATAAGATTAATTCTTATGGTGAATTACTTTTCAGTTTTTGTCATACTGCCAGACCAGAGGAAAGAGAGTTTATTGTCCAACCATTTTTTGCTCTAGCCGACAGACATTCTTTTGGTTGATGGGATGTGGAGACTATGCAAGTGTGCGTTTTAGAGTTATATCTTCCATCACTAGCGGGTAAGTAGTATGCAGCTGCTCAGTTTTGCCTTCTTGTGATGTCCTTTGTAGCTGCTATAGCCATACCAGTGTTGTTGTAGCCTCATCTTGCATAGTCAGTTTGAAGTAAGTATTTTGTTTATCCTTCCAATCACTGTTATTCACATGTTTAGTTATCTTATGTATTGATATCAATTGTACGACTGTTCTGAAGATTCAAGAATTTTGTCACACCTGCCTCCCAGTTATTTGATTTTGTAGATTATGTTGTAACTCGATTTTCATTTTATTTTTAGAAAATCAGTCCTCAAAGCTAAGTACCATTAATTTCCTTTGAGTTTGCTGTGGAGGTGAGTTGGTAATGTATCCCTTATTAATTTGGTGAATGTACTGGTACGGTGATGGAGACTTGGCAAATTGAATCTTGTTTTCTCCATGTGAAGTGCTTAGAAAGTTTTAACAATACATTAAAAGGCGTCAGCAAGTCCAATAAGAACTTGACAAGATGCATGCAGTGAGTTCAGGGGAGAGGCGGTTTCAACCAATGGCATAAACAGAACGACGATGAGGTGCATCAAATCAGGGGAGAGGCATGGCCAGAGGCTAGCAGGACAAGATCCTCTCTCAATGCCCCTTTTTTTAGTTGCAGCTGGTTTAATTGTATCAGCCGACTGGGCTGGTTTGATTTTGTAATATAGGCGGTTTTGGTTGCATGAAGTATTCACCAGGGTATTAGTAAGTAAGTTTTTTAGAACTGAATATGTTATTCAATGCCTCTCTAACATTGAACTTGTAAATATATCAACTGTTCAAGTTATAAACAAGGGAATACTGTTTTACAGCGAGGTGTACAATATAATTTGGGAACTCGCTTGACAATCGTGCCTTCCAGATTTTTATTTTGCAAATACATGATCATTTGACTCATAAATTATTTGTACGCATCAGTTGGCATTCTTGTTAAGATTTAATTATTTTAATACATACTAAAATTATGTACATTAGTCAAGCAACATTACTATCTATTCCTGCACCGCCACTGCACTCGCCCTGGTTTGCCCCGACCTAAACATCCTCATCGACTGCAGGATCTGGTAGCTGCCACATCTTTGAGTTGAGTTGCATCCTATCTACTTGAAGTGAGGGCTGTTAGCTCCTCTATTTATTTGTGGATCATAGACCAAATTGATTGTAGAGCATCACGGCGGTCGACAGGTAACCTCTCGGTACTTCTACCATTACTGTTATATTTCATCAGTGAATAGTACTGTTTTTTTCTTTCAAGATATTGTAGCTGAACTGTCCCGTTTTTTCTTTGGAATATCCAGTAGCTACAGATTGATTATCTGAAAGATTTATAAGCTAATTTACGATTATAATTACTACTGTTTGCTTTACCTTTTGCCCTTAACTTCTATATATCATGTCATTACTTATTTAGTTTCTGTTTCCTGTCAGAAACACCGACTGGAAAAACCAATGACGGGCTTTCGTTGCTGATACATTCCTATTATTCTCTTCAATCATATGAGAGGATCTGAAATTGTTTCAAGCTGCATTTCTGTTCCTCATTTTGAGCAATTGATGACATCCCATGCTACTGGTAGTAGTAGCAGTGTGCATCGTATTTCATTCCAAGTGACAGACCATTCATGTGTAACTGACGTATGGTCTGTTTCCAACCACATTATTTTGAGTTAATGCATAATTATAGTGTCATGAACCTTGATGTTAAGTATTTTTTTTAATTATACTATCATCTATTCCGAGTTGTGATCTCGCCTTCAACTGATAGTACTCTGAATTTTATTTGAGGTGCTGCAAGTACTACTGAATTTCATAGTACTTCTTATATCTGACGTGCTGGATCTTCAACACACATACATGCGTGCTGGATCTATCATATTATTGCCCACCAATCATGCAAAGCAAGATAACTCAACTTAAATAACTTTTCTGACAGATGTGAAAATTGCACATAACAGTAATCATATAAAAGAACTCGAACAATATCTTAGTACAAGAACCACGAAATCCACCCCACACCATATGAAATCTGATGTTAGACCAACTTTTCTCCAGTATCATGATTCCAGGCTCATACCCACCAGCTGGTCTTTTGTTTGACTTCTAAGAACTAAGCACATAGGTAGGCATGATCTTCTCCGGATCCACACTGAATAACTGCTTTATATCAATAGGCTCTGGCTGAATCTTTAAAGGGGCTTTATTTTCAGACAGATGATATAAATTTCAGCATATGTGCAATGAATTGGTTTAGGTTTAGTCGCCTAGATATTGTCAAGACCTTGGTGATGAAGGCGCCTTATGGGATGAGGAAGATGATGGCTAGGCGGACCCTGTACCGCCGACGTTGGGTGAACTGTCGTACATGGACAACTCTGAAGGCCTCGAACCCCAGGAGGCCTCAAACCCCAGGAGTCCATGAGCCTACACACGATGGAGCGGCACCCAGTGGTGATGAAGGCCCCCTTCAAGCTGTTGAAGTCGAAGCATGCTTCCGATAAATGATTTTTGTACATATAAATATCTCAAATAAAACAATAATAATTATGTAAACTCCTTTTGACTATTCATCTGGGTCACCACAACTTCGTAGGATTCTGTTTTAGCTGCTTACTTTTGATTGTTCCATTGTAATATTTCATAGCACTTGCACCGGGCATACAAAAAGAAATTATATGCAGCTTTGTTAGATACACAAGCAGATCGTGAGTTGTTTGATTCTAGGTAATCTTCCTTCTAAATTATAATGGTACCTTTTTTAAGGATTTAATTTGCACCTCTTGACCCTATCCTGAAACCAAGTTTGATAATTCTCAACGAAAATGAACAGTGGCCAAATCTCATTATGTCTCTTATATGAATCTTGTGTGTTACCAGCTTCATTCCAATGATAATTCCCATGTTCTTACAGCATGCACATTATGGACTCTTTAGTCACAAAGATAATCCTCCTACAGTGATAAGATCCTTAGAGACAATTTCGTTCATGTCCATAATGTATATGTACTATCTATGTCAGTAGGTAATAGTTTTTGTTAACTCAATCCTCAGAGTGTGGTAACTTCTTTGTGGAAAAACATGATGTGAATCAGTTTCTTCGTAGTTCATTTGACACTCGAGCTGGTAGAAAGTTGCCTGCTGGAGGGAGTGGAATAAAACTTTGATCTGACTGGAATTGGTGTTTACTATATTTTTGAATCTTAGGTTGTACTATAAAACTTTTGTCTGTTTCGAGCTCCTTAGGAATGGCTTCGCCGCATGGCTGGGATGACAATTGTATTTTCGAATGATATTACACATATACATGTGTTATGGTTATGTCAACGTACATTTTTTTCGTAGGCACATATGTGTTTCTGGATTTCTTGGTTTAACAAATGAAATATATTTTTGGGGTTATTCAAAAATTGATGCACGAGACATTTGTATCATCTTCAATCAGACAAATCTGACTAAAGTATGATTAATGGGACATTTGTTCAATTTTATTATTGCAGCATGTTGGTGTTACTCAACAAAGATTATTACGGCCTAGGGAGGGTGACAGATTGTCACAATCTGAAAAACGTACTCACATGGACATATAAACAATTTAAAATTTATTTTTCTAAAATATTTGGCTAAAGACGTGCGTGGCACGTGCACTTTTACTTGTCTTCAGATGGTAGAGCGCCCGCTTAGCATGCGAGAGGCACGGGGATCTATCCCGCATCTCCATTGTTTATTAATTTAATTTTATCCGTGCTGTGTAGAAACATGTACCTAAGCTAGTTTTATTTTCCCGACACATTTATCGGATTGGAGGTTGTAGTAGTACGGAGTACTTCAGAATCGTTTCGCACTGTGTTGGAGCAGGAAAAGATGGGTTTGGGCCGAACTTTGGTGTAGCGGCCTTAGGACATGTACAATGGTAGATAAGACGGGTCTTTTTTATCCCTCCACATCATCTGAAAAAGATAATAAATATCGGTCATACAATGCGCTCTCTCTTATTGTCTTCTCTAGCAATTAATGAGAATTAATTAAATTTTAATATGAAATTATGTTAATAAGGGAAGGCATGGGGTACAATAGAGAAAATAGTCTTCTCTTAATATTTAAGAGATCATCTCTTAGCTAAGGGAAGACAACCATCTCTTTTTTCATTCTCTCTCCACCAACTAAGCAAAATCTGACGTGACATCTGTAAGGGAAAGATTACATCACCCCTGGTAGGGGCTAGGGCTCTACCAGTCCGACTACGCAGATTGTACGTATGGAAGTGCTCGACACGAGGGAGAGGGAGGCGGCGCCGGCGGCTAGCCACCGTCGCGAGGGAGAGGGAGGCGGCGCACCAAGGGTGGCGGCTAGGGTTTGGCATGGCCGACTCCTCTGGGAGTCGGCAACAATAATGATTATCGTTGCTTGTCTCACATAATCCCATTACAACTCTTTATATAATAAAAGATAAGTGGGCTAATCCCCTAGTTGGGCCCACGGTTGGGCCCCTCCTCTGGTACGTGACGCCGGTCATAACATCTCTCCCCGCCTGCACAAACAGCTCGTCCTCGAGCTGGTAGTCTGGGTAGTGGAGGCTGAACTCATCGCGCTTCTCCCACGTAGCCTCCTCCTCCGGAAGGCCCTCCCAGTGGACCAGCAAGTACCAAATGCCGCGACGGAGTTTGCGCGCAACACCTTCGCCGGGCTCGGAAGGAGACGCCCATCGGAGGTCGGCGGTAGCGCCGCGGTGTAGTTGCTGGAGGGTCCCACGGTACGGCTTCAGGAGGCCCACATAAAAGACGTCATGGATGCGGGCTCCAGCCGGCAGCTGAAGGCGGTAGGCCAGTGTCCCCACGCGCTCCAAGATCACGAATGGCCCCGCGTAGCGAGGGCCGAGCTTGCGCTTCACGCGCGGGTCGAGGGACTGCGTGGACCGATGAAGAAGACGCAGCCACACCCAGTCGCCCACGGCGTATTCCACCTCACGATGATGGTTGTCGTAGTGTTTGGCCAGCTGCTGGGCCTGCACGAGGCGTTGTCGCACCTCCGCCAGCATCTCATCGCGGGTGCGTAGGAGCTCCCCCGCGGCCTCTGTCCGAGCGGTCGCCGAGTCGACCAGAACAATGGGCGGTGGTGGGCGGCCGTAGACCACCTGAAATGGCGTGGCACGCAGGGCGGAGTGGTAGGAGGTGTTGTAGCAGTACTCCGCCTATGCAAGCCAATCCACCCATGCGCGAGGACGATCACCTGTAACACAACGCAAATACATGGCGATCACCTTGTTAACCACCTCCGACTGACCGTCCGTCTGAGGATGAAACGCCGTGCTGAAACGTGGCTTCACCCCCGCCATCCTGAAGAGATCGCGCCACACATGCCCCGTGAACACGGGGTCCCGAGCACTGACGATCGACGCGGGAAACCGTGAAGATGGACAATGCCGTCGAAGAAGGCACGTGCCACGGACGCGGCTATGTACGGGTGGCCGAGCGCGATGAAGTGCGCGTACTTGGAGAAGCGGTCGACCACCGTGAGGAGGACGGACTTGCCGCCCACCTTGGGGAGGCCCTCGATGAAGTCCATGGAGATGTCGGCCCAGACCTGTGAGGGTACCTCCAGCGGCTGCAACATCCCCGCTGGCCGCAGGGTCTCCGTCTTGTTGCGCTGGCATATCTCGCAGAGCGCACCCAGTCCCGAACCAAGGCCGATCACCGGGGATGTAGAAGTCAGCGCGGAGACGGTGGAGGGTCTTCTGAATACCCTCATGGCCCGACGAATGGGCAAGCAGCAACACCTGGTGCCGGAGGTCGTCGTGGTCGGGAACGAAGATACGGCGCCCATGCAAGAGGAGTCCCTCCGCAAGGCGCCACGATACGTCGAGCTCGCCCGCCTCCAGCTGCTGCCGCAGGAGCTGGGCGTCCGGCGTTGCAGCAGTGGCTCGGCGAATGGCGTCAAACAGGACGAAGGAGGGTCCCGAGCGGATGCACAGCGCCGTCCCCTCGGGGGCGCTGTCCGCTGCCTCGTCGTCAGCATCGCGGCGAGATAGGGCGTCGACCACAGTGTTGAGGCGCCCCGGACGGTACTCCACAGTGAAATCGAAGCCGAACAGCTTGCTGATCCACTGATGCTGCGGCACGGTAGACAGCCGTTGGTCCAGCAAGTACTTCAAGCTGTAGTGGTCCGTGCGAATCTGGAACGAGCGCCCCCAAAGATAGGGACGCCAATGGCACACGTCCTGCACCAAGCCAATGAGCTCCTGCTCGTACGCCGCGAGCTTGAGGTGACGTGCGGCGAAAGGCCGGCTGAAGTAGGCGAGAGGCCCCTCTCCCTGGTGGAGGACGGCGCCGAGCCCCGCCTCAGAGGCGTCGCAGTCGACGATGAATGGCCGCGTGAAGTCCGGCATCTGGAGGACGGGGCCCGTCGTGAGGGCCTCCTTCAGGGCCTCGAATGCCGCGGTGGCCTCGTCATCCCAGGCTAACGCGTCGCGACGTAGTAGTAGTCGCGTGAGCGGTGTCGCGATGAGGCCGAAGTCCCGGATGAATTTCCGGTAGTACCCGGCGAGGCCCAGGAAACCGCGAAGAGCGCGCGGCGAGCGAGGCGGCGGCCACGCCGCGACGGCCGCCACCTTGTCGGCGTCCATGGCCACCCCCTCGGCGGAGATGACGTGGCCGAGGTAGGCGACCGATGTCGTCCCAAATGAGCACTTCGAGTGCTTAAGGTGGAGATGATGCGCTCGAAGCTCGTTGAAGACGATGGCGATGTGCTGTAGGTGCTCCGCCCACGAGATGCTGTAGATAAGAATATCATCAAAGAAAACGAGCACAAACCGACGTAAATAGGGGCGGAGGACATCGTTCATCAGGGCCTGAAACGTCGCTGGGGCATTGGTGAGGCCAAAGGCTCACCACAAACTCGAAGTGGCCATGATGAGTCCGGAACGCCGTCTTGGCGATGTCGTCCGGGTGCATGCGCACCTGGTGGTAGCCCGACCGAAGGTCGAGCTTGGTGAAGAAGCGCGCCCCATGGAGCTCGTCGAAGAGCTCGTCCACCATCGGAATAGGGAACTTGTCCTTGAGCGTGAGGGCGTTAAGGGCGCGGTGTCGATGCAGCAGAAACGCCATGTGCCATCCGCCTTGCGGACGAGCAGCACCGGTGCCGAGAACGGCGACGTGGAGATCCGGATGATGCCCGCGGCGAGCATGAGGGCTCACTGGCGCTCGAGCTCGTCCTTCTGCAGCTGGGGGTAGCGGTACGGCCGTACTGCCACCGGCGCCGTGTCCGGGGCGAGGTGAATACGGTGGTCGTACACCCGGACCTGCGGAAGACCGTGCGGCTCGTCGAAGAGATCGCCATGCTGCTGCAGGAGGTGAGTCAGCAGGGGGTGCTTGGTGTCGAGGTCGGCCGTGGCGAGCTGAAGCTGCGGTGCCGGAGCGGCGCCCCCAATGCCCTCCCAACGGACGCGGCGGCCCTGACGCCAGAAGGTCATCGTCAGCGCGGCGAAGTCCCACAGTATGGGTCCGAGGGTCCGCAAGAAGTCCACGCCGAGGATGAAGTCGAAGCAGCCCAAGTCGATGCCGGTGCACGTGATGGTGAAGTGCTCGTCGCCGATAGAGAGCGGCACGTGCTACGCCACGCCGTGGCAGCGAAGGCGGTCGCCGTTGGCCACGGTGACGCGGAGATGATCGCCGCCCGTCGGCTGGAGACCCAAGCGTCGCATGGTGGCCTCCGGCAGGAAGTTATGCGTGGAGCCGGTGTCGAGGAGGGCCACCAGACGCTCGCCGTGTATCGTCACCGGCAGTAGCATCGTCTGCTCGTTGCGGATACCCGCCAGCGCATAGAGCGAGACCACGCACGCCGTGGCCGGCGCGGGCTCGAGAGTGGCCTCTGCCGGTGTATCGGCGGGTGTGTCCGCCTCGCCGTCGTCGACCGTCTCCAAGTAGAAGAGGCGCGGGCAGACGTGGCCCGGCGCGTAGGGCTCGTCGCAGTTGAAGCACAGGCCGAGGCGACGGCGCTCCAGTTGCTCCGCCGGGGTGAGGCGCCGAAAAGTACGCGGCGCAGCCGCTGGGGCGGTCGGGGGTGGCCGTGTGGTCGGCGCGACAGGCGGCGGGGGCCGGGCGGGGCGGTCGGGCCCCGCGGCTTGGGGGGGCCGGCTGCATAGCCTGGGCGCGGCGCTCGTAGGCCCGAGCGTAGTGCATGGCCGTCTGCAGGTCGTGGGGGGCCTGGAGCTCCACGTCCACTCGTATGTGGTCCGGGAGGCCGCCGATGAAGAGCTCCGCGCACTGCTGACCCGTCACGCGGGGCGTGGCACGCGAGGGCCTGGAAGCGATCGGCGAAGTCCTGCACCGTGGATGTGAAGGGGGAGGCGCCCAAGCTCCGCGAGGCGGCTCCNATGTGTGTGATGTGGTCATGCAATTTGTATTCGTCTCATTTTCTGTTGAGCGCTGCTCTTCTATGCTCTCTAATTTAGAATCCATTAAGGCATCCTATCAAAGTTATCAGTTTGCTTCAGACGCTTTGAACCTCCACGCTTCACTTATATCCTGAGAGCCTGTCTGTTAGTAGAAGAAGCACATATCTTCATGTTACTTATTGATGATAATTTTGTAAGTCTAACTTCCAAGGAGTAGGTGTACCACATAATTGCTTCATCCCGCTGATCTGAATATGTTATTCATGATATATGTCCCGATACCTGTGGTTTTTCTTGAATCTAAGGTGTTTGCTTGCAATCCTGACAGTTTGACTTGGGAAAACCTTTTGTGTACCGTTTTCTAGTTCATATATTGCTTATTTTGTTAACTAATTTTTCATTTTCTTCATAACCTACTGTTATGACTCGTCAATTCATGTTCCATTTTGTATAACAGGTGCAGAATTTGGGACGTGCTGCAATAATCTCTAATGGAAGTAGGCACAGTGAAGGATGCATTTGACCATGCTGTTAAAAGGCAGAAGCTTGCATCCTCAAAAACAATAGATCTCGTGAACCAAGTCGAGAAAGAAATTGAACAGGCCATCAGAGCTTTCCAGGAAAACGGCAAAGAAGGCGATACTGCATCAAACCTGAACAATGAAATTCTTCTTACGCTCAAGAATAAGCTTGAAGAGTTGGTCCCAATGAAGGAACTTGAAAGCTGCCAGAAAGAAATGCACACTGCACACAGCAAGTTGGTTAAGACCGCAGACAAATTCTTCATGAGCGATATTTCAAAAGCTTACAAGAATGTGGACATGGAACCACATGTGCTGAATGAAATAATTGCAAACCATCTATATCGGGAGGCATTATTTGACATTGGTGACAACTTTATTGGAGAGGCCACTTGCTCATCATCTATAGAACTGAAACAACTGTTTCAGAAGATGAATGAGATTCACGGTGCATTGCAGACTGGGAATTCTGAGCCAGCCTTGAGTTGGGCAATGAAAAATCATGATGCTCTGCTACAGAGCGGTTCCTGTCTTGAGCTTCAGCTTCACCAGTTGTCGTTTGTTGAGATACTTAAGCAAGGAAAAAGAGATGAGGCTTTTAAGTATGCTAGAACATACCTGGCACCATTTGCTACCATACAAAAGGCCGAGTTCCAGAGGCTGACAGCCTCCATATTATGGGCTGGGCGCCTTGACCAGTCGCCATATACGGAGTTCTTATTACCAACAAACTGGGCGAAGCTAGCGGAGGAGTTTGCTGAGCAGTTCTGCAATCTGGAGGGTCAATCCTCCGAAGGACTTCTGGGTATGACAGTTGCAGCTGGAGCTGAAGTGTTGCCAATTCTTCTTAAACTGATGAATGTACTAACTGCGAAGAAGGAGTGGCAATCTATGAAGCAGTTTCCTTTCCCTCTGGACCTCCGTCGGGAGTTTCAGTTCCACTCAGTGTTCGTCTGTCCTGTGCTCCGTGAGCAAGGTAGTGATGATAACCCTCCGATGCTTCTGCCATGTGGGCATGTCTTGTCGAAGCAGTCGACCGTGAAGTTATCAAAGAACAGCTCCCGGTCATTCAAGTGCCCATATTGCCCTTCCGAAGCATTGACATCTGAGTGTAAGCGGCTGTATATCTGAGGATTTCTTACTGTCTATGTTTGGCCATTTGTGTGCACCAGTCTTTGCTATCACTTCTTCTATCATTTGTTTTTGAATGACCACTTCTTCTATCATGGGTGCTACATTCATATCACCTCCCTGGCAATCTCAAATATTGTATATAGAGTATGAAACAGATGCAACAATAACATATTGGGTCGTATTGCTGTGTCAGATTGACTTGCAAGTGCCGATGAAACATTTCAAAGATCTCTGTGCCAAGCGTTTTTCCTTCGGCTTGTGGGGATAGATGTCAAGCCTCTGTTTTAGATGTAGATATCAAGCTTTGCCGGTGACGCTAAAAGCACAACAGATAATATTTTTTCATTTTTAGAATCTCCAGTGGATTACTTAGTAGGGTAACTTTGGGCTAGAATTGTGCACTAGAGGCTTAAGCCCAGTATTCTGCGCAAGTCTGGGCCTCGCAGAGTTCATGTCTAATTGGCCGAGGTGGTTAAAAATTGCTTGAACACAGCAATAGCATCGTTTTTGTTCAAAAAAAAAAAAAAAAAAGCCATGGCATCGTTTAGAAAAAAATAACCTCAAAACATTCGGCACTTCATCGATGCGTGTCCGTGGAAATTAGTATGATGGAATTGTGATCAATTTCTTTGAAGGAGCAGTAAATAAAGGCCGGAGTATGGCATTTTGGAGGCCATGGAGCTCGGTTTTTCAAAGAAAAAAATTGGAAACTTCCAAAATTTTTTTTTGGATTTGTCATGTTTTGGTACAAGTGATGTACTGGGTAACTAAAAGCATATCTGTCGCTCTAACAACATACCACATGTGACCCTCGTGTGTAGCCGCCACCCTCAAGCCAACACCGCTTGTCCTCGCCAATGCTCGATGATGTGTGCTCGTGCAACGAACAACAACGGCGGGGCATGTCCGTCTCGCGCCCGGTGCACTCTTTTGGTAATAAGAATCCAAGGTGGGGGAGGCTCGGGTTCGCTGTCGCTTCAAGTGCGTCATCCCTAGCTTCCGGCGGTCCTTTGACCTCCGGTGTGGTGGTGATGACTCATCCTGCCCTTGGTTGTGGCGGCCCGTCCTGTCCTCAGATGATGCGGCGTTGACAAGAGCTTTGGATCTAGCTTGTCGTGTCGGGGCAAGGTGGGGCCCTCCGCTTCGGCTCGTGGGGTTGATGTGTGACGATTGGAAGTTGGTCAGTGTGCAACGCTGCCTCGTGTCGGCTTCCGGGGCGGCAAATATGGACATGTTCGACACGATTTGTCCCTAGGCTTCTGTCGGCGGCGAGGTTGGTGGCTTGTGTGTGGTAGTGGCGTTGTTGCTTCAAGATGTACTTCGTATAGCGGGTCTACGCAGCGGGACGTTGTGGGGTCTTCCTGCCTTTTTCGGTTGCGTGGGGATGTGGAGGCTAGTTTATTCCGGACGAAAGCATGACGACACATTGTCCACGTATGTTTCTTTCCTCTTTAGGGGGTCGTCGTGGAGATCTCCCAAACCCTTAGTTGTCGGGTTAAGACAAAGATCCTGCAATGTAGGTCAGACGACGACGTCGTCTCGTGTCACTTACCCTTCGGAGGGCATCGTCTTGGAGATGTGTGTTCTCCTGCGTGCTCCCCGGGGCCGAACTTGCACGATGGTCAGAGTGAAAAGTGAGGTATCCAACTGGCGATGTGAGGTTTCCGTGTGGCGTCAAGTTCCACTACTAATAGATTCAGTAAAGGAAGGCCTGGAACGGGCTGAGCTACTGACCGAAATAGAAGAGGACGACTAGAGTAGAGGAGCCTAATTCCAATCCAAACAATTGACGAGGGAGTCTAATTATTTTTCCGTTCTTGATTGTTTCAATTGCACTTTCTTCATTTACGGGTTGCTTGGAAAGTGCGATAGTTACGGTGCTGAACCTTCACCGAATCATAGTTAGGTGGCACCTATTCCGTAGTGGGCCGACGTCACACTGCCACTTCAATAGCTAGTGGGTAATAATCAGAAAGTGAATCATCAACCACTCATTAACAACGATGACATTGACAAGAGATGGTTTGGTCGCGGCATGGCTTTGGTAGTCAGCTTCTTTTTTTTAGCGTGTCTGATGTATCTTCGTGTTGGACTTCGCCTTATGTGAAGTCAAAGTTGTTGTCTTCTTTAGAGCGACGAGCTGACCTACGAGGGCGGTTCGCTCGTTAAGATCTTCTTCGGTGCGAGTCTTAGTGAAAGGGCATGATCTACCCCAAGTGGTTTTAATGTTGACAACAATGCAACTAAGTGCTCTAATGATGTTTCCCAAGTTGTGCAGGAAAACATATCCAAAAAGGATAAGCGCGAAAGTTGGCCCTTGCTGTGGAAACAGCAGTGGCCGGAAGTTCCGGGCTTCAGGCCGGAAGTTCCGGCTCGTCCGGTAGTACCGGCCCTTGTTCCGGGTCACTTCCGACGAAGGAATCTGGGTACTGGAACCCGCGGGACCTTTTTCGGAAGTGGACCGGAACCTGGCCGGTAGTACCGTTGTCGTGGATATGGGACACGGGTACCCGCAAGGAGGACTAACGAGGCCCATCAGGGGATAGCCCAACAGGCCGACTCCACAATTAGAGTAGGACAAGCACTCACCTTGCCGACTTGTAATAGATTAGTAGTGTCCTACAAGGACTCGAACATGTAAGCCGGCATCTTCCACCTTTATAAGGAAGGGGAAGGCATCCAAAGAGGGCACACTCAACACAAGCTAGATCCAAGAGAGAGGGAAAAGAGGACTTAGAGCCTCAACTCCCGACCTAAACTAGAGAGGAGCAGCCTCATATGTCGACTTCCACCATGAGAGGAATAAGACCTAGCCACAAACAGTACGTAGGGATATTACCGGATGATGTTTCTCGGATCCCGAAGCTGTATAGAATCTTGTCCCCTGTGTCGTTCGTCTACTAACCCACATCGATGATGCCCGCGCGTACATAGTCTCGTATATTCACCGTTGGTTTATACGATCAACAACCGTGTCGGCCGGAACTGCCAGACCTTTGGCCGGAAGTACCGGCAACACCGATAGTACCGGTATTTGTTCTGGCCTACTTCCAACGAAGGATCTGGGGTACTGGAACCTCGGGACCTTTCCCGGAAGTAGACCGGAACTAGGACTTTGGGCGTGGCAAAACCTCAGGACCTTTTCCCGGAAGTACGCGGCAAGCCTCCTTTTATACTTCCCTCCTCCAAACCAGCCGTTGGGGGAAAAGATTCCTGCCTGCCCGGTAGTACCGGTACTGCCGGCCAGGCTCTTCTACACGCATCAACGGTCTTCGTCTTCTTTCTTCAAACCCGCCCGTCAGGTACTACCGGCGAAAGGCCCGGTAGTACCAGCAAGGGCGGTACTTCCGCAAGATCTTCCGGCCCAGTACCACGGACGGGCGCCGAGGATCCAGTACCCCTTTTTCTAACCCGGAAGTGAGTCCGGTAGACACTCCGGCACCAACGTTCGGAACTTCCGGCCCGAGGTCTAGTAGTTCCGGTCAAGCCGGTACTACCGGTCCTAGTTCTACTTCCGGGAAAAGGTCCCGAGGTTCCAGTACCCCAGATCCTTCGTCGGAAGTAGGCCGGAACAAATCCCGGTACTACCGGCAGTTCCGGCCGACACGGTACTACCGGCCAGGTTCCGGTCCACTTCCGGAAAAGGTCCCGCTGATTGCAGTACCCAGAGTCCTTCGTCGGAAGTGACCCGGAACAAGCGCCGGTACTACCGGACGAGCCGGTACTTCCGGCCTGAAGCCCGGAACTTCCGGCCACAGCTGTTTCCACAGCAAGAGCCAACTTTCGCGCTTATCCTTTTTGGATATGTTTTCCTGCACAACTAGGGAAACATCATTAGAGCACTTAGTTGCATTGTTGTCAACATCAAAACCACTTGGGGTAGATCATGCCCTTTCAATCTCCCCCTTTTTGGTGTTGACGACAATACAACCTTCTATGACAAACCGGTTTCCAAAATATAAGCGGAGCTCATCAACGAGAAGCTCCCCCTACATTTTGGAAACCTTGCAAGCACATATATATAGAAGAAAAGATAGCACAAAAGGATACTTGCAAGCATAAATAGAGATATAACATAGATAAGCTAGATATCACAAATAAAGTCTCATGAGTGTCATACATGCTCACATCATGCACGAAGAAGTTCAATAGGATAGATAAAACCAGGAACACGAGATAGAAAATCAAAGAAGGCACAAACTCGTGTTCCCACCCCATGCAAATCGTGAGATACCTAAGCTAGGCCAGACAATAGAGCCTCGTCTCTTATCAAAGGTTTAACAACCTAAGAGAGTATGGCCGGAAAAGAGGATTCCGAAGCACCGGCCACTATAGGTTACGTCAAAGACGCTATCGGTGGTCTTGCCACAAAGGTTGACACCCTTGAGAACAAGAATCACCGCTGATGTCAATGCTAACCTTTGTGATACGATGCGGAAGATGTTCGAGGAATAATTAGGGAAAACTCCTAGAGTTAGTCCCCCTCTCATTCCCATCGAGGGTGGTGGTAGTGATACTCTCACTAACCCCATCTTGAGTGGAGAAGCAAACAAAGAGAGTGGTACTAACCCTAAGAGTTCTCCGGGCATCTTTGCCCAAATTCCTCCGGGGGAAATCTATAACAACATCCACCCCATCGTCTCTATGACACACATAAACAACATGGGCCCCCGCCTAAAATTGATTCAATTAATTTTGCTAGATGGCAATTTAAATTGCGCTCTCATATGTCAACTCTTGCACTCACTTGTGGCGAATTGTAGAGCAAGGTTTTCATCCGGTGGATCCTAACAACTTGACACCAAGGGAGGACATCAACAATCAACTCAATGCCACCACCCTTCACACAATCCAATTGGCAGCAACCGATGAGTACCTCCCACACATCCAAATGTGCAAGACCGCCAAAGATGCTTGGCAAAAGCTCGACACCCTCTTCTTGGGTACCAAAAGCATCCAACAATCCAAGTATGAAACCGCTTTGGATCAAGCCGAAGAGTTCGTGATGCAAGACGATGAGTCACCGGAAGATCTATATCGAAGACTCACGGCCCTCGCCGTGACATTGACCGAGTATGGTGACAAGCAAGTGGATGATGCATGGATCAAGAGGAAGTTTGTCAAGGCTATCACCCCCTTCAAGAAATCTTTGGCCACTACCATACGGTCAAGAGCGGACTTTGCCTCCATGGACTCCAACACCGTCCTAAATGAGTTCGCTTCCATTGGCATCATCAACAAGAATGCTGATCACGCTCATGCCCGTCAAAGAGCTCTTGCTCAAGCTCCATCCACCCTTTCTTTGAAGTCGAGAGTCGTTTCCCATGAAGAAGATGATGATGAGTATGATGAGTGTGATGAGGATGAAGTGGATGATATTCGCGGGCTTCATGAAGTGATATCTCTTGTCGCGGACACATATTGGAAGAACCGGAAGAATGGCAAGAGAAGGCCCCAACCAAGAGGAAGTGAACCAAGAGTCAAGGCCAAGACTTGCTATAATTGTGGTAATGTCAACCACTTTATCATGAGTTGCCTCTTTGAGTATAGAGAAGAGCATGGGGGGAGGCTCATCCGTAAGTACAAGTCAAAGATTCTCCCAAGCAAGAACTTCGTCAAGAAGAAGGTGCCTAATGCCTTTGCCGCTCAAGAGAGAAAAGTTGAAGGAGAGTACATGTCCGGTGATGAAGACGAAGATGAAGTTGTAGGTGTGGCCCACATCACCATAGCTACCTCTTCCTCTTCATCGTCATCCCTCTTTAAATCCCCCAATGAGAATGCTCCTTCAACACCCACGTGTCTCATGGAAAATGCCACTTCGGTAACGACCCCTTCTCCCAAATATATTGCATCTACTTCTCCATCTTTGTTGGATTGTGTAGATAAAATTGAGAAGGAGTCACAAGTTACAAATGATTTAGATGAATGTCTTGCCAAACTTAAAGGTGTGACTAAAGTTAATGTTGATGCTCTTATTGAACAATTAGATGAGAACGAGGAAATAATTGTCACCTTACACTAGTAGGAAAAGGGTTATAGCCGCCAGGCCCTCACTGGCGAACAAAATAAAGCGTTCGCCAGTGCTAAATATCGCTGGCGAACAAGAAACATGGTTCGCCAGAGGTACTTGCCTTACCACTGGCGAACAAGGATGATGTTGTGCCAGTGGTAAACGCGGACCCGGGCATCCCGAGCGGGGACCTACCGCTGGCGAATGCACGAACCTGTTTGCCAGCGGTAAGTTAGGTACCACTGGCGAACAAGCACCATGGTTCGCCAACGGTAGATGGTCCCGCTGGGGTCTCCCGGTCCCGCGTTTACCACTAGCGCAACACATACATAGTTTGCCAGTGGTAAGAAACGTACCACCGGCGAACCTGTGGCTTGTTCGCCAGTGGTTTCCTGGCATTTTCACCAACCCGCCAGCCCCACTTCTCTCCATTATTGCACTTTACTCTCCTCTTCATTCTCCATTGTTGTTACTCCATT
Source organism: Puccinellia tenuiflora (assembly GCA_012064385.1). Taxonomy (NCBI): domain Eukaryota; kingdom Viridiplantae; phylum Streptophyta; class Magnoliopsida; order Poales; family Poaceae; genus Puccinellia; species Puccinellia tenuiflora. The sequence goes on from QRDG01000087.1 coordinate 802,080, forward strand.
AAATGCCACCCCCATCATTACCACTAGTTTTAACCAATAAAAACTAGTTTAGTTGATAGATATAGCCTCACCTCCCTCTCTACAACCTATCCACCAAAGGATTTTCCTACACAACTATTCTAGATCTAGATCTACCCCCATCTCTCTCTCTCCAACACAAGATTCAAATCTCCAACACATCGTTCTAGCTACAAGCATTACACACCAATTTCTCAGTGAACTTGACTCGATCTCGTATGTGTGGTCATCTAATTATGGTGGATCGATATTATATAATAAATTAATGATTTTTTGTGAAATTTGACCGGAATTTGCCGGAATGGACTATATATATGTGTGAAATTGTGCATGTTGTGGTTGTGTGAAAATGTGAAATTAAAATGAGTTGTCAATATTTTGCCGGGATGTTGATTAATTTCCGTCTCGGCAAATTTTGGCACTCCCTCTTAGGTCCTATTTCTAGGAAGGTCATGCCGAATTTTTTCGTGAAAAATGATATATATATATATATATATATATGGTTCTAATAATTGTATTATTTGTTCTACACCGTGCAGGCGACAATGGTCACTTTGAGCGAACGTGTCGTGAATAGATACTTGAGGCACGCGACGGAAGACATGTTACGGAATAATCGCAAAATGATACAATGTCCATGTCGAAAATGCAGACTAGAGGGCGCCCTCGACCCCTTTAGCGGACAGTTGCTGGAGCACCTGCTCAGGCATGGTTTCATGGAGGGGCACACTCAGTGGATAAGTGATGATGAAGATGATGACGAAATCCATGGGGCAGCGGCAGGAAATGATCAGGAAGGGCAGCAGGTCAATGATGACAACGAGGTGCAAGAAGATGATCAAGAGCCTGCTCATCCGACACATGATATATATGCTGGAGAAGATAATGATGAACAAAACGTAACGGAGGAAGACGAGGACACGCGGGCACCACTAACTTCAGTTGTGCGGGACCCTCATCTCAAAGAACTGCTTCTCAAGAAGACGACTAAACCCAAATCTGCTGCAAGAGAGCAATCTAAGCTGGCGCAACTAGAGATAGACTCGAATACTCCGTTGTATCCAGATTGCGAACCGGATGACTCCCGTTTGAAAATAGCGCTCGATGTTCTGCAGCTGAAGGCAAGATACAAATGGAGCGATGTAAGACTCGAGGCAAGTCTGCAATACTGTCAGAGCAAGCTTCCGAAGGAGAACACGTGTCCTAAAAGTTGTGATGAGGCCAAGAAAATCGTGTGCCCCTTTTATTTACCGCACGAAAAATACCACGTGTGCAGCACCGACAGCTACATCTTTCGGGAAGGGGACGCGGACAAGACCGCATGTCCGGTGTGCAAGGCTGCTCGATACAAGAAAGGGAGGAATAAAGCTCCTAGAAAAGTTGTGTGGTACTTTCCGCTCATCCCCCATCTGCAGCGCTATTTCGCAGACCGCAAGGAAGCAAAGCTCATGCGCTGGCACGCGGAGAGAAGGGAGAAAGTTCTGAAAGATCCAGAGCGGAATGAAAAGATAAATCTGACACATCCTTCATATGCATGCCTGTGGAAAGCGTTAGACGATGAATATCCAACTTTCAGGGCAGAGGCAAGGAACATTAGGTTGGGTGCGAGCACCGATGGGCTCAATCCGTTTGGCAACCAGAGCAGCACACATAGCACCTGGCTCGTGTTCGTATGGATATACAACCTCCCGCCCTGGCTGTGCATGAAGAGGAAGTACATACACATGAGCATGCTCATTCAAGGGCCGAAACAACCGGGCACCGACATCCATCTGTATCTGAAGCTACTGAAAGATGAGCTACACACGCTATGGGAGGAAAGCGGGGTCAACACATGGGACACCCTCGTAGAAGAATATTTTCCTATGAGAGCCGCCTTGCTCTGTATGGTGCACAACTTGCCCGACTACGGATACGTCTCAGGCCAGGTGTGCCATAGACATAACGGAGGTGTGAGGTGCATGGATGACCCGACGTTTCACCAGCTCCAGAAAGATCCCGGGTCTTCGAAAACCGTCTACATCGGCCATCGAAGGTGGCTACATGATACGTCTCCAACGTATCTATAATTTCTTATGATCCATGCTTGTTTTCATACCATTTGCTACATGTTTTGTTTACATCTTATAGCATTTTTATGCATTTTCTGGAACTAACCTATTAACAAGATGCCACAGTGCCAGTTCCTGTTTTCTGCTGTTTTCCCATTTCAGAAAAGTACTTAAGGAAATATTCTCGGAATTGGACGGGACAAAAAGCAGCAGTCTTATAATTCAATGGACTACACGGAGCCCGAAGGAGAGGACCTGGAGGGCCGTGGGCCGGCCACACCATAGAGTGGCGCGGGACCCATAACTGCCGCGCCACCAGGTGGTGTGGGCCCACGGGAGCCCTCCGACGCCGCCCTTTCGCCTATATATTGCCCCCGACGCATAAAACCTAGACGGACCTGTCATATTCCAAAAAAACATCTGCAGCGCCGCCGCCATCGCCGACCAGTTTCGGGGGACAGAAGTCTCTATTCCGGCACCCTGCCGGGACGGGGAAGTGCCCCCGGAGCCATCTCCATCGACTCCACCACCATCTTCATCGCCGTTGCTGACTTCCATGATGAGGAGGGAGTAGTTCTCCCTCGGGGCTGAGGGCCGTACCGGTAGCCATGTGGTCTATATCTCTCTCTCCCATGATGTGATCTATATGTGATCATGAGCTTTGCAATCTAGATGTTGTTATGTTACTCAAGTGGGCTTTATTTATGTGATCTCCGGAGACTCCTTGTCCCACGTGTGTAAAGGTGACAGTGTGTGCACCGTGTGGGTCTTTAGGCTATATTTCACAAGATACTTATTCACTGATTTATTATTTGAGTTGGATGTCTCTATGAAATTGTGGTGTGTTAGTACCTCCTATGAATGCTCATGGTCCAGTGTGGTGTATTCATTAGTACTTGGGAATATATGTTTGAGGCGTGCTTTTGCATTCCTACACAATGAATTAGTGTTTGTTATCCAGCCGGAGAATACTTCGGAGTAGTATATTGAAGTGCTTATATTTATATTCAATTATGATTGCATTGTTGAGAGTGACCACTGGTGAAAGTATGATCCCTAGGCCTTGTTTCTAAGCATTGAAACACCGTTTACAACAAGTTCTGCTACATGTTTGCTTGCTGCCATTTTTATTTCAGATTGCAATTACTACTTATAATCATCCATATTACTTGTATTTCACTATCTCTTCGCCGAACTAGTGCACCTATACATCTGACAAGTGTATTGGGTGTGTTGGGGACACAAGAGACTTTTTGTATTGTGATTGCAGGGTTGCTTGAGAGGGATACCTTTGACCTCTACCTCCCTGAGTTCGATAAACCTTGGGTGATTCACTTAAGGGAAACTTGCTGCTGTTCTACAAACCTCTGCTCTTGGAGGCCCAACACTGTCTACAAGAATAGAAGCATGTGTAGACATCAAGCTATTTTCTGGCGCCGTTGCCGGGGAGGTAAGGTAAGCGGCACTCACACTCCAACAACAAAGCTATCCAGCAACAAAGCTATTTTCTGGCGCCGTTGCCGGGGAGGTAAGGTAAAAGGTACTCACATCCTCTGGCTACTAAGCTATTTTATAGTATTGTTGCTGTTCTGTGAGTGCTCGAAGTTATTTACTTTAGATTCTGCAATTATATCTTTTTGTTTCTTGTTTTTAATTTCACTAGTTAGGCTTAATGGAAAACAACAACAAAATTAGAGATCTTTATGAACTTTATATTGAATTAGGACATGATGCTTTTGAAGAGAAAATTAAAAAACCTATGGAAGTTTGTTTGCATAATAGTGGTAGTAATGTTATTAGTATGAATTCTTTGAACACCATTATTGCTAATGCTATGGAAAAGTCTAAGCTTGGGGAAGCTAGTTTTCATGAAAATGATCTTTTTAGTCCCCCAAGCTTTGAGGAGGAAAATTGCTTTGATGATACTATACCTCCCATATATGATGATTATAATGATGAATGTGATCTTTTCAGTCCATCTACTATTGAGCATAAATTCCCTTGTGATTATGATATGCCTCCTATATATGATGATTACAATGATGGCTATGGTAGTTTTACTCACACTATTACTAATGAGAAGGATTTTACTTATGTGGAGAGTAATAATGACACTTTTATGCATATGGATCATGATAAGAATTTTACATGTGATGGTTATATTGTGGATTTTATCAATGATGCTACTGAAAGTTTTTATGAAAAAGGGAGACATGACTTCATATATCACAATAACATTGAATCTCCTCTCCATTTGTTGAAATTTTTGAAGTTGCACCTATTTTGTCTTCCTATGCTAGTCAATTTATGCTTCATGGATTTATTTACTTACAAGATTCCAATACATAGGAAGTGGGTTAGACTTAAATGAGTTTTATATTTGCTTCTTGATGCTCCCTTATTGTGCTCCAACTCTCATTTTTATGTGAGCATCATCAAAATTACCATGCCTAGCTAAAAGGCTTTAAAGAAAAGCGCTTATGGGAGACAACCCATCATTTTATTTTCAGTATCTTTTCTTTTATTTCAGTCAATAAGTTTGTTTACTTCTGTAGCAACTTCTTTGTATCTTTATTTTCTTGCAATGTTGTGCCAAGTAAGGTCTCTAGTAGAAAGTTTTTGCTATATTTGGATTTCTGCACAGGAAACAGATTTCTGTCTGTCACCGTTAAATTCGTCATTTATTCCAGAAGCGACGAAATGCTTTGAGATTTTGTGTGCTGAATCTTCATATAGTTGTGAAACTTTTTCTAGTTCAGTGATTTTCGATTTGAGCAACTCTAGTGCCTCGAACAAATTCGTCTTTACAGACTGTTCAGATTTTGACAGATTCTGCCTTTTATTGTGCATTGCTTCTTTTGCGATGTTTATTTGGATCTTTTTGATTCTTTGAGCATCAGTGGCTGTAGCTAATGTTATAATGCATTAAGATGTGCTTGTGTCACAGTAGAACTTGTGAATTTTTGGTTTATGCACTTACCCTCTAATGAGAATTACTTTGAGTTTGATGTGGTGGAAGTTTTCAAGTAAGCAAAAGGGACGATATGATGAGATCAAGAAGAGTGAAAAGCCTAAGCTTGGGGATGCCCCGGTGGGTCATCCCCAGCAAATTCAAGAAGACTCAATCATCTAAGCTTGGGGATACCCAAGGCATCCCCTTCTTCATCGACAAAACTATCAGGTCATCTCTAGTGATACTATATTTTTTATTCCGCTACATCTTATGTATTTTGCTTGGAGCGTCTGTTTTTATTTTTAGTGTGTGTTTTAGTTTGCTTAATAAGTTGGATCCTAGCATTCTTGTGTGGGAGAGAGACACGCTCCGCTTTTTCATATGAATACTCTTGTGCTTCGCTTATATTTGTTGAGTATTCTTAGCTACTGTTTGTTTTCTAGTAAGCTCTCGCTTTTAGCATGTTATCTTGTTTAGGGCTGCTAGTTCTTTGTGTTAAGCTCTCTTGTGTTTCACTCTTATTTGTTAGAGAGTTGTTTTAGTTGCTTGGTTGATGTGTTAGATTGGAAAATGCTATGCTTGTGATAGTGGTATGAAATAGAGAAAAGCTGCATAGTCTTGTAGACCATTGTGTAGATAACTTGCTCCTCTTCAATTGTTTTGAGGTATTAAAATAACTAATGGTTAAAATATGTTGGTTAATGTTGTTAAGAGCTGATTAGTGAAGATGTGTTAGTAGAGCGTGGAGCCGTACTTTTCTGAACTAAAAACAACATAAGTCAATAGTGCTTTAGTGTCGTGATTTCCTCTTAGTTGAAAAGAAGTTTCTAATGGTATAGTTACTGCAACGGTCGGGGAAGCCAACGGGGCACTTGTGTCGCCGCCACGATCCCTCTCGGGGTGTCTCTAACCATTTGTAAAACTTTGATACTGTTAGTTGTTTGCAATATACGACATGCTATGTGAGTTTTTGGTTTTTGGCACTTCCACCTCCATATTTTGCTAGCCTCTTCGGTACTTTGCATTGCCCTTTTTCACATTGAGATTGATGCATACTTCGCAAGTACATCCAACCCCGTGGGAGATCTTCATCTTGTTCTCCTACACATAAGCCAACTATCTTCCTCAAAACAGCCACCATATCTACCTATCACATCATTTCCATAGCTGTTCCGAGATACATTGCCATGCAACATCCACCATTTACATTACATGACTTTATGTCATTTTTACTTCATTACCATATAGTATTGCTTGACCATTTGAGTTAGTGTGATGCGTGGTTTTCCACATGTGTTACATCTTTTCCACACTACGCTCGGTCTTGCATATCCACCATACACCATGTATTAGTCTTTGAGTTTTGAGTACACCAAAAAGTGTGATGATCATCTTGTAAAATAGAGTGTTGCCTCTACCTGTGAGCATATTGAAAAGAGTCCAAAGTGGCCAATCAAAAGAGTCCAAAAGAGACCAATGAGAGAAAAACATAAAAGAGCCACAAAGGCCTCAAAAAGCAAAAAGCAAAAAAAGAGAAAAAGAAAAAAAAGAATATAAAATGAGAGAGGGGGCAACACTACTATCCTTTTATTCCACACTTGTGCTAGTAGCACCTACATCATTGTAGTGATTTTTCATGCTTCATTAGTATAACTATGTGGGGACCAAACGTTATAGAACTTGGCTTGTATATTCCAACGATGAGCCTCCTCAAGTGAGCTCTAGGTCTTCATGAGCAAGCAAGTTGGATGCACCCCACTAGTTCCATTGGAGAGCTTCTATTCATATAGCTCTATGTGCATCCGTTGCATGGCAATCACTACTCGTCATTCAGTGTCTACTACGGGACTTCCTCTTGTCTTGTGGTTACCTCTTCCACTGTTTGAGCCTTTCTTTTTGGCCTTCCAAACCCCCATTATTATTCTCTTTGCCATAACCTCATGGTGCCAAGCCTTCTTCTTGCTTGTATTAGTTGAGTGGACTACATAACAGTTGATAAGTTAAGTGGATGGATTAAGGATACTTGACTTGAGCTTGGCTATTTCTATTATTGACTGAATTTGATGCTTTGAAGATTGATTGACATTTTACATTGGAGACACAATTTACTATCCTTCTTTCTAAACCTTATGTATGGTTCCTTGTCTCCAACACGCTGATTCATGAAAAGTTCTATCTTCTTTTAGCTAGCATTTGTTAATCATTGTTTGCTTAATGTCAACTATAGACAATTGTTTTGGATCACCTTATTCACATCATGTGCTTTGCATTGCTATGTTGATCTAGATTGTGAGTTAGCATGTCTCCTAAGAATTTATTTGTTATCGTTTTATCTACTCGAGGACGAGTAGAACTAAGCTTGGGGATGCTGATATGTCTCCAACGTATCTATAATTTCTTATGATCCATGCTTGTTTTCATACCATTTGCTACATGTTTTGTTTACATCTTATAGCATTTTTATGCATTTTCTGGAACTAACCTATTAACAAGATGCCACAGTGCCAGTTCCTGTTTTCTGCTGTTTTCCCGTTTCAGAAAAGTACTTAAGGAAATATTCTCGGAATTGGACGGGACAAAAAGCAGCAGTCTTATAATTCAATGGACTACACGGAGCCCAAAGGAGAGGACCTGGAGGGCCGTGGGCTGGCCACACCATAGAGTGGCGCGGGACCCATGCCTGCCGCGCCACCAGGTGGTGTGGGGCCCACGGGAGCCCTCCGACGCCGCCCTTTCGCCTATATATTGCCCCCGACGCATAAAACCTAGACGGACCCGTCATATTCCAAAAAAAATATCTGCAGCGCCGCCGCCATCGCCGACAAGTTTCGGGGGACAGAAGTCTCTGTTCCGGCACCCTGCCGGGACGGGTAAGTGCCCCCGGAGCCATCTCCATCGACTCCACCACCATCTTCATCACCGTTGCTGACTTCCATGATGAGGAGGGAGTAGTTCTCCCTCGGGGCTGAGGGCCGTACCGGTAGCCATGTGGTCTATATCTCTCTCTCTCATGATGTGATCTATATGTGATCATGAGCTTTGCAATCTAGATGTTGTTATGTTACTCAAGTGGGCTTTATTTATGTGATCTCCGGAGACTCCTTGTCCCACGTGTGTAAAGGTGACAGTGTGTGTACCGTGTGGGTCTTTAGGCTATATTTCACAAGATACTTGTTCACTGATTTATTATTTGAGTTGGATGTCTCTATGAAATTGTGGTGTGTTAGTACCTCCTATGAATGCTCATGGTCCAGTGTGGGGTATTCATTAGTACTTGGGAATATATGTTTGAGGCGTGCTTTTGCATTCCTACACAATGAATTAGTGTTCGTTATCTAGCCGGAAAATACTTCGGAGTAGTATATTGAAGTGCTTATATTTATATTCAATTATGATTGCATTATTGAGAGTGACCACTGGTGAAAGTATGATCCCTAGGCCTTGTTTCTAAGCATTGAAACACCGTTTACAACAAGTTCTGCTACATGTTTGCTTGCTGCCATTTTTATTTCAGATTGCAATTACTACTTATAATCATCCATATTACTTGTATTTCACTATCTCTTTGCCGAACTAGTGCACCTATACATCTGACAAGTGTATTGGGTGTGTTGGGGACACAAGAGACTTTTTGTATTGTGATTGCAGGGTTGCTTGAGAGGGATACCTTTGACCTCTACCTCCCTGAGTTCGATAAACCTTGGGTGATTCACTTAAGGGAAACTTGCTGCTGTTCTACAAACCTCTGCTCTTGGAGGCCCAACACTGTCTACAAGAATAGAAGTGTGTGTAGACATCACTACACATTAAAGACTCGTGGATAAGGCGTGGAGACCTTTTCAACGGCAAAGAAGAGCTCCGGGGACCTCCACGTAACAGGTGCGGCGAAGAAATATATGATTTGCTGAATGAATGGGAAGAGTGCCCTCGTGTCGGGGATGTAACCCCGGGGTACCGAGAGTTGGTGGTTTATTAGTGAGGCAGGAGGAAAGAAATAGCAGGAAATAAGCAAACAATATAGAAAAAGCCTAAAAAGGCAGACTGGGCCGAATTCTGCGTGGCCCAGCTCGGCTTGCCGAGTTCCCAGCACTCGGCTGGGCCGGATTCACTCAGCTCGGCTTGCCGAGTTCCCAGCACTCGGCTGGGCCGGATTCACTCAGCTCGGCTGGGCCGAGTTCCCAGCACCCGGCTGGGCCGGATTCACTCAGCTCGGCCTGCCGAGTTACCCAGCACCCGGCTGGGCCGGACCTTCCAGCACCCGGCTGGGCCGGGGTCTCCAGGCCAGATTGACCGAGATACTCTCGCCTCGATTGCTAGGAGGCCGACATCGGACGCTCCCTTGCCAGGATCGCTACGCGCAGGAGGCCAGCGATCGGTCGGTTCTAGCCAGGATCACTGACGTCCGAGGCCAGCTTCCAATACCTCGACGTAGATCGATTACCCCAGCATAGCTATTGCTCCCGGCATCACTCGCGTACGGGACAAGGGAACCGGGGCAGGAGGCCCTGGATCAAGTCCAGGCACGGGCCAGCGCCTCTTCACTCGGTAGGAGGCCGATTCCAAGACCCAGACCGGCTCTGCCATCACTGCTAGCTGGGTACTGGTACGCCCAGGCTCGTACCCGGTACGGTTGTCTGATGACCAAGCAGAAACTAGAAGGATAAGAGCAAAGGACAAACTGCCAGGACCGCGTACAGGCGACCCATGCCCAACGTGGCAGCAGTACACTCCGTGACGCGTCTACAGGGCGGACAAGACCCCAGTAGTCATTTCACGTGCAGTGTGGCATAGTGTAGTGTACAGTGTCCTGCGGGGCCTACCTTGTCCCCTGGGCTCCCTTTATAAGGAGCACCAGGGGGAGTGCTCTGGGCACGCACGGCGGCCACGACCGACACACTCTTCTTCTCACTTAGCTCACGTATGAGCTTTCTTCTAGCTTAGCTCCTGGTTCCAATACCATTTCTCCAGTTTATAGCATTTCATTCACAGCTCGAGGAGCAACTTGTAGCCCGGCTATAAATCCACATATAGAGATCAGACAAGCAGGAGTAGGGGTTTTACCTCCTCATGAGGGCCCCGAACCTGGGTAAACCGCGTGTGTGTTTTATCTCGTGTGCGTATTCCTACGCATAATCCCTCCCCGAATCCTCTAGCGTCCATCGGCCCCAAACTTAAGCCTACCCCTAGGCATCTGTTGTTCACCACGACGACAGTTGGCGCCCACCGTGGGGCTGGTAGTGGCGCTTGCTGGGCTAATTTCGGACGGGACCTTCTTCATCGACTCCGGCGAGCACCTCGCATGGCGTCGCGGGGTTTCCGCTCGCCGGGCCGCTTCGTCAAGTTCTTCGTCACCGGCGCCAACATCGTCAATGAATTCCAGGGGCGACACGGTCGGATAGCCGTGTCTCTGGCTTGCCCGGCGGCTCTACGTCAACACTACCGCCGCGCTCGTAGGCCTCCCACGCATCCTCAATTCGGACAGGATCTTCGTCATCAACGCGGGGACTCGACATCGCCACTGTCCCCCGTGCTCTAGCTTGCCGCTGTGAGCAGAGGCTAGCGCTGCCTCCACCAACGGACATCATCGGCACATCCCGGATGAGAAAAGCGACTCGGGGACTCAACTTCGGCATCGTCCCCGTGTGTTAACTCATTTTCGAGTTGACTACAGTTCGAATCCGAGTTAAGTCTTGGAAATCCGAGTCAGAGTTGGAAAATCCGAGTTAAGTCTTGGAAATCCGAGTCAGAGTTGGAAAATCCGAGTTAAGTCTTGGAAATCCGAGTTAAGTCTTGGAAATCCGAGTCAGAGTTGGAAAATCCGAGTTAAGTCTTGGAAATCCGAGTTAAGTCTTGGAAATCCGAGTTAAGGCTTGGAAATCCGAGTCAGAGTTGGAAAATCCGAGTTAAGTCTTGGAAATCCGAGTTAAGTCTTGGAAATCCGAGTCAGAGTTGGAAAATCCGAGTTAAGACTTGGAAATCCGAGTCAAAGTTGGGAAATCCGAGTCAGAGTTGGAAAATCCGAGTTAAGGCTTGGAAATCCGAGTCAGAGTTGGAAAATCCGAGTTAATCTTGTGGAATCCGACATATTGATATTCATACCGGCATCAACGTCTTCCTCGACTTCTCCAACAACATTGCCTCGTAAGTATCATTTATGTGTCTGCATCACTCTTTTTAACAGTCTCAAACAGTGCTCGGGGACTCTCCCCTCTTTTCTGCTTTGCTTAGCTGTTTTCCCCGGGAACGAAATGTCGTAACCCGGGGACTGGCCGTACAGTCTGTTTTACAGTTTCTCCTAGATAAGAAAAGCAACTCGGGGGCTCGTTTGAAAACCGAGTCTGCATTTTAATATATATAATTTCACTGCTAGACTTAAATATATCTGTGGAATAGAGTTACTGCTCCCGTTAAATATTCATTATATATGTGCTTGAACTAACATTGAAAGGTGATATCGGTTTTACCGAGAGAGCATTCATCACCAAGATTGCGGTTTTAGTTGTCTCTGATTACCCAAAATATCATAGCATTATCGGTATTCTTAAGATCGCCGTTTATTTCGGTTTGCGGTTATATCTCAACATCACCTCATATCTCAAATCGCCGTCCACATCGGTTCGCCTAAACATCTGGGCATCCTGCAATATCTTGAATCGCCGTTTATTTCGGCTTGCCAAAATATCACGGCATTTATCTCACATCATCAAGCATCTCACAAATTGTTGTCTTTATCGGCTTAACTAACTATCATGATTCTTCAATTATCCGAGCTTACAGAGTACCATAGCATCATTATCTCGGTGCTCAGAATCGAAAAATATCTAAATCTCACTGAGTGTGCGCGTTGAGAAATATCTCAACTCGTCATCTGACAAGTGCCCATGAAGGCAGAAAGTCAAATTCTGCCAAGGACGGCTATGTCTCGGTCTAGCTCGTGCTTCCGACATACAATTTCGGTAATGCCCAAGAAGGCTAGAAACCGGTATATAATAACGCCCAAGCAGGCTATATGTCGGTCCAGCTCATGCTGCCGACATATCTATGCGGTAAAAGCCCAAAGTGGCAGAAACCGACATATAAAATATGCCCATGCAGGCACTATGTCAATTGAGCAAAAAGTTGTTGACATCTGACACATGAAACATGCTCGTGTAGGCAGTGTGCCAAATTGCCCAATGTCGGCAGAAACATCTATGTGTGGCCATGCCCATGCATGCGATGCATTTCCAGTGCAAACTATCCATCTCGTTGTTGATTCAGGTGAGCTCGGTCAACCGGATGATGCGTTTGGTCTAGAAGGCATGGCTAGACAACGGACTTATGATGGTATCCATGCAAGCAGGTGATGACGTCCATGCAGGCTACAACATAACACAGCGCGTGCTGCCGACATGGGATTTTAATATTTCTTGTGATGGCTATATAATTGATTCAGCCCATGCCGGCTACATTTTGAGTACTAACTCTGCGATACCAATTTTTGGTAAGACTATTCACGACTCTTCGAGTCCCGCATAGCCTCGGGGACTAATGTCGGGGATGTAACCCCGGGGTACCGAGAGTTGGTGGTTTATTAGTGCGGCAGGAGGAAAGAAATAGCAGGAAATAAGCAAACAATATAGAAAAAGCCTAAAAAGGCAGACTAGGCCGACTTCTGCGTGGCCCAGCTCGGCCTGCCGAGTTCCCAGCACCCGGCTGGGCCGGATTCACTCAGCTCGGCTGGGCTGAATTCCCAGCACCTGGCTGGGCCGGATTCCTTCAGCTCGGCTGGGCCGGATTCCTTTAGCTCGGCCTGCCGAGTCACCCAGCACCCGGCTGGGCCGGACCTTCCAGCACCCGGCTGGGCCGGGGTCTCCAGGCCAGATCGACCAAGATACTCTCGCCTCGATCGCTAGGAGGCCGACATCGGACGCTCCCTTGCCAGGATCGCTATGCGCAGGAGGCCAGCGATCGGTCGGTTCTGGCCAGGATCACTGACGTCCGAGGCCAGCTTCCAATACCTCGACGTAGATCGATTACCCCAGCATAGCTATTGCTCCCGGCATCACTCGCGTACGGGACAAGGGAACCGGGGCAGGAGGTCCCGGATCAAGTCCAGGCACGGGCCAGCGCCTCTTCACTCAGTAGGAGGCCGATTCCAAGACCCGGACCGGCTCTGCCATCACTGCTAGCCGGGTACTGGTACGCCCAGGCTCGTACCCGGTACGGTTGTCTGATGACCAAGCAGAAACTAGAAGGATAAGAGCAAAGGACAAACTGCCAGGACCGCGTACAGGCGACCCATGCCCAGCGTGGCAGCAGTACACTCCGTGACGCGTCTACAGGGCGGACAAGACCCCAGTAGTCGTTTCACGTGCAGTGTGGCATAGTGTAGTGTACAGTGTCCTGCGGGGCCTACCTTGTCCCCTGGGCTCCCTTTATAAGGAGCACCAGGGGGAGTGCTCTGGGCACGCACGGCGGCCACGACCGACACACTCTTCTTCTCACTTAGCTCACGTATGAGCTTTCTTCTAGCTTAGCTCCTGGTTCCAATACCATTTCTCCAGTTTATAGCATTTCATTCACAGCTCGAGGAGCAACTTGTAGCCCGGCTATAAATCCACATATAGAGATCAGACAAGCAGGAGTAGGGGTTTTACCTCCTCATGAGGGCCCCGAACCTGGGTAAACCGCGTGTGTGTTTTATCTCGTGTGCGTATTCCTACGCATAATCCCTCCCGAATCCTCTAGCGTCCATCGGCCCCAAACTTAAGCCTACCCCTAGGCATCTGTTGTTCATCATGATGACAGTTGGCGCCCACCGTGGGGCTGGTAGTGGCGCTTGCTGGGCTAATTTCGGACGGGACCTTCTTCATCGACTCCGGCGAGCACCTCGCATGGCGTCGCGGGGTTTCCGCTCGTCGGGCCGCTTCGTCAAGTTCTTCATCACCGGCGCCAACATCGTCAACGAATTCCAGGGGCGACACGGTCGGATAGCCGTGTCTCTGGCTTGCCCGGCGGCTCTACGTCAACACTACCGCCGCGCTCGTAGGCCTCCCACGCATCCTCAATTCGGACAGGATCTTCGTCATCAACGCGGGGACTCGACATCGCCACTGTCCCCCGTGCTCTAGCTTGCCGCTGTGAGAAGAGGCTAGCGCTGCCTCCACCAACGGACATCATCGGCAGATCCCGGATGAGAAAAGCGACTCAGGGACTCAACTTCGGCATCGTCCCCGTGTGTTAACTCATTTTCGAGTTGACTATCGTTCAAATCTGAGTTAAGTCTTGGAAATCCGAGTCAGAGTTGGAAAATCCGAGTTAAGTCTTGGAAATCCGAGTCAGAGTTGGAAAATCCGAGTTAAGTCTTGGAAATCCGAGTTAAGTCTTGGAAATCCGAGTCAGAGTTGGAAAATCCGAGTTAAGTCTTGGAAATCCGAGTTAAGTCTTGGAAATCCGAGTTAAGGCTTGGAAATCCGAGTCAGAGTTGGAAAATCCGAGTTAAGTCTTGGAAATCCGAGTTAAGTCTTGGAAATCCGAGTCAGAGTTGGAAAATCCGAGTTAAGACTTGGAAATCCGAGTCAGAGTTGGGAAATCCGNGAGTTAAGTTTGGAAAAATCTGAGTTAAGGCTTGAAAATCCAGTTAAGGCTTGGAATCCGAGTTAAGTTTGGAAAATCCGAGTTAAGCTTGGAAATCCGAGTTAAGGCTTGGAAATCCGAGTTAAGTTTGGAAAATCCGAGTTAAGGCTTGGAAAATCCGAGTTAAGGCTTGGAAATCCGAGTTAAGGCTTGAAAATCCGAGTTAAGGCTGGAAATCCGAGTTAAGTTTGGAAAATCCGAGTAGGCTTGGAAATCCGAGTTAATTTGGAAAATCCGAGTTAAGGCTTGGAAATCCGAGTTAAGTTTGGAAAATCCGAGTTAAGGCTGGAATCCGAGTTAAGGTTGGAAAATCCGAGTTAAGGCTTGGAAATCCGAGTTAAGCTTTGGAAATCCGAGTTAAGCATAGGGAATCTGACATATGATGGTCAAATCCGACATATATGTGGTCAGGGCCGAGATGTTAGTGGCCCAGGCCGACATATTGATATTCATGCCGGCATCAACGTCTTCCTCGACTTCTCCAACAACATTGCCTCGTAAGTATCGTTATATGTCTGCATCACTCTTTTAAATAGTCTCAAACAGTTGCTCGGGGACTCTCCCCTCTTTTCTGCTTTGCTTAGCTGTTTTTTTCCCCGGGAACGAAGTGTCGTAACCCGGGGACTGGCCGTATAGTCTGTTTTACAGTTTCTCCTAGATAAGAAAAGCAACTCGGGGACTCGTTTGAAAACCGAGTCCGCATTTTTAATATATATAACTTCGCTGCTAGACTTAAATATATCTGTGGAGTAGAGTTGTTATTCTCGTTAAAATATTCGGTATATATATGCTTGAACTAACATCGAAAGGTGGTATCGGTTTTTACCGAGAAAATATTCATCACCAAGGTCGTGGTATATCAGTCTTCTCGGATTCATTTTATACTCATTGTGGCTTAAGAGCATATCTCGGATAATCATTGACATCGCCTTGCCGAATCATAATGGCATACCATCCCGACATATCCTATGTCAGCAAATCATAGTATCAATAGCACAATATCTCCAGATCGCCGTTTATGTCGGTTCGCCAAAATATCAGGGCATCCTGCAATATCTCGAATCGCCGTTTATTTCGGTTTGCCAAAATATCACGGCATTTATCTCACATCATCAAGCATCTCACAAATCGTTATCTTTATCGGCCTTACTGACTATCATGATTCTTCAGTTATTCGAGCTTGCAGAGTATCATAGCATCATTATCTCGGTGCTCAGAATCGAAAAATATCTAATCTCACTGAGTGTTGCGCGTTGAGAAATATCTCAACTCGTCATCTGACAAGTGCCCATGAAGGCAGAATGTCAAATTCAGCCAAGGACGGCTATATCTCGGTCCAGCTCGTGCTGCCGACATATAATTTCGGTAATGCCCAAGAAGGCTAGAAACCGGTATATAATAATGCCCAAGCAGGCTATATGTCGGTCCAGCTCATGCTGCCGACATATCTATGCGGTAAAAGCCCAAAGTGGCAGAAACCGACATAAGAAATATGCCCATGCAGGCTTTATGTCAAACTCAGCTATGCTGAAGACATTTGATGTCGGTAAACCGACATATAAAAGAAGCCCATGCAGGCCAATATGTCAAACCAGTGAAAGGCTGTTGACATCCGACATATGAGATATACCCAGAGGGACCGATAAATGAGAGACATATGAGATATGTCCGTACGGACATAGGCTCCGAGACATACGAGATACGTCCGAGCAGGTTATAAGTCAGTCCAGTTAAAGCTGGCGACATGCGACTTCGGTAATGCCCATGATGGCTATATATTCGATTCAGCCCGTGCTGGTTGTCTTTTGATACCAACTCTGTGATACTGTTGATAAGACTATGCACGACTCTCCGAGTCCCACATAGCCACGGGGACTAATGTCGATGATGTGACCCCGGGTATCCAGAGTTGGAGGTTATTGGGTACAATACATGGAAGAAATAAACAAATAAATAAGCGAAACAATAAAGAAAAAGCAGAAAGAGCCAGCCTGGGCCGACATTGGTGAGGCCCAGACCGGATCCCAGCTCCTTACCCCGGCTGGGCCGAATCCCAGCACCCGGCTGGGCCGGATCCCAGCACCCGGCTGGGCTGAATCCCTGTGACCCGGCTGGACCGGATCCCAGCAACCGGCTGGGCTGAATCCCTGTGACCCGGCTGGGCCGAATCCCAGCTCCCGGGTGGGCCGGATCTGCTTCACTCAGTTGGGCCGGAATCGCGCTGACGATCTCCTGCGCCCGAGATCGATCACGGCAGGCCGGCTTCCGCATTCCCTCGACCGAGTCGCTGCCAGGTCGTATTGATCGGGGCAGGATCGGTCCCTGGATCGCCCAGCTCCGTCCCCTGCCGAGTCAGCCATGGGCCAGGGCGCTGGACTCCCCTGCCGAGTCAACGGCAGGTCGGCGTCCGGGACCTCATAGCCGGATCATATGCCAGGCCGGGCCATCTCCAGCATCACCGAGTCAAGCGAGCATCCATGATTGCTCCGAGACAAGCGTGCTACACCGACATATACGAATATCAGCTACCGCCTCCCAGGAGATAAGGTCAAAGGATAAGCTGACAAGTACGCGTACGGGCGACCCATGCCCTGCGTGGCAGCAGTGCACTTCGTGACGCGTCTACATGATAGACAAGACCCCAGTAGTCATTTCACCTGCAGTGTAGCATAGTGTGGTGTATAGTGTCCTGTGGGCCACCCCTTGTCCCCTGGGCTCTCCCTATATAAAGAGCACCAGGGGGAACGCTCCCAGGCACCCAGCGCTCACGCGGGCTCATTTCCCCCCTTTTGCCTTAGTTTCTTCTTCTTCCTTGAGCAGCTCTCCATGGCTAGCTCCATACAGCTCGAGGAGCATTTGTACCCACCGCATATGAGATGAGAATACACCAAAGTAGGATAGATGCTGCAGTAGGGGTTTTACCTCCCCACGAGGGCCCCGAAGCAGGGTAGATCTTTGTGTTTGTAGTGTTCTTCGTGTGCGTATTCCTGCGCATAATCCCTCCCCGAATCCTCTAGCGTCCATCGGCCCCAAACTTAAGCCTACCCATAGGCATCTGTCGTTGACCACGACGACAATATATCCATGGGTTCAGTTCACCGGGACACGGCCACTGTGGTCACGGTCCAAGAAGATGAAGGGTCTCGAAGCAATTGGCCCGAAACAAATCAAATGCCGCTTCCAGTTGCCTTTCTGGGCAACTTGTAGAGAGCAACAAGCTGGAAGAATGATATAGCTAGCTATTCATTGTTTATGACTAGTAGATCAAGTGGCCCCTTAGGCTAGTCATAGTGGATAGTAACATAAAGTAGTAACATGCACATGTTACTAGTATATGTTACTACCTCTATAGTGGGTAGTACTCCCTCCGTCCTAGTATCCAAGGCATAATTTTTGAATATCTTGGCCCAAGGCAAAACGTGATTGGTGTTGATTTCTCTCTCCCTCTCACAATGCATGCAGGAGTTAAACCAATAGGTGTTCACGGTGCATGCAGAATAAACGTGATTGGCTTGGGGGAGAGAAAACAGGGCCTAATTAAACATACATTTAATGTAAATTGTGCCTAGGAAGGGATGGGTTACGGGACAACAAGGATTTCGAATTATGCTCTTGATACCAGGACGGAGGGAGTAACATAAGTGTGGTGTCATGCAAGTCTATATTAATTAGGTTGTAGACTCATATTGCATTGGGATATGGGATGTGATGGTAACTAGCTATGTTACTCCAACCTCATCTCTCCTCATTAATTACTTGCCACATCACTATTTTTGCCTACGTGGCATTGAAGTTACTAACTATGTTAATCGCACTATGGGTAGTCTTACCTGTGAACCATGATACAGTGTACTGCACTAATAATATAGCAATGGATTCAGCTCCCCTGAGTTATCTGAATCATAGTAAAGGTCTTGGTCCAGGAAGATGAGGAGAAAATTTAAAGCCCAAGTGGACAGCAGGAGGGGTGTACTTGCAAGCTGTGTGCTTTGAAATTTTTGAAATGGTGGTTCATTTAGAAGCTGGTGTCATTCACTCTTCACGCTCTGCAACTATCAGCAGCGCGGGCTACAAAGAGTTCGATCGACAGAATTGATGTAGACGAGGTTAAGTTCGCATCTCTTCTCCAACTAACACATGCAACTAGGTACCCGTACGTACTCCTATGAAGGTGATAGCTTATCTAGCTGCGTTTCAATGCCTCTTCTTTATTTGATATTTGATAGATATGTCCGTCGATCTGATCCCTGCTCAACATATGTACCTGAGTACAGTGGCGGACCCAGGAAATTGGGTCAGGGTGGACCAACACTGAGTATTAGTGGGCAGGGTGGGCCAACAATGAACATTTGATAGATTGTTGAGCTAATTTAGACATTTTTTATTTATTTTTACTATAATATATGGGTGATTAGGAAATCTCAGCCACCGTGCCACCCCCCTAGATCCGCCCATGCATGAGTATCTCGTATGGTTCCCACATGCATTTTTTTAGGCTCGTCTTGAACCAAGAGGTGACTTTTTTCCCTCACGCTAGGGTTTCCCTTCTCACGCCGCCGCGACGGTGTTGAGCTTCTTCGTCCTTCCGGCCGCTCTGATCGATCCTTGATCGGTGCTCTGAGAGGTTCCGTTTTTCTGCTTCCCTGCTAGGAAGCGTTGGTGCGCTATGGCGGGTAGGAGCTCGTCGTCTGGGTCGTCAAGTCAGGAGGCGCTGCAAGGGATGATGCGCGATCTGGGGATCCGGGAGGAAGACCTAGATGATGTGGTTTTTGAGGATGAAAACCCTCCGGCTCAAGAGGACAACCGGTGGATGCTGATCGTCAGGGTGCATACTGATCGTGAATTTAGTAAGTACTGGTTCTTCAAAAATATGAGATCAGCATGGGATTTGGCGCAAACTATCAAGACCAAAACTCTGGAAGACAACCTCTTTATCATGCAGTTCTCCTGTCTTGGAGATTGGGAGAAGGTTACTAATGGAGGACCGTGGCACTTCCGAGGGAACGCGGTCGTTTTTGCTCACTATGATGGATTCACAAAACCATCAACGATTGAACTCAACTCTCTTGATATGTGATACGTCTCCGACGTATCTATAATTTCTTATGATCCATGCTTGTTTTCATACCATTTGCTACATGTTTTGTTTACATCTTATAGCATTTTTATGCATTTTTGGAACTAACATATTAACAAGATGCCCCAGTGCCAGTTCCTGTTTTCTGCTGTTTTTCCGTTTCAGAAAAGTACTTAAGGAAATATTCTCGGAATCGGACGGGACAAAAACCCAGGATCTTATAATTTCGTCACGCACACGGTGTCCAAAGGGGAGCCGAAGACGCACCAGAGGGCGACCACACCATAGGGTGGCGCGGCCCACCTGTCTGTCGCGCCACCAGGTGGTGTGGCCCCCTCGGGCCTCCACCGACGCCGCCCTTTCGCCTATATAATCCCCCGACGAGAAAACCCTAAGTACCTGATCAAAATTCCAGAAAAACATCCGTCGCCGCCGCCGTCGTCAACCCTAGTTCGGGAGGGTTCTGAAGCTCTCCCCGGCACCCTGCCGGAGAGGGGAATCATCGCCGGAGGGCTCTACACCACCATGCCCGCCTCCGGACAGATGAGTGAGTAGTTCATCCTTGGACTACGGGTCCATGCAGTAGCTAGATGGTAGTCTTCGCCTCTTGTGCTATCATGTTTAGATCTTGTGAGCTGCCTATCATGATCAAGATCATCTTATTGTAATGCTACATGTTGTGTTTGCTGGGATCCGATGAATAGAGAAGTACCTTGTGATGTTGATTATTGATATTATCATGTCTATGTTATTTGTGATCTTGCATGCTTTCCGGTACTTGTAATTGCCTTGATCAAGTAGTTGCTTGTATCTCCAAGAGGGAGTATTTATGCTAGATAGTGGGTTCGGTCCCTGTGTGCCTTGGCTTGAGTGACAGAAACATATAAGGACGGGGGAGTGCCGTTGCTACTAGGGAGTAAACTTTATGCACAATTCTTCATGCAATTGTCTGTTGCTTGCAACTTAATACTGGAGAGATTTTACGGTATGTTATCTCAAAGGTGGACTATTTAGGCATAGGTTTATGCTTGGAACAGCTATCTATGTATTTTGTCGTAATGCCCAAAGCATCTCATATAGACATCATCATCCTCTGTATTATGCAATGTTCATGCATTGTCATGCATTCTCTATTCTGTCAATTGCCCAGCTGTAATTTGTTACCCAGCATGTGTAGTATTTTATTTATGGAGAAGACACCACTAGTGAACTGTGGACCCCGGTCTATTCTTTTACATCTGCAATTAAATCAACTGCTCTACTGCTTTCATTTACTGCAAACAAGCTTACTTCCACACATACATTTAATCCTTTGTATTCAGCAATGCCGGTGAGATTGACAACCTCACTGCTTCGTTGGGGCAAAGTAGTTTGATTGTGTTCTGCAGGTTCCACTGTCTCCCCTGCAACAGCTCTTTTTCTGGCGCCATTGCAGTTGTGGACAACCTTCTGAAGCATTCCTCACTCCTACTGGTTCGATAACCTTGGTTTCTAACTGAGGGAAAACTTGCTGCTGTGCTCCTCAAACCTTCCTCTTGGGGTGCCCAACGAAGCGTGTTTGATTAACACCTCTCGTGCTATCAAGCTCTTTTTCTGGCGCCGTTGCCGGGGAGTTAAGAGTGCTCAGTAAGAAGCTTCTCGAAGTACCAAACTTCTCACTCCTCCGTCAACAGCTCTTTTTCTGGCGCCGTTGCCGGGGAGTTAAGAGTGCTCAGTAAGAAGCTTCTCGAAGTACCAAACTTCTCACTCCTCCGTCAACAGCTCTTCCTGGCACCGTTGCCGGGGAGTAGAGAAGCTTCTGCAAGGGGAGTCTCTCAGTTCCAATCTCTTTACTTTGTTTTAGTCTTGCTTATTATTATTGCTTTGTCTTGTTTTGCTTTCTTATATCAAAAACACAAAAAAAATTAGTGTAGAATTTATCTTGTTGCTTTCCTATATCAAAAACCCAAAAAAAAATAGTCTAGTCTTTATTTCGGCTCGGTTTAGTTATTCCCTTGTTAGTAATCATGTATTTTCCTAAGTTTGGTTTGAAAGAAGTTGAGTTAGGAAGTGGGGATGTCATTGGGAGAGATAATATTGAAACTTTCCTCACTCTAGTTAGCAAGCTGCATGCTCATGAGAAAAGATCCATAGTTGAGTTAACTGATAATTATGATTCTGCTATAGCATGTTTGGTTGCTCGTCTTGAGAAGAGGTTTGTTAATCTAAATCCTATAATACAACATATGTTTCTTAAACTTGAAAGCATGAACAAAGGAGAGGAAAGAGATTTTGTGCTAAACACTCTTCTCCATGAATTTGATGATATTGTTAAAGAAGCTAGAGAAATATTTACTCGTTATGGACGCCTTGGTTCATATCCTAACATTAATTACTCTTTGGATGTTAGGGAAGAAAAGGCAAGGAAGGGCACTAGCAAAACTGAAAAGGAGAAAAGTGGTAACATTGCTATACCTTTTAAACTCTTGGGAATGTTTTAAGCTTTGGAAGACAATTATGGTTGGATTGTTCCCCAAAATTTATTTGATGAGAGTAGCCAACCAAAGAAGAAGGAGAAGGGTGATTCTCGGCCTTATATTGGTAATGTTCAATTCCTTTGTGAAAAGTTTGCTAGTATGGCTCTAGGAAAAAGTGATGCTTCTTCTCTTGGAAATACTTGATGTTCACTTTCTGCGCCTAGCTGAAAGGCGTTAAAGAAAAGCGCTTATGGGAGACACGCTTATGGGAGACAACCCATCATTTTATTTTCAGTATATTTTCTTTTATTTGAGTCAAGAAGTTTGTTTACTTCTGTAGCAACTTCTTTGTATCTTTATTTTCTTGCAATGTTGTGCCAAGTAAGGTCTCTAGTAGAAAGTTTTTGCTATATTTGGATTTCTGCACAGGAAACAGATTTCTGTCTGTCACCGTTAAATTCGTCATTTATTCCATAAGCGACGAAATGCTTTGAGATTTTGTGTGCTGAATCTTCATATATGTATGAAACTTTTTCTAGTTCAGTGATTTTCGATTTGAGCAACTCTAGTGCCTCGAAAAAATTCGTCTTTACAGACTGTTCAGATCGAGCAATTAACAAGTAGAGACAAGTATTGTGCATTGCTTCCTTTGCGATGTTTATTTGGATCTTTTTGATTCTTTGAGCATCAGTGGCTGTAGCTAATGTTATAATGCATTAAGGTGTTCTTGTGTCACAGTAGAACTTGTGAATTTTTGGTTTATGCACTAACCCTCTAATGAGAATTACTTTGAGTTTGATGTGGTGGAAGTTTTCAAGTAAGCAAAAGGGACGATATGATGAGATCAAGAAGAGTGAAAAGCCTAAGCTTGGGGATGCCCCGGTGGGTCATCCCCAGCAAATTCAAGAAGACTCAAGCATCTAAGCTTGGGGATGCCCAAGGCATCCCCTTCTTCATCGACAAAACTATCAGGTCATCTCTAGTGATACTATATTTTTATTCCGCTACATCTTATGTATTTTGCTTGGAGCGTCTGTTTTTATTTTGAGTGTGTGTTTTAGTTTGCTTAATAAGTTGGATCCTAGCATTCTTGTGTGGGAGAGAGACACGCTCCGCTTTTTCATATGAATACTCTTGTGCTTCGCTTATATTCGTTGAGTATTCTTAGCTACTGTTTGTTTTCTAGTAAGCTCTCGCTTTTAGCATGTTATCTTGTTTAGAGCTGCTAGTTCTTTGTGTTAAGCTCTCTTGTGTTTCACTCTTATTTGTTAGAGAGTTGTTTTAGTTGCTTGATTGATGTGTTAGATTTGAAAATGCTATGCTTGTGATAGTGGTATGAAATAGAGAAAAGCTGCATAGTCTTGTAGACCATTGTGTAGATAACTTGCTCCTCTTCAATTGTTTTGAGGTATTAAAATAGCTAATGCTTAAAATATGTTGGTTAATGTTGTTAAGAGCTGATTAGTGAAGATGTGTTAGTAGAGCGTGGAGCCGTACTTTTCTGAACTAAAAACAACTTAAGTCAATAGTGCTTTAGTGTCGTGATTTCCTCTTAGTTGAAAAGAAGTTTCTAATGGTATAGTTACTGCAACGGTCGGGGAAGCCAACGGGGCACTTGTGTCGCCGCCACGATCCCTCTCGGGGTGTCTCTAACCATTTGTGAGACTTTGATACTGTTAGTTGTTTGCAATATACGACATGCTATGTGAGTTTTTGGTTTTTGGCACTTCCACCTCCATATTTTGCTAGCCTCTTCGGTACTTTGCATTGCCCTTTTTCACATTGAGATTGGTGCATACTTCGCAAGTACATCCAACCCCGTGGGAGATCTTCATCTTGTTCTCCTACACATAAGCCAACTATCTTCCTCATAACAGCCACCATATCTACCTATCACAGCATTTCCATAGCTGTTCCGAGATACATTGCCATGCAACATCCATCATTTACATTACATGACTTTATGTCATTTTTACTTCATTACCATATAGTATTGCTTGACCATTTGAGTTAGTGTGATGCGTGGTTTTCCACATGTGTTACATCTTTTCCACACTACGCTCGGTCTTGCATATCCACCATACACCATGTATTAGTCTTTGAGTTTTGAGTACACCAAAAAGTGTGATGATCATCTTGTAAAATAGAGTGTTGCCTCTACCTGTGAGCATATTGAAAAGAGTCCAAAGTGGCCAATCAAAAGAGTCCAAAAGATACCAATGAGAGAAAAATATAAAAGAGCCACAAAGGCCTCAAAAAGCAAAAGCAAAAAAGAGAAAAAGAAAAAAGAATATAAAATGAGAGAGGGGGCAACACTACTATCCTTTTATTCCACACTTGTGCTAGTAGCACCTACATCAATGTAGTGAGTTTTCATGCTTCATTAGTATAACTATGTGGGGACCAAACGTTATAGAACTTGGCTTGTATATTCCAACGATGAGCCTCCTCAAGTGAGCTCTAGGTCTTCATGAGCAAGCAAGTTGGATGCACCCCCACTAGTTCCATTGGAGAGCTTCCATTCATATAGCTCTATGTACATCCGTTGCAGGCAATCACTACTCCTCATTCAGTGTCTACTACGGGACTTCCTCTTGTTTTGTGGTTACCTCTTCCACTGTTTGAGCCTTTCTTTTTGGCCTTCCAAACCCCCATTATTATTCTCTTTGCCATAACCTCATGGTGCCAAGCCTTCTTCTTGCTTGTATTAGTTGAGTGGACTACATAACAGTTGATAAGTTAAGTGGATGGATTAAGGACACTTGACTTGAGCTTGGCTATTTCTATTATTAACTGAATTTGATGCTTTGAAGATTGATTGACATTTTACATTGGAGACACAATTTACTATTCTTCTTTCTAAACCTTATGTATGGTTCCTAGTCTCCAACACGCTGATTCATGAAAAGTTCTAGCTTCTTTTAGCTAGTATTTGTTAATCATTGTTTGCTTAATGTCAACTATCGACAATTGTTTTGGATCACCTTATTCACATCATGTGTTTTGCATTACTATGTTGATCTAGATTGTGAGTTTGCATGTCTCCTAAGAAATTATTTGTTATCGTTCTACCTACTCGAGGACGAGTAGAACTAAGCTTGGGGATGCTGATACGTCTCCGACGTATCTATAATTTCTTATGATCCATGCTTGTTTTCATACCATTTGCTACATGTTTTGTTTACATCTTATAGCATTTTTATGCATTTTTGGAACTAACATATTAACAAGATGCCCCAGTGCCAGTTCCTGTTTTCTGCTGTTTTTCCGTTTCAGAAAAGTACTTAAGGAAATATTCTCGGAATCGGACGGGACAAAAACCCAGGATCTTATAATTTAGTCACGCACACGGAGTCCAAAGGGGAGCCGAAGACGCACCAGAGGGCGACCACACCATAGGGTGGCGCGGCCCACCTGTCTGTCGCGCCACCAGGTGGTGTGGCCCCCTCGGGCCTCCACCGACGCCGCCCTTTCGCCTATATAATCCCCCGACGAGAAAACCCTAAGTACCTGATCAAAATTCCAGAAAAACATCCGTCGCCGCCGCCGTCGTCAACCCTAGTTCGGGAGGGTTCTGAAGCTCTCCCCGGCACCCTGCCGGAGAGGGGAATCATCGCCGGAGGGCTCTACACCACCATGCCCGCCTCCGGACAGATGAGTGAGTAGTTCATCCTTGGACTACGGGTCCATGCAGTAGCTAGATGGTAGTCTTCGCCTCTTGTGCTATCATGTTTAGATCTTGTGAGCTGCCTATCATGATCAAGATCATCTTATTGTAATGCTACATGTTGTGTTTGCTGGGATCCGATGAATAGAGAAGTACCTTGTGATGTTGATTATTGATATTATCATGTCTATGTTATTTGTGATCTTGCATGCTTTCCGGTACTTGTAATTGCCTTGATCAAGTAGTTGCTTGTATCTCCAAGAGGGAGTATTTATGCTAGATAGTGGGTTCGGTCCCTGTGTGCCTTGGCTTGAGTGACAGAAACATATAAGGACGGGGGAGTGCCGTTGCTACTAGGGAGTAAACTTTATGCACAATTCTTCATGCAATTGTCTGTTGCTTGCAACTTAATACTGGAGAGATTTTACGGTATGTTATCTCAAAGGTGGACTATTTAGGCATAGGTTTATGCTTGGAACAGCTATCTATGTATTTTGTCGTAATGCCCAAAGCATCTCATATAGACATCATCATCCTCTGTATTATGCAATGTTCATGCATTGTCATGCATTCTCTATTCTGTCAATTGCCCAGCTGTAATTTGTTACCCAGCATGTGTAGTATTTTATTTATGGAGAAGACACCACTAGTGAACTGTGGACCCCGGTCTATTCTTTTACATCTGCAATTAAATCAACTGCTCTACTGCTTTCATTTACTGCAAACAAGCTTACTTCCACACATACATTTAATCCTTTGTATTCAGCAATGCCGGTGAGATTGACAACCTCACTGCTTCGTTGGGGCAAAGTAGTTTGATTGTGTTCTGCAGGTTCCATTGTCTCCCCTGCAACAGCTCTTTTTCTGGCGCCATTGCAGTTGTGGACAACCTTCTGAAGCATTCCTCACTCCTACTGGTTCGATAACCTTGGTTTCTAACTGAGGGAAAACTTGCTGCTATGCTCCTCAAACCTTCCTCTTGGGGTGCCCAACGAAGCGTGATTGATTAACACCTCTCGCGCTATCAATATGTGGATTCAGATCCACGACCTCCCCATTGGATATCGAGGCATGATCAAATCTCTGTCTTCTAAGGTGGGTAAATTTATCTCGTCGGAACTGCCATCGGATGATTTTGCTGGAAATTTCTTTAGGGTTCGGGTGACTGTTGATGTTCGTAAACCTCTTAAGAACCATGTTTCGTTGTCTCGGGCCGGCCAGCGAGAAATATTTTTGGTGAAGTATGAGAAACTGCCAAACTGGTGCTCGGTTTGTGGGATGTTGAGCCACACATATAAGGAGCATGGAGATGGGGTGCATCCTCCATCTGCTTTGGTCTTCAAAAATCTTAGAGCGTCATGGAGCATCCGTGAAAATTGCCGACCTAGTAGTGTTCGTCGTCGAGGACGTGGACACGATGGTGGCTTTGGCCATGGTGGACGGGGTGCTGCAAGAGAAGATCTTGGCGACCTCTACTATGATGCATCTAATGATTACAAGAATTCAGAAGATGAGAATGTTGAGATGACTGACTTACAAAGTGACCAACTAGTGCTATCTGATCCAAAGGCAAAGAAACGACTCCAGATGGGTTCTCACTCAACTCTCCTCCTTGGGGATGGCTCGGGTGAAACGGGAGTAAATGAAGTGGACAACGGCAGTCGGGTGTCAACTATGATTGATCGCATCCAAGGAGATCCTAGTTTAGCGCTGTCACCTTCAACAGTCCAAGAGAAGAAGAGATCCCGAAAGAATGGAGATGGGAACGTTGCTGCATCAAAAAACTCAGGATCGGCGGACTCCGGGATGGAGTCCGACCGGGCACAATGAAAATCTTAAGCCTGAACTGTCAGGGCTTGGGTAATGCCCCGACAGTTCGTGCGCTTTTGGATGTCCAAAAGCGATCTAACCCCGAGGTGTTGTTTTTGTCGGAGACACATCTCGACGTATATTCGGCTGATTGTTTAAGAAGAAGATTGAAGATGGATTTAAAGATAGTTAATCCTAGTGATGGTCGAAGTGGAGGGGTTATCCTTTTTTGGAAAAGAGAGGTTACTATTGAACAAATATTCTCAGCACCAAAATATATTGATGCAAAGGTGAGAGAAACTCCGGAAATTTTTGGAGATTAACTGGGATTTATGGTGAACCCAGATGGGCAGATAAGTACAAGACTTGGGACAAAATCAGGGAGCTGAAGAATGATTCAAATTTACCGTGGGTGATCATTGGTGACTTTAATGAAATCCTCTTCTCTCATGAAAAAGGAGGAAATCCACGCCCTAATGGATACATGCAGTCTTTCAGAGACGCTCTAACTGATTGTGATTTAGAAGACCTCGGTTTTGTGGGAGAAAGTTTTACTTGGAAACGTGGAAGAATTCGTGAGCGATTAGATAGGGCAGTTGCGGATGGAAACTGGGTTACCATGCATCCTGGAGCTGTGGTGCAGCACTTAGAATACACTAAATCGGACCATCGTCCGATTCTTCTTGATACAGAATACCAGGCCCCAGCCGCACAGGGAAGATCTGGGCCTCGGCGCTTTGAGGCTAAATGGCTGCGAGAGGATGGATTCCGTCAAACAGTGCCACATGCCTGGGAGGCGGCGGGTATTGCTACGAATGGGGGAGTGTTGGCCAAACTGGAGCATATGCATGGGGCCTTGCATGCATGGGATAGATCGATTCTGAAGAAGCCGAAGCACCGTTTGAGGCAAGCGCAAAAGGACCTAGAAAAGGCCTTGAATGGACCAATGAATGATGAGAACGAGTTAATAGCAAAAGAAATGGCAACACTTGTTGAGCTGCTATTAGAACAAGAAGAAATCCATTGGCTCCAGCGATCACGGGCAAACTGGCTTCGTCATGTAGATAGAAATACATCCTTTTTTCACAATTTTGCTTCGGCTCGGCGCAAGAAGAATTATATTAAAAAGCTAAAGGATGATAATGACGAGTGGATTGAAGGTACAGAACCACTCAAACCTCTTGTTCTAAATTACTTTGCTAATCTATTTTCATCGGAGGTGCACAATGTTGATCCGGCCCTTTTGGAAAAAATTCAGCCCAAAGTTTCTGAACTTATGAATGACAGACTTCTTGCACCATTCTCGGCGGACGATGTTAAAAAGGCGGTTTTTAGTATAGGAGATTTTAAAGCTCTGGGACCTGATGGGATACGCGATGTGTTCTATAAACAGTTCTGGGATTTGTGTGGTACTGAGATCACGCAAGAAGTTTTGCAGGCTATGAACAATGGGGTGATCCCGGAGGGTTGG
The DNA here is from genome assembly GCA_012064385.1 of Puccinellia tenuiflora. Lineage (NCBI taxonomy): Eukaryota > Viridiplantae > Streptophyta > Magnoliopsida > Poales > Poaceae > Puccinellia > Puccinellia tenuiflora. The sequence continues at coordinate 831,200 of QRDG01000087.1, forward strand.
AATGACACTATTGTGGTTCTTATTCCTAAGGTGGATGATCCCGAAAAGATTACACAATTCCGTCCGATAAGTCTATGCAATGTTATTTATAAAATTATCTCAAAGATGCTTGCTCTTCGTTTGAAGGAAAGTCTTCCAGAGGTAATTTCTCCTATGCAAAGTGCTTTTGTCCCAGGTCGACTAATTTCTGATAATGTCCTGGTTGCTTATGAATGTATTCACACGATCAAAAATAAAAGAGCTGGGGCTACAGGTTTGTGTGCAGTTAAGCTAGATATGCATAAAGCCTATGATCGTGTTGAGTGGATCTTTTTAGAGAATATGATGATAAAACATGGTTTTGCAGAAAGGTGGATTTCTCTTATGATGGCTTGTGTTAGGTCTGTTAGATATCAAGTAAGATTCAACTCTGAAGAAACATACATGTTTATTCCTACTAGGGGCCTACGTCAAGGGGATCCGCTCTCTCCATATTTGTTCCTCCTTTGCGCGGAGGGATTGTCTAGCCTCCTGTTGTATGAAGAAGAAGTTGGTGGCATAGATGGGGCAAGGGTGTGCAGAAATGCACCATCAGTTTCACACCTATTATTTGCTGATGATTCCCTTATCCTCATGAAAGCTGATATGACTAATGCAACTTCCTTGCAACAAGTGCTTGATACCTACTGTGCAAATTCTGGACAAATGGTGAGTTTACCTTAGACAAGTATTTTTTTCTCTCCTAATACTAATGCTTTGCTGCGAGCAGAAATTTGTGAGATGTTACACATTGATACGGAAGCCCTGTCAGACAAATATCTCGGTCTCCCGGCTCTTGTAGGAGCGGATAGAAGCGATTGCTTCAAACATTTTGTTGAGAGAATTATTGAAAGGATAAATGGCTGGAAAGAGAAACAACTCTCAATGGGAGGGAAAGAAATTTTGTTAAAGGTTGTGGCTCAAGCAATTCCGGTTTATGCTATGTCGGTGTTCCAACTGCCCAAAGGTGTATGCAAGAAGATGATGGATGCTATACCAAAATTTTGGTGGGGAGATGATGAAAATAACAAAAGAATGCATTGGTTTGCGTGGTGGAAATTATGCTATCCAAAGAAAGAAGGTGGTATGGGATTTCGAGACTTCCACTCTTTTAATCTTGCTATGCTTGCCAAACAAGCTTGGAGGTTAATTAATGATCCAACTTCTCTTTGTGCAAGAGTCTTAAGAGCTAAATACTATGCGCAAGGTAACATTCTTTGTGCAGGCCCAAAAGTTGGTTCTTCGTTTACTTGGCAAAGCATCTTAGCAGGTTTGACTACTTTCAAGAGGGGGAACATTTGGAGAGTCGGCACAGGTGAAAATATTAAAATTTGGGATGACCCATGGATTTCGGCTAGCCCGAACAGGAAAGTTTTAACTCCCAGAGGTGGTGCCCTTTATACAAAGGTCTCAGATTTGATTAACCCTGTCACTGGACAATGGGATGAGGAGCTTCTTCATGATCTTTTCTCACCCATTGATGTGGGTCGTATTTTGCAAATCCCTATTAATAACCAAGGTTATGAAGACTTCATTGCTTGGCATTATACAAATCATGGGCGTTATACAGGCAGGTCCGGGTACCATCTTCAGTGGTGTCACCAGTTTGGTGCTACTGCTGGTCAGCTAGCAAATCCCGGGGGTTCGGCTCTGAATCCATTTTGGAAAATTCTGTGGCAATTAAAAATTCCTGGGAAGGTAAAATTTTTCATTTGGCGAGCTTTGCATGGTATAATTCCCATTAAATGTATATTAGCTAACCGCCACATTGGCACTTCTGGAGAATGTCCTATTTGCTCACAGGGACCGGAGGATATACGCCATCTTTTATTTCTTTGCCCAGCAGCTATTGAATTATGGAGGGTTCTAGGTTTGTACAATGTTATTCAAGAATCCCTTCAGGTTGATTTTTCTGGTTCATCCATCCTAGAGCATCTCTTGCGGCTACAAATTAATCACCTTCAAGGTTTTGATGGTCTGGGTCTAAAAGAAGTCATCTCTGTTAGTTGTTGGTACCTCTGGTGGATCCGAAGACGGCGTACGCGGGATGAGCCGGTTCCTACTTTCTATCGGTGCAAAATGTCTATTCTTGCTATTGCAGCAAATGCAGCCACTCTCTCGGATCGACAACAAACCAGCAGGGAGGAGCGGTGGTGCAAACCGGAACTCCGGCAGGTTAAACTTAATGTGGACGCTTCCTTTCATTATGATTCTTCAGCAGGATCAACGGGAGCAATACTCCGTGATTATCAGGGAAATTTTGTGGCGGCAGAAACAACTTATTTACCTCACGTGGCATCCCCAATGATGGCAGAAGCTTATGCGATGCGACAGGGCCTAATACTGGCGAACAGACTGGGGTGCAACAATGTGGCGGCTGAATCAGACTCGCTCGAAATTATCCAAGCATGCACAGGTGAGCACTCATGGTGGAGCGAAGCTGCGGCCATCTTTGCTGATTGTATGGATTTAATTCTCCAAATAGGCAACGTTAAGTTCAGGTTCTGTCCGAGGGAAGCCAATAAGGTTTCACATGAGCTTGCTAAAAATAGTTTTATGAATAGAAATTCTTGTATCTGGGAGGCTGAAGCCCCTAATTTTATTGTAAGCTCTCTGATAAACGATGTAACGATTATGGATGCTTAAATCAGCAAGTTTCAGACGTACTCTTTTCCTTATCAGGGTACCTAAGGGGACTGGAAGGTTTTTAATGAGGCGGCTTGCTAGCTTAATATATTGTTATTTAAAAAAAAAATATGAAAAGAATAGTTAGGCCGGCTTGGCAGTTCGTCTTTCAACCGGCGGCCCAACCCACAAGAGAAGAGTAAACCATGAATGCATGTTGTCTCGTACGTCGCCGGCATCCATCGATGGACAGCGACCTAGCTATTTGTAGTTGAACGAAGAAACGGACTAGGTTAATCACCAGCGAAATGGACGCACTGCCCAAAAGCTAACTACAGGTTCATTGAACGGACGCAGCAGGAGTCGTCGTCGCAGACGTACCTACGATGCACGAAAGATAGCTACTACTCCGTAGGAAGGATCACGCGAGAAGAAAGCGGGGTTTGAGCTACACAAAATGACAAATGTACAGATCTGAGTATAGTGAACAGTGTATAGTTTGAAATCTCCAACTTTTGTCATTTTTGTGTAGCTCAAATCCCAAATATTTTGTATTGAAATTTTACACGGTTGTAGTATATATATCATTGAGAACGTGCATGATTGTTTTCAGATTTTTTGAAACTTTCAAATATGTTTTTTGAATTTTTCAAAATTATGTGATCATTGGAGCTCGGAGTCAAAGTAACTTTCCGATATAGTTTTTTTTGCCTTCACCCCGGACAGCCCAAACAAAGAGACTACGTACAGACCAAGAAGATGAAGCTTTTCAACGGAAAAAGAGCTCTCTGCATACCCTGCACCTGGAATTTTATCGATCGGCTAGTAGAAACTAGAAACGCACACGTCAAGGACCGGCCAAAAAGTGCCACGAGTGTGTACGCGATCGGTGGATCCCGTGTGTGTACTCGGGCGTACCACGTAGGTGCGTTTCTTCCCCGACCACGACGGGTTAAAAGCGCACCCAAGATTGGATGACAAGTCGACGTCCGTTCAACTGATCGATACGTCCGTACGTCCCCCCCCCACCCACCCACACACACACACACCAGTAGCGGGCGCAAAGATCAAATTAAAGCTCGTCCTGCCGTGCTTTCGATTTTTTCTTAATAAAACGGATGCAAATTTTATTGGTTCATCTCATTAAAGTTTTTGAAACGTCGCGTATTTTCCAGTGTCAAACCTCTACTCCAAGAGCTACCAGATGGTGTCATGTCTGTCAAGGGCTCGTTTGGTTGCTCCGGCCTTTTTTCGGCCTTCCCCTCTCCGTGGTCCTGGAAAACGTGGCATGGATCATGTTGTACAGTCCGTTTGGTTGTCAACAATTTTTTGGCCAGGCTCGTTTGGTTAGGTGCAAATTTTTTAGGCCACGCTCAAATGCATTGTGTTTGGTTGCTAAACAAAGCTACTTCCACTCACCACTTCTCAGTAGTGGTGACATTACCACCACGATTGTTCATCAGTGCAGCGATACTTCAACTGGCTACTAAAATGGTAGTTCGTCTGGACATAAAAGTTCACCTAGCTACTAGCAAATGGTAGTTCATCACGACATCACAGTTCACCTAGCTACTAGCAAATGGTAGTTCAGGCGGGGAGTTGCCGAAAGGTGACAAACTCCTTCTTCTTCCTCCTCCTCCTCCTCCTCTTCTTCTTCTTCTTCTTCTTCTTCTTCTTCTTCTTCTTCTTCTTCTAGTACTGCTCCATCCTCTTTGTTCAGATCCTTGTGTCACCTCTCGCGGCCCACATTGCGTCAGCCAACTCCTGCCTCAAGTTCTTCCACGCTTTTTGGTCGTTAGCATCGTTACCATGTCCAACATCATCGTTCGGTGTCAGGTGTAACATCTTCCTCCTCCAGGAAGTACATATCAACACCCCACTCCAAGATCCGGTTATGGAGAATGGAGCATGCAAAAACCAGGTTAACTTGGGCGGAGAAAGGGTGGAACGGCTTCTGATCAAGGATCTTGAATCTGTTCTTGAGAGCAGCAATACCCTCTCAACTGTAACTCTAAGACTAAAGTGTCTCAGGTTGAACAATTCCTTGACATCCTTAGGATCACTAGCAGGAAAAGGCTTATAGGTAAGCCAAGTAGCCGTGGCGCACCACACAGGGCGTGCGCCACGGCTAAGTATACGTGGCGCACCAGTGCGGTCTGCGCCACGGGTAAGCACTTAGCCGTGGCGCACATCCTGTGCCGCTGCGCCACGGCAAAGCTGGACCCTGGACGGTCGGCCTGCGCACAAGTACGCGTGGCGCGCCGAAATAATATGCGCCACGGCTAGTTAAATATCTGTGGCACAGCATCTGCCCGGTGCGCCATGGGTAAGTGTGCGCCCAGTGCCATTTTCGGTCCACTTAGCCGTGGCGCATACTATTCCTGTGCACCACGGCTAAGTGTGGGCCCGGGTTTTCCTTTTTTGCTGGCACCTTTATCCCAACATAGTCGTGGCACACTGGACGCTCGTGCGCCATGGCTAACATATACTAGTGGCGCAGCAAAGTTTAGTGCGCCACGGCTAAGCCTGGCTGCACTTTAACTTTTTGGCTGCACCACCACCACCCTCTCCTTTTCTCCTCTTCTTCCCCAATCATTTTTAGATCTGCTCGCCCCTTCCTGCTCCCCACCTCATTTTCTTCTCTTTCTTCACATATTTTTGCCACCTAAATCTACTTATTTGCTTCATATATATGTGAGGAAACATATCCCAAACCTCGTGCTCGATCTTCCTCCTCTGGGCGCTCTCTCTTTTGACGTCTCTTGCCTCTTGACGGTGAGTTTATGTGATGGATGAGAAGGTTGTGATGTGTGTGGTTGTATGTGATGGATGAGAAGGTTGTGATGTGTGTGTGGTTGTATGTGATGAATCTACATGATGAAGAAGGTTGTGATGCGCCGGCGTGTGTTTGCATATGTGTATGACATGATCGAAATGATGAGTTGCCGATGTTTTCGCCGAAATGTAGATTCATTTCCGTTTTGACGAATTTTCCGGCACTCCTAGGGGCCAAAAATTAGCAAAGGTCATGCCGAATTTTTCCGTGAAATATTTTGTTTCTAATATAATTCTTTTGTTCTATATATACAGCGTAGGCGACAATGGTCATCATGATGAGCGAAAGTATTGTTGCTAGATATTTGAAATACGCGACGACCGTGATGGTTAAAAACAACAACACCGGGAAAAAGTGTCCGTGTCGAACATGCAAACTCGGCACCGTGCTCGACCCTTTTTCCGGCACATTGCAGAAACATCTGCTTAGGAAAGGTTTTATGGATGACTTTACTTATGAGGATGATGATGAGGACATCCATGGGGGCGCCGCGGGAAATGATCAGGAAGACGAAGAGCCTCCCGATCATGATGACGAAGAATATGCCGGACATGATGATGAACAAGAAGCCGACGTAAATGGTGGAGAAGACGCGGGCACGCCGACGCTGCTAACTTCAATCGTGCGGGACCCTCATGTTCAAGAATTGCTTCTCAAAAAGTCGAGTAACGCTTATAGAGAGAAGGCTAAGCTGGCGCAACTGGAGATAGACTCGAATACTCCGTTGTATGCGGGATGCGGGCCCGAGGATACCCGCTTGAAAGTAACGCTCATGGCTCTACAGATGAAGGCAAAACACAAATGGACAGACGCAAGCTTCGACGAGAACTTGAAATTTTGGCACGATCGTCTTCCCGAGGGGAACACGTGTCCTAGTAGTATCGAAGAGGCCAAAAAAAATCGTGTGCCCTTTTGATTTACCGCACATCAAATACCACGTCTGCATCAATGATTGCTTCATTTATCGGGAAAATGACGCGGAGAAAACCGCATGTCCGGTGTGCGGCACTGCTCGATACAAGAAAGGGAAGAAGAAAGCTCCTCGAAAAGTGGTATGATACCTTCCGATCATTCCTCGTCTACAGCGGCTTTTCACAGACCCTAACGAAGCAAAGCTAATGCGCTGGCACGCAGAAAGGAATAAGCAGGAAAATGATGATAAAAACAAAGAGGCGGATAAGATGCTGAGACACCCTTCAGATGCTAAGCAGTGGGAAGCATTAGATTTTGAATACCCAACTTTTGGGGACGATCCAGGAAACATCAGGTTGAGTGTGAGCACCGATGGGCTCAATCCGTTTGGCAACCAAAGCAGCACACATAGCACATGGGCCGTGTTTGTATGGATATACAACTTACCCCTATGTTTGTGCATTAAGAGGAAGTACATTCAGATTAGCATGCTAATCCAAGGACCGAAACAACTAGGAAACGACATCAATCTATATCTGCAGCTCTTAAAAGATGAGCTACACAAGATATGGACTGAAGGGGTCAACACATTGGACTTCCCTATGAGATCCGCATTGATCACGATGGTGCAAGACTATCTCGTTTAAAGATATATGATACGTTCAAAACGTATCTATAATTTTTGATTGTTTCATGCTACTTTTATGCCTTTGACACTTGTTTTTATATTAAGTTTATGATTTATTTGGACTAACCTATTAATAGTTGCAAAAGTGCACAATGTTCTTGTTTTACACTTTGATGTGTAGGAATCGTTTGGAAATTGGTAAAAACGCAAAAGGAGACTTGTTGGAGGTGGACTCTGACTTTCCTGAAATCTGTCCCTTCCAACAGATTTTAGAGATCGTCAGTTTGAGACCTGAAGACTACGTCAACTGAAGATCTCACAACAGACAAAGTTGTGGGAAATTTTCATAGCTTTAATTTAAATCCAAGAATAGCCCAATCGGAGGTCCGAGCTCCCGAAAATTCTGTTTTACTTAAGGTCATATATCTGATTACGGGATTCCGAAAGTTGGTGACGTGATTGACTCTAACTCTTACCAAACTTTGACGATTCGACCAAGCAACGACTTTGGGACCTCATTAAGGATGTGAGCACTAGTAGAAACAGGGCTTTCGTCCAGAGCCTCTGCCACCTTTAGTCCCGGTCTCCTTACGAACCGGGACTAATGGGGGTATTAGTCCCGGTTCAAACTGCCAGAACGCCGGCAGGCTTTAGTCCCGGTTCATAAGGAACCTTTAGTCCCGGATGGTGGCTCCAACCGGGACTAAAGTGATGACGTCAGGCGCGAGGCCCTTTAGTCCCGGTTGGTGGCTCCAACCGGGACTAAAGTCTACACCTTTAGTCCCGGTTTTGGACACCAACCCGGACTAAAAGTTTTTGTAAAAAAAAAATCAGCATTTTTACCTTTAGTCCCGGTTGGTATCTCCAACCGGAACTAAAGTTTTATTTTTCATTTTTTTTTAGATTTTGCCCAACCCGGACTAAAGATTTTGCAAAAAAAGTCAGAATTTTTACCTTTAGTCCCGGTTGGTATCTCCAACCGGGACTAAAGTTTTATTTTTCATTTTTTTAGATTTTGCCAGGAAAAAATGGAAAAATTTTGATTTGTGTTTGAAATTTTTGAAATTCATTTATTTGTTTCTTTTATTTTCAATTATTTGTAACCTTTATTATTTTTAGAATTTTTTGTTTTGCGATTTTTTGATTTTTTTGAAAATTTTGAATTTTTTTGAAAATTTTTGAATTTTTGAATTTTTTAATTTTTTTTAATTTTGAGTTTGTAACATTAATCATTTTGTTTGTTAATTATTGTTGTTTATTTTACTAATTGTTTGAAATTCAAAAAATTTAATCATATGCCATCAAGACCTAAGGGTTAATAGAATTGATATCTTATTATTGTCAAGAAAACAACAATTGAAGACTTGGCAGCTGGAAGAGATGGAACTGGGAAGTTAAGCGTGCTGGGCTGGAGCAATGAGAGGATGGGTGACCGGCCGGGAAGTTAGAGATTAGGGCTAACCGGAAATGCACTTTGACGTGAAAGATGGGTGATTACTGTTAGAGATGAAATTGTCAAAATAATTCAAAAATTTGAAATTCGGAATTT